>CM042316.1:2399686-2469686 GCA_023566125.1 Zingel zingel
TATGCACATTTATGACAGGAAATACCCAGAAGCCCCACCAACACCCCCGCCAAGGTAAGAGGGAGGGAGTGGACTCTACTGCATAGATGGAGCTGAGGCGTTAAAGGTGCTGTAGGTAAGATTGTGAAGATCAAAGAATTTGAACATCGACAACTTCTCAGTCCCTCCCCCCTTTCTGCTAAAACCCAAATGGTCTCCTAAGCCCCTCCCCCACAAGGGAGAATGAATGCGTGTGCAGTGATTGACACACAGTCAGACCCCCCCCCCCCCCAGGTCCTGATTAGAGGATCTGAACAGGGTGCGGTGGATTTTTGCAAATCACACTACAGGCTATAGGTGGTGCCAGAGGAACTGGATTTTTTTCCTTTTTTTTTTTAAATGACCTGCTTCATGTAGTTCTACTCAAACATAGGGTCAGTTTCAGCAAATATGACAGAAAGTTAGTTTGTATAAGTCTTACCTACTGCATCTTTAAGAGCAGCACCATGTTCAGCCAGAGTGTGGTGCTATAGATTTCTCCTGGAAAATGGAGCTGCCTGCCTAGCTACACCTCGATTCTCCACTCCACCCATGGTGACAGGTGCTGCTGGTGTCCTGCTGACGGTATCTTCAGATTCCTCTTTCCTGAGGAAGTGAATCCTGTTGAAGTGTCCTAGTGTACCTTGACTGTTTTATCTGATGAGCAAGTGGCACCTTGTATAATGGCCACCAGTGTATGAATGGAGGAGTTGTGATTTGAGTGGTCACTAAGACTACAAAAACGCTATATAAATGGAGTCCATTTACTATTACCATGACCATCTGTTGACTCCCCGTTGGACCCTGTTGTGGGTTGACTCTGGTGCTGCAGTCTGCTCATTTGCCCTCCATTTTCTTCCTGTCACTACCAGGCATCCTTCACGTCTCATGCGCGCTGTCCCTCAGCATCATCACCTTGCCATCTCTTGCCTGTATATGAGAGTAATTGATTTTAAGGGTGTGCGTTCCACCCATACAGGCGTGTTGTTGAGAAGCACAGTGGGAGCCTTAGTAATTTGCACATCACCAAGTTGGCTTTGGCATCCATCCCACTCACGGTTGATGAGGTGGCTGTATACAGCTTGATAGGCCACACTTCCCGCAGGTACACGGTGAAGTGATAACTCCACACCTTGTACTTTCCAGGTAGCTGGCATGAGTGGATCTTGGAAAGGCCTGCTGATAGCTGCTGAAGGATGGTCTTCCCTATCTCCTTGTCTGAGAGGCTGGATGTATATTGTCTTCCTAGACTTTGGATGGGTTGGTCCACAACGCGGGGGATGGCGTGCAGATCTTTATTCTCCCGCTTAGCGGTCTGGATCTGTTCCCAAATCATGGTGGCCTGTTCCACACAGCCCAGTAAATCTGGGACCCTTGCCTTCTGGCAGCTAGTATCGATATAGGCATTCTTCATCAAGTAGGTGGTCCTCCTTCTCACTATGACTGACTGAGAAGATAATCTTCCCCTCAATGCTCCTGAATTGGCTGATGGTCTTGGAGTTCTGCTCTTTTGGACATAGTGACCTTTTGAGCTGATGTTAGATGAAAAATGAGGGGAACAATTCATTGATTGCATCAAATAAGAACCATGGCTGTACCAAATTCTGTACCAATTCTTTAAGTAGTTTTGCGATATAGATTCACCCAGAGTCCAGCGTGGGACTGCCGCTGGATTTCTGACTACCTCCCACAGTGTGTGTGTGTGTGTGTGTGTGTGTGTTTGACTCCTGCAGTGTGTGTCTACTCAGCACACTATCTGGTTGTGAGCTGCCCAGCCTGCAGGAGCTATACATCCAGCAGTGCCTCTAGAAAGTCCCTGAGGGTCATTAGACTCAACACACCCACATAACAGCCTGCTCTTCAAGGTATTTGTGAACTCTATTGTCGAGCTCGCCGCAACAGCGATGTGTGTGGGGGGGCGGGGCGGCGCGCAATACACAGATGCATTCTGGGTCGGGCTCCGGCATGCTTTGTACTCATCGTGTCTCTTCATACGTTCTTTTTTCTGTTAATGAAATATGGGAATAGAAGTTCCCTTTCTCTGACCATCCTATGTGATTTTTGTGAGTGGGCAATTTAGATGTAAATAATTAAAAGAAGTTTGAGTTAGAGGTAAGTTGATAATGTACCTAATGCAGTTGGTAGAGTTACTAATGTGTCCTGTTCCTCTATGGGCTCTCATAGATTTGAAGCCCAGCCACCTCCAGGTCACCAGCAGGTCAAAAGCTACCGGAACTGGAACCCTCCTTTGCTCGGAAATCTCCCAGACGATTTTCTGCGGATCCTGCCACAGCAGTTGGACAGTATTAAGGTAAACATGTCAGCATACAGATGTTATAATGTGTGGATTTGGTTTCTTAGTTCTTTGTCAAAATATACTTCAAACTTAATTTTGTAACAAGTCAGAAAATATCCATTTACATTATTAAATACAGTATTGCAGACAGCGTTGGTTCCAAACAAAGTGCTTCTAGCGATATTCTAGGGTTGACAATTGGTGCTCTAACAAAATATCTTCACACTTAGATTTTAGATAAATAATCTTCAGTAATGTAGACATAATATCTAAGTGGGGAAAAGGTAAATAGAACGGCTAGAACAGTATGGTATGTTCAGAAAAATACATAACTTTACTGTAATGCAGCCTTTAAAATCATTAAAAGACGACACTTATGTCATATCACAATATTATGATATCCAAAATCTAAGACGATATCTAGTGTCATATCACGATATTGATATAATATCGATATATTTCCCAGCCCTACAGCGTTGTTTTTTTCCGACAAGGGCCCGGCTGGGGCCAGTCTCAGACTGATGGCAGCATTAATGTAGAGCCCAATCGTTTGTGATAACATAATCATGGACGGAATCGCAAAATTGAGTATTTAAAGCTCCGTTGTGTCATTTCTTGAGTTGATTCTTAGCAAAAAACCCTTTTTGTTCTTTCACAAATATGTGCTCATTCATGTGTAATTACTTCCACCAACTAATCAAAGTATTCTCGTACGCGTAGAATTTGCCATTCCGAATCATTCTGAATACATACGAGCGAGTCGCTCGAATGGCGGCAGCTGTAGCGCCTCAATCTTTAAAATGCATTAGCCAAAGCGGGACATACCTCCGCCGTTTGCGCTTTTACACTCAGTGACACCTTGACGTATGCCAGGGAGGGGCAGAAGATAACGGTATAAAGAGAATTAAAACGACAACACGACAGGCAAAGCAACGAGACCAAAGTTAATATTGGAGTGGCTTTTCCAAGCTGGAAAGAGCTCATAAGGAGCAAGGATTTTAAAAGGGAAGCCAAAGTTGCCTGCTTTCTCCTCAAAAGGTAATTCTGCCTATTTGTTTAAATTCGAAGTTTTATAGTTGCTTGGCTAACTATAGCATGGTTGTGCATAATGCTAGACAGACGTCTAGGATACTTTTCCTCGCGTCAATGATGAAAAAGGATCGTCTACCTTGTAACATAAACTTAATCATATGTGTCATGATTTCCCTGGCAGACAACTTATGTCATGTGTAGTTGTAACAGACTAGCTACAGCTAGAACAGCTGTTTAATTGACATTGTTCATACTGCTCAGAGAAATATATTAAAAACACAAACCTCCGTTGCTTCTCTCCTACGCTGTAAACATTGTCTTACGCTATTAATCTCGTACAATATACAGAATAACTATAGCACTGATACTTTACTAACATTAGCTTGCATATGTTTGGGAACCTGATAGCTGATGTTAGCAATGAAATGGTACCAAAATAACGTTAAACTATTATTACACTGGAAGGAACTCTCATGAACAAAGTCGAACTTCTTGGAAGGGAGTAGGAGTTAAAACACGCTCGGAATGGGAGGGGCTAGAAAGTAATATTCAGTTGGTTGTCATATACAATTTCACCGCTAGATGGGAGAAATTCTTTCACAATGTACCTACACGAGCCTGTGCACGTTGCGTCCGAGCCCGGATCTGTTGCCCCGGTGGGTAACAGATCAAGGCAGCAACATAATCAAAGCCCTGGAACCATATAGGAGACTTTCCTGTCTCGAACACCTAATTAATACTGTCCTTCGGCATGCTGACGCACTGGCCGACAACTGTGCTGCAGATGGGGGAGACACGATGTAGCCCAGTTTACCGCACACTCAAGTCAGTGCAGGACATACACCCAAAGCTACAAGAGAAGCTGGAGAGGCATAGCTTTCTCCCCGAATATGGCTAATAAAGTAGCGATTTAAAAAAAAAAACACACAAATGCTTGATCAAGGGTCCGGCCCGACGATAGCGGTGGAAAATAGCAGCCCGGTCGGGTTCGTGCTCGGACAGAGAATTTAAACTCTATAAGACAGATTTCATATGGCCCTACGTTAAGTCAGTGCTGAACACTAACTGGAGATTTGAAGATGACTATGTCTAAGTTTCCAACCAAGCCATAAAAAAACTGTAGTTTAGAAAAAAAATCTTAAAATACATTAAACAATAATTCCCAGTGGCTGAGGCCTGGTGGGGGCAACATAGGCTCGGTGGGCTGCCCGGTTTGCAAATCCCTGGGGGAAAGCCAGCTCATTTATTGCCAAGAGGTCGTTTATCTGGCTAGAGTCTACCACCTGGGCTGGATCATGCAGTGGGGTCTTGTAAAAATTTAACTAAGAGCTCTGTTTTGCCGTGGAGGGTTCGAGAACTGTTTCTGTTTACACAAAACGAAGCTGATGACCGTCAATTGTCTTCTGTAAGTTTGACTTTATAAGACTTTGGACTCCAGGCATTCCAGTTTCCATTAATTTCCATACATTACGGAAATCAGTTAGAACCATGCTTGAGTTGTGTAGTCCATTACAGTGAACCTCAACTCTAAATTAATATTTATCAGTGTTATATTATGGTAATGTGGTTTGAGTGTTTAAGAGTGCAGATTGATTTGAGAGGTCTGAAGTGCATTACCTGCACTACATTAAAGTGCTCATATATTATGCTCATTTCCGTGTGTGTGTGTGTGTGTGTGTGTGTGTGTGTGTGTGTGTGTGTGTGTGTGTGTGTGTGTGTGTGTGTGTGTGTGTGTGTGTGTGTGTGTGTGTGTGTGTGTGTGTGTGTGTGTGTGTGTGTGTGTGTGTGTGTGTGTGTGTGTGTGTGTCACATGCGCAGTAGCTAAGTAATGACTACTACCCAGGCAGAAACGGAGCATGCCACACTAGCAGCTAGGCAAGCATTATAATGTGTGCTACAAAGTGACGCACGTTTGTCACAGAAGTAAAGGCTGGACTTGGGGCTGGGCGATAATGATCTCGATATGGGGTCACGATAAATTTCAGGTCGATGACAATGATTAACTTTGGACATATTTTCCTCTATGGATAGATCTAACAGCCGATCACACAGCAGAAATAAACTACATTTCAGAAGGTGGTGGTAATGTGCACCAAAAGTTGTTTGACAACCCCAAAAAAAAAATGTTTCAGCATTTATCTCATCAATAGTAGTAGAAGAAGAACAAGTTTTTGGCTTGCACATCAAAGTACACGCCCATTTTCTACGCAGAGCATTGTTTGAGCTACCGGCGGTGAAGAAAATGGAAGAAATGAGTGGAACCGAGGGGCATGTGCACGAAAGCAACGGTGAAAGTGAACTTGCGTTATACTCCAAAGCTGAGGAAATTGTTGACAAAAAATAATCATCTTTTGCGACCATTGCCCCATATGAAAAGTGAACGTGATAGTAGTCACAGCTTTTACTTGTATTTACATTATTTGTATTTACATTACTACCTTGTACTGTTTTGTTAAGGCAGATAAATCATGTTTGCCAAGTTAAATGTTTACATTTAGATGTTAAATATATTCTTTTATCACAAAATATATTCTAAACCAAGCCATGTTTGCACAGTTAAATGAATAAATTGATAGATTAGTTCTCTGTGGTAACAATGCTTTTTGGCAATAAACTTATACTGTTGGAAAGCCTGTTTTAGTTCCCTTTCAAATGGTGTCCCATTGTAAGGAACATGCATCTGTGGGATGAGCAGCAGCGCTGAGTATGTGGGTTGCGCCCATGAAAAATTTGCCAAATCTTCTGCCAATGCCAAACAGCTTATTCTGCCGTTGACTCCTTTGGTGGATTGGATGTTTGAAGAAACAATACATATTGGCAATTGAACAATTTATTAATTTCACAAACAGGAGCCTTAGTAGCGTGTGGCAGAACCATACACAGCCACAACAGCCTGGCACCTCCTCCTCATGCTGGTCACCAGCCTGGTCACACTGCTGTGGGATGGCATCCCATTCTTCAACCAGCAGTCCTGACCTCAACCCCATTGAACACTTGTGGGATCAGCTTGGGCATGCTGTTCGTGCCAGAGTGACCAACACAACCATGTTGGCTGACTTGCGACAAAAGCACCAGCAACTTCGAAAAAAAAAAAAAAACACAAAAGGCAACACAAACTCAGAAAAAATTATCCCAAAAAAACAAACTACAAAAACATTTAAAATGCGACAAACGTCCAAAAAGCAACAAACTTCAGGAAAAGCCCAGAACGGATTATTGGGTTGTAACCTTAACCCTTACAAAAGTGACAAATGTCATCCTGATGCTAACCAATCATCTCTCCTATCTTTGCCTCAGCAGAGCTCCCAGAGCAGTCTTTCCCAGCCTTCATCCTCATCGTCTTCCTCAGTTTCTTCAATAAGCCAGTGGACCGCACCGTCTGGTTCTCTGTCTGGACCCGCAGGGACCACTGGAGGTCCCGGTTTGACAAGCGGACCTACCGAGCAAGACAAGAAGCTGAAGCAGTATCTGGAGGACGAGCGCATCGCCCTGTTCCTGCAGAACGAGGAGTTTATGAGAGAGCTGCAGCGCAACCGCGAGTTCCTCATCGCCTTGGAGAGAGGTAGGACTGTGGACAGTTGTTCATTTCACAAAGAGAAATTCTCCCCATAATGTCAGCATTAAGGTGGTGGCAGTGTTATACACAGGATAATAGTCACTGGAAATGATGCCTAGATTGGAAACACTTGGTTGTGAGATATTTAACAGATATATTATTGAGATCCTGACAAGTTCTTTTACAAGGTTGCTGTCATGAAAGGTTCCCTGTGGAGTATTTGACCTGCACACTACACGCTCCTACTAGGCCTGTAACAATTATTACATAATTGTCTAATTATAAATTGTTTTACATAATTGCCGTTTTTTGTTTAACCACAATTAATTGCTAACATCAGCTAAGGTCCTAAGGGGTATGACTGGCAATTGTTTTTGTTTAGATATGCCAAATTGTAATTTATAAAAGTGATTATTTGTCGTATGTATGTATGTATGTATGTATGTATGTATGTATTATTTCAATTGTTAGTTGTTGGCACATGACCCTATACACATTCCTATCAACAAAAATAACTATTTCCCAGGAACTGTAGTTTCTGTCGCCCCCATGAGGAATTCTAAGTAACGACGACAACAGCAACACTGTCAGCGCGTCCCCATGATACAAGCCGTCCATGATCGTGCACGGTCAGTTACGCACCAAAGCTTTAAATCTCAAGCTGCACACAATGGGTTTTAGTACCGCTGAATGTAAACATAACTTTTATTACAAGAAAACTCCACAGGGCACCTTTTTAAAAGCCTTTGTTTTTTATGTGCTTTTATTGCCATGATTTGCCTTGATGCTCGAGTCCTATGCTTGTCTCTTTGGAATAACTGTTTTTGTCTAAGTAATGAAACTTAAATGTGACTACAAACCACACACAGGGTTCGACATTAAGCATGGCCTTAATGGCGCTTGGCCACAAATGGTTACTCCGTGGTCCCCAAATATCCCCTGTAGGTGTGGTCAGGTCTCTGAGAATGAGACCGGAGAATGTAGCGTTCCTTTTTAGCTCAATGGCGCTATAAAATGCTCTCCTCCCCCGCCTTTGTTTACCGTCTCTCGTTCACTCAATTTTGAGTTTGAAAAAACAGTTCTTGATCAAATATAACCCGTTTTACCTCCCTAAAACCAACTAATGCTTGTGTGTTTTGAGTGTCGCAAGCTCCTCTATCTCTGGCTCGCTCATCACTCAATCTTTCACACACTGGCTGGTCCATAGTTATGCTGTCTGAACGTTTAATCACCTAAAAGATGATTATTTGAGTGTTAACAAAAACAAACTAGTTTTTCAATTTGAATAAAAATTATACATTGTCATTCTGTTAGTCTTTTTATATATTGAAGTATCCCAGTGGCTGTGTTAAGTTGCGTTAATAATTTTGGATTGCTGGTGTTTATTTTGTTCTTTGCTTTTCTTTACTTGGACAAAATGAATTCCATGTCTCCATTTTTCATACTCTTACATCCTTCAGCGTATGACCAAGGCCCTTGCTTCCATTGTTTTAGTAGGTATATTTAGAGCAGGGTTTTACCCGGGTTTTTAGAGCACATAGGTGCAAATGAAGCTAACCCTCTTCCAGCGGTAAATCCTCATGGCTATTATACACGTCAATAACGTGATGTCATCAGCCCTCAGCAGAGACAGGAGGAAGGACTGATGCTGACTGATGTCTGTGACAGATACATCTCTGGAATCTGCATTCTTTCTAAACTCCACTCAGTATTTAGATGTCAGGAATGCTATTTTATTGACGTTTTGGATTGTTTCCAGTGAGATATTTTTATTTTATAATTTGCTGTTGTAAAGTTACTGTTACTCTAAAAACATAATTTAGCCTAGTTTATTTTAAAAATATTCAATTATAGTCCCGTTCTGAATTTAAAGACAACCAGGATGACGTAGGAAGTGTATGGCTAAAATGCAAACTTCAACATTCATCTAAGTAGGGCTGAACAATTTGAGGAATAAATCTAACAGCAATTTTTATGCCAGATATTGCGATTACGATTTGATTTGCTATTTATTTATTTATTTTTGTATTTTTTTTTTTTTTTTTTTTTTTTTAAGCTAAAGTTCAATATTCACTGTATAACATGTCATGGAGCATTATAACATGAGACACTATCAAAACTGCTCTATATTCTTATGCAGGGATGAGAACATGGATAAGAATTGCAGCAATAAGTATTTTTCTTTTAATAAGCATGGAAGATTGAACAGTCAAACACATCACAAAAGCTTAAGTTATAATTAGGGTTGGGTATTGTTTGGGTTTTTTCCAATACCATTGCTAAAACGAGTAAATTGCCAGTAAATTGCTGGTAAACGACAAACAAGCACCAGATGGGAAAAGGGTATTTTACAATAACTTTGAATGCACCACAAGGCTGGCGAGTTTCAAGTAAACGCACAGTCGGTGTTGTTTTTCCGGCAACGGCAGTTGCCTGCAGACTGTTACATCCCGGTGTTGGAATCCTCTACAGGGAAATACAGTCACACTTTACACCGCTTAACGTAAGCTGTCAGCATTTTAACCATTGTGTTTAATCCAGCTACTAGCTAACGGTAACGTAGCGTCCCATGCAGTGATGCTTCTGAAGTAAAAAAAAAAGTCAGGCACCGAAATGAGGCACCAAAATTTTTGTTCTTATTCAGTCTCGTTACTACCGTTTACGTCTGAACTGGTGCCCTGTTGGCACCGCGTTTCGGTACCCAACCCTAGTTGTTGTTGTTGTAGTAGTAATAATAATAATAATAATAATAATAATAATAATAATAATAATAGTTGTTGTTGTTGTTATTATTATTTTAAAAAAAATATCTACATATTACACCTTCTACCATCATGTTTAATAAAGTAATACAAAATAAATGAAAACTCCACTGAAAATAGGACGTTTCTGGAAACAATCTGTGATATGCAACATTATCCCAGCATTTATCTTATGAAAAAAACAGTAAATATAATAATGAAAAGAAGAATAAAAAATGTTAAACCAAATGTAACAAAACATTCAACAAAATATTTTAGGACCTGGTTTTATTTTCCACTACAGTGAAATGTTTGTCAGCTGTGGAAATTCTACCTTTCTATCGCTTCTGATATTCAGGCAAGATAGATTAGACGGGATTGGTGATAAGCAAAAGTCTTGCCTTGGCTGCTATGGTGCAACACTGCAAAGCTTAAAAGTATGTTCCCCTGTCATTAGACACTGGACATGGAGGAATTGTACCATTTATACTAGAGCTCATCACATCCTGATTCTTCACATCAGTGGTCATAACATCTGCTCTCTGTTTTTAGATCGCTTGAAGTATGAATCAAAGAAATCAAAGTCCAATCATTCATCTAGTATGGAGAATTCCACAGGTAGATATCACTCATCAAGCTTCCTCTGCCAAGCTATTTGCAACTGTGTCTTTTGCACACTGAATTCTACTGAAGGTCTGTGTGTGTTTGTGTGTGTTTGTGTCTATGCATTCACTGTGATATTTGTTGATTGTGTCAAGGATTTGTTCTCCCGACATCCTACTATAAATGCTTCTACAGTTGATGTGTTTTGTGTGCCAGCACATGAGTGTACAGTAGGGTAGTGTTGCTGTGTCTGTGTGCAGGAGAACCGTACTCTGCAGCTTCAATGGAGGCAGTGTCAGATGACGCCCTGTTCAGAGACAAACTCAAACACATGGGCAAATGTAAGTCTCCCCCGATTTTACAATCCGACTGATATTTCACAAATGATTGCATTATCCTTTTTAACAGGGTTCCCGCGGGGTCTTAAAAAAAAGTCTTGAAGTCTTAAATTCAATATTCTAAAAATAAGGCCTTTTTAAAAGTCCTACATTTCACAAAGTATTACATTTCCTTTACAAAGGTCTTAAATTATCTCTTGTCCTTTCGTAGGATGAAATGATACCGTAACGTCATAAATAAATGCTTTGTGTGCGACTTTACAATATACTCAGTTTGTGACTTGGATGTACAGTAATTCGACAGTACAGGTACTGTTTACATCAGTGTTTTTCTTTACGCTCTTGACCGTGGAGTGTGCACAGACGCGGGGTGCGCAACACGTGGATGTATAACGATAAAAACGGCGCAACATGTTTTATCATAAAGCCATCCATCCATGGTGAGCAAGCTCTGGCCCTAAACATCTAAGCTCGGGCGAAAATCAATCAGTTGTCAGGAAAGAAAACAAAACGTCTCGCACCGTGCTACTAACAAGCTAACGTTTGCTCATCGGTTAGAATGGGCGAGTGTCTGAAGGTCTGGCCAGAGATGCGGACCAGTTGGCGGACGAGGCTGAGAGCAATGGGGCTGAGGTTAGCACAACAAGCCGAACGGCGTGCGAGTCAGTCTAGCGCTAATGAAACGACGGAGCTGGAAGACCGCCTGCAAGTTGCTGATCAGCTAGCAACGGGGGGAGGGTTGCGTATAAGACGATGACTGTGTCGGTGGTGCTCCACCTTTTGTAGGGTATGTTTTAAACGCAGCCAACATGCTAACACACATTTGACGGCATCACCAAGATGTGCCAATCACCGGGATGCGAACAAAAACAGACTGGAGCCAAATTCTTTATCCCCGCTGCTTTCAAGCTGCCTACAGACGCAAAAGCAGAACAGGATGAAACAATCCCTGAAGCAATTGGCATTTACATTGGTATATTAAATATGATCATATCTTGCCAAAGTGGAAATAATTGTGACACCTCATAATGCACACATTTTATTTTTTTAAATCTTATTTATTTTGTGTTTTTAAGTTTCATAGCATAAGAGCTCTTCATGCAACAAATACTTTATCTTATGTTAATAGAGTACAAACACGCCTTACAAAGCTATTGTGAACTAAATATGATTGAGTATTATTAAATACAGGTGACAATACTTAGTAAATAATTCTTTTCTCAAGCCCAAAATCCACACTGATTTTCCATTTAATGGCCATGAAGTTGGCATTAAATGTCATCCTAGGTGGTATTAAAAAGGTCTTTCAAAAAGTCTTAAATTGAACTTGAAGAATCCTGGGGGTACCCTGTTTAAGGTCTTTGTCTGTTTGTTTTTAATGACCTAGGATGTTTTCTCTCCTCCAGCAACAAGAAAGAAGCTGTTTGAAATTGCCAGAACGTTCTCAGAAAAGACGAAGCGGAGAAAGTCAAAAAGGAGGATGCTCCTGAAGCACCATTCGTATCCTTTGCTTAACCTTGGTCACATTATCTGGCTTAGCAATTATTATTTGTAAGATAGTAAAGTGGCCAGATCTTATCTATTTACCATTTTACACTAGAACTGCTGGACTCTTTAGGGGTACTATAACCGCGAAGCCCAACGCGTCTTTTAGTTTGGCTGATGATTTCTGTGAGTCCATACATTGTGAGAGTGATCGGGCTTGCAGAGGCCAGGGTTTTGGTGTTCTTAACTAAGCTCCTCACAGATTGGGCACCACCAACTCTACAGCTAATCTCCTCGACGATGTAGAGGGAAACCCCTGTGGTAAGAAGTGCATTTCACCCACACAGTGTAAAACCTTTTAGCTTGCTTTGTCACTATGTTACAATGCAGTGGGTCCAAATATTCCCTCAAACATCACATCACGGTCCCATACATAAAAACATTGCCCCATAGTGTTACTAATTTTTACTACTGGCTGTGGGCAGGTGTGGTGTCCTGTTTTTTGTCAGAATGTAGCCTTACCTCTATTTTCCACCGGGCACATCTGCGCTGCGTTCTGGAGGCGAGCAATCACAGCCGTACATGTCAACGTTTGATGTTCCACCAGAAGCGCCACGGCCGTCCCAGAAGCGTGCGTGAAGCTGCTCTCCAGCTCCGGTAAAGATATTTTCACGCGAGTGCGTTCAGACAGCCGGGCAGGAAGAGAAACTGCGAGACTATCCAGTTAATTTACCAAAACGCACCCCCCTAATATCGTATACAGTATGTCTCCTCTATAACACCACGGACAACGAGAGATTCATCTTGGAGGTGGAAAAACATAATGGACATCACAGATCTTTTCCATCAAGACAACGCCAGAAAAGAGAAGACATGGAGTTTAACTGAAGTAGTGCTTGCAGTGGTAGGTAGATACTAGCTTAATAAACACTTATGATTGTTCTGTAAAGTTCTCGTAGAGACGATAAAATCTGCGAGTCAGGCAACAAGACGCTTCTGAGACGCTCTTGGCGTGGTATGGCGCATGGAGGAGGACGGAATAAAACCAGAACGCAGCACAGACGTGCCCAGTGGGGAATCGAAGTTGGGCTGAAGTAATGTGCATCTTTTTGAGATTTGAGCTGGTACCTGGGGAAAAAAAGAAATTCAAATAATAGAATCCAATTTTATGGTCTAAAGTTCTCTCCACCTCCTTTGGCGCTTTGAGTATCTTCAACAAATTTAAATAAACATGGCATAGTTGTTGGAGACCCACACGTGTGTGTGTGTGTGTGTGTGTGTGTGTGTGTGTGTGTGTGTGTGTGTGTGTGTGTGTGTGTGTGTGTGTGTGTGTGTGTGTGTGTGTGTGTGTGTGTGTGTGTGTGTGTGTGTGTGTGTGTGTGTGTGTGTGTGTGTGTGTGTGTGTGTGTGTGTGTGTAGAGGATGGTCAACCCAGAAGAGCAAAAACTCAGGAAGAAAAAGAACAACGCAATGAGCCAATAATATGGTAAGGTACTCTGCAGTCATTCCAGGGTGGGCTATAAGTGAGTCCTGTTGTAAAGACTATGTTGTAACTAGGGCTGCACCATATGAGGAAAATATCTCTGTAATTGCGATTATTCTGACTGCTCATGATACCGGAGGGAATAATCATTCTAATTTTCATTGAAAATATCCATTGATAATTTATAGTGTGATTTATGAGAGGATCTGTCCCAAACAAAGATGTTTTCTTTAATCTGTAGGATGGGATTTGTAGGCCGGGACATTTCTGCAGCACCACAATACTTTATTCAGAATGGTTTGACACATATTTTGCCTTTTAACAAATATTGTGCCCCCCCCCCCCCCCCCCCCCTCCCCGCTTGCATCATGCAGGCAAGGTTCAACGCACTATACAAACACCGTAAAGGTAAATGGTGCGGTAAACTGCATCCAACTATCTTCAAACTTATGTAAGCAATAAATGATCTACAAGAGGTTGCTGTGTCATCTTTTGGGTTAGAGTGGAAGGCTAAATCAAAGAGGGAAGAGAGGTGTTTGTCACATCAAACTGGGTCAGGAAAAAAGATTTCCCTGGGATCTGTCAGGAGGCAACAGTCTGGCTCAATAGTTGTAATAATGCAACTTTCTCATGTGTAAGCTTCAAAGCTACTCTGTTTACTGCCATTAAGATAAGTAGTTTCTCCTAATTCAGTTCTATTTCAATATGCGTTTTTTTGATGATTGAAGTGCTGCTATCTGAAAAACATTGTTGATGCTCCAGTGCTTCTAGTTGTGCTTCTCAAGTATGAAGACTTGCGCCGGTGTGAAAGTGTTCAAACCGGTTTGATATCGAGCCAAACACTGGACCGGTATACTGAATTTTACCACTAGGCGTCGCACTTGTCTCAGCCGCCCCTGAGTGAGACTGATGAGAGATTGGAGGGACACCAGACCTCACGGTGGCTGTAATCAAGGACGTAACTTCAGGTTCAACATGGCAGAGGTTGAAATTTCCAACTGTCTAGGGAGGTCCCGGCACATGTATTGAGAAAAGCGACAAAAACATTGGGGGGGGGGGGGGAACTCGTAAAAATAAACAAAAACCTCAAAGTTGTTGACAAAAAAGCTCAACATCAAAAGGCGCAAAAAACTTTGGAAAAACCACCAAAAACAAAAAAACCTCAAGAAAGGCGACAAAAACATGAAAAAAGCGGCATAAATGTCGAAAAAAGCACACCAAAAACTTCGGAAAAAGCCCAGAATGGATTATTGGGGCGGGGATTATCATAGTCCATCCATAGTGCTGATGTCAGCTACTTTTGAATATGTCAGAAGGTGTCAAATTGACAAATAGGGCTGAAACGATTCCTTGAGTAACTCGAATAATTCGATTACTAAAAATCCTCCTCGCAAAATGATTTGTCTCAAAGCTTCATTTAATCAATGTTACCAACGTTGTATCGCTGACGGTGTTTCCACGCGGAGGATTATTACTGTCGCACACCGGGCTGACGCTGCTGGCGACACATACTATGAAGACGGATTACAAAATGAAGAAAGAGCGTGAGGGGCTAAGAGAAGAGACAGGCTGGAGAAAACGACAGGGTCCATAGTTTGGAATCAGTTCAAACGTAATAAAACGAAAACTCTGTACAGTGTGTCTACTGCAAAATCCAACTTCAATATCTAAAATCTTACCACAATAATATGTTTATGTAAGTTTTAATGTATGCCTTAGTTTGAGGTCGTTATTGCATTTCAGAAAATGTTTTTGTTAAACGATGTAATATGGCACTTAAATGCACTTAATGTTTAGTTTTTTGAGAGATGATATTGTATGCAATGTAGGCAAAAAAATGTAGCTTTTTCCAAAAATTAAACCAAACTATTGTATATTATTGCTCTTCAATTAAACAAAAGTATTTCTTATCCGATTAATCAATGGAATAATTGGTAGAATACTCGATTACTAAAATATCGATAGCTGCAGCCCTAGAGACAAATGCCGATTCAAGCAGTTAGCATGGAATCCAACCGATTGTGTGTGTGTGTGTGTGTGTGTGTGTGTGTGTGTGAATTAAATAGTTTTGGGGGTCAGAGACTGAGATGAATGCAACCTTCCTTCCAGTAATAATTGTCTTTATCATGTAAATGCTTCAAAAACTTTCTAAGCTGGTTAAAGACAGAGAGCCTTTCAATACTACCAAAGATCCTCTAGTATTTGGGTGAAATGAGGCTGCAACATAGAGTCCTAATTAGAGCAACGTGACGCATTACATTTCCCATGTGATTCTTGGATAAATCCAACATCCACTTGTGATGTCTGTGCGAAAGGGCTAAACAGACCACCGCTTTTTGCGTTTTTAAGCCACTAGCACTGTGTGTGATTGTCATGGAGGAAGAACACGTCTTGGTTGAAAAGAAGTGTCATCAGATAATGTGAGAACAACAAAAAGGTAATAAACATAATCTCTGTGAAGTGGAAATGAAGAAACTGTGAAGTTATAATTCACTTCTTATCCCCTATCCTCAAGTAGCACGAGAAAAACCCCAAATATCTGTAACGTTATCCTTAGTGTTACTATTTTAAGAAACCTGACCCTAAATAAGCAGTCATGCTGTCCGTTGGGGCGGGGGGGTGTAGCAGGTCACATAGCAGGGATATACGTCATCTGAAAGCTGAAACCTGAAGATTAATTTGAGAAGTATCTTCTTCTACCCCTCGGCTTTCTTCCTCTCAACAGAGCCTAAAATAGATATAGTCTATCAAATACTTGATCACTGTGCTTTCTGTAGTTCTGTCGGCCGGCACTTTTAAATAAGGCACAGACAATAATCATTCAGACTCTCTTCTGCGTTTCAGATCGCCCTACGCTGCACCATATCAGGGTTACCGTGGCGATGGCAGCATGACCTATGGGTGGCCTTGCAGCTCTTCCTGTCTCCACCTGCTCAACCCCCCACCCTAATCCAAACCAGCCGACGTAAAGGCTCAGCAGTGAGTTGTGTCCCCCTCCTTCCCAGGGAGACGAACCAGACTGTACGCAGCACTGGCCCGACTGTCTATAAAAGCATTATCTCTGTATTATAACACTTTAATATATCATTTTTAAATGTAAAGGAAATTCATTAGTCCTTCCCAGTATTTGTTAACTGCTTCCTTTAATCCCCTGAGAGGAACACTAGCGTAGTGATGACCTTTTTATTACTTCTCCAGACTGTATGTTTCTGATTGGTGTACCTCAGGCTTGGCATTTCGGATCCAAAGTGTGCACATGCTCCTTTTATATACACTAAACCATGAAGAGCTTTTTTTTACCATGTTTTCTTAATCCGATTGTAATATTCAGCTGTTTCTGAACGTCCGGGGTTATGTAAAGTTTTTATGTGCCAGAATATTGTGGCCATCAAAGCTGTTGCTGCCCAAATGTCAACACTTGGCCATAGTAACGGATTGATCACATTTGAAAGTGTGTGTTCTGAGAAAGCATGTTTGGAGCAGTTCACTTGAAAGGCTGCAGCGTTTGGAGCAGCGTACTAGTTTGCTTTGTTTGGCAAGGTGAAAACGCAATCATTCAATCCGTTGTAGCAGCACTAACGGCACTACGGCCGAGACATTAAACCACGATGACCGACAAAGTAAATGATTATGTAAACTTGCTTACGGAGTTTCAACAGACTGGTAATAAATAACTCCAAAGTCCGGCCGAGGTCTAAAGGCAGAAGTTCACATGAAAAGTGACATAAGTAGTTGTGTGAAAAATGAAAACTGGGAGCTTGAGGGAGAAGCTAAAACTGTAAGGGTGATTGTGGGATTCAGTTTTGGAGAGAATTTGTCAGATGTAGCCCACCCAGTGCCGTCATAGGAAAGGTGTGTTTGGAGGCGATGTCAGACACTGGTTGACTGTTCAATAACAACACTTGGTCTGAAGCCTACTGAGGCCTTTAGAGTAGGAAAGTCAGTTTTCTATGTTACATAACATATGATCACAAATCAATCCATTTCTTCAATTGCTTTCCTACACAGAAATACCAAAGCTTCGATGAAAATGAAACCGAGCATCTTGCCGAATGTGTTTGATTACCTTCCTCCAATTTTAATATCGAGGTTACACTTTGTAACGCCAGAAAACCAGTGGTGGCCTGTAAGGTAGGAAAATGCATTTAAATCTTTTTTAAAAAGCAATGCCTTTGGTTGCGTGCTCGAACAAACCCAATTTTCCGTGTTCTCAGGGTGGGAAGCTAGTCAGCTCTGTGGCTGCACCAGTGACTCCTGCTGGTTGGTTAGGGTAGTTGCACCATGGGGAATGAAACGCGGGGAAGCTTGAACCTTAACACGTTCTCATGAACGCGTTCATAATGTGTCGTACCAAAATTTATCCACACCATGTTATCTTACGAAATTAGGCGAACGCCGGCACGTGACACTGGCTACAGAGCGCTGTAAGCTGTCGGTCCCATCAGCGGCTGGTGCTATATGAGTTTTGCCGACAAAAGGTGACTGTGAGCCGGGTACAGAGCACTGCGAGGCGTCGGCTCTTTCAGGGGCCGTGGCAGATGAGTTTAGCGGACAGTGTTAAGATGAGCCTTTATTGTCTCCTGTAGGAGAAATTCATCTTGGGCATTGTTGTTGTCATTACTTAGAATTCCTCATGGGGGAGACAGAAACTACGCACTATAGCTTTAAAAGACTCCCAGGGAATGAACGCGCGTTACCTGGATGAAGGTCTTGTGTTTTCCACGGGAAGTGAACTCCGCTCCGTGGCTTTAAAGAGCTGCGTGTTATGACCCATCCACCCGACCTCCTCCCTACGCGCTCCACAGTGTTCTTAGACAGCAGCAATAAATACGTGAAATACATGGGAATTACAGTGCTTTTACTTTTCCTAACTATATGTAAGAACGGTTCATGAGAACAGCCTGACCCCACAAGCGTGTTACACCCCCATGGTGAAGCCTATTGCTGGCAGGTTAAAGAAACAGGTGGAGACACCATGTGTCCCAGAGGTAGCGACCATCCTCTGGACAACATTCCAGATAATGGTGAGGTTCAAAGGGGATTGGGCACTCCAATCCCAGATGTCAACATCTACCTCCTCATCCCCATAAACCCCTGCATTTTTTTATGGTCATGTCCTGTTGATTAGGATGATTTTTTTTATTATTTTTTTTCCCCCAGCAGTTTTCAGAACTGCATTTTTGGGGCACCGCTGTAAAAAAAAAATAATAATAATAATAATGATAATAATAATAAATAAATAATGTTACACACAATAGTTCTCATCTTGCCTGTTGAACCAAACTAGAAGTCTGACTCCAGTGCTCTAGACATGCTTATGTAAGCTCCATTCACTGCTTCACTAAAATGTTGCTAATATTCTGCCAGGTTTCCAGAACACTTGCATTAAACCTAAAAAGATGTTTGCAAGCTGTTCTAGAAATAAGAAATATCACCCAGAATCATTTGCCATGTCTGAGATTGTCCTTGTGGTCTTTAAGTGAATCCATGTCTTTTGTTGATCCACTTCTTGAGAGAAGGGGAACGCATTTCTAAACTCCAATGTTATTACTGTAATAGCATCATGGTGGGACGTGAGATAATCCATTGTTGTGATTTCCACTCAATGATGGATATGCCAGTTTGGGAGGATAAAAGCATCTGAAACCTGATTGGATCACCCTGTAGAGACTGATGGGATGCAGATAAAAGCAAAGACTGGAAGTCTGACAAAATGGAAACAGAGATGACCCCTTTCTACTGCTCTTTCCATGTGTATGTGTAGATTTGAAGCAAGGATTAAACAAGTAGTAAACGTCTGATGTAGCCTGTGTGAACAGAAAGTGTTAGAGGACAGATTAGAGCAGTGAAATCAACTTTCTTTCTCCCTTTGTGCATAATGTTTTATCACTTTAGAAAATCTCCACAAATTAACCTTTCTGGATTTTTTTTTTTTTCTCAATTTTGTGTGTGTGTTTGTGTTATCTATCCCTTTTTTGATTAAACTACTTACATGTGCTCTTTGCTTATTTAGTGATGAGCAAGGTTTGGATGTCTGACATGATTTTAAATAAGGGCCATTGCAGTGTCGATGCATGTTTTAGACCATTTACTATAAGTCATGTATTCATGACGATACTTTTAAAGCTCTATCAATATTTTTATATAAACAATGTTCAAATGACACTTGCTAACTAAGTACATTTACTCCAGTACTGTACTTGATGAACAAATGTTGAGGTACTTGAGTCTTTTCTTTTCATGCCACTTTCTACTTCTACTCCGCTACATTTCAGAAAGAAATATTGACCTTTCTACTCCATTACATTCATTTGACAGCTTTAGTTACTTTACACATTAAGATTTTTGTACACATGTAGTTTATCAAATCTGATGTTTTATTATAAATGAAACTAGCCAACAAGTCCAGCTGAGATGATTAGACCATTAAACACACAACTGTTTGGATCATTTTACACTTTCTAAAATGGGAGGATTTTTCTTACTTAGTACTTTTAATACTTGAAGCACATTTTCCTAATGGTACTTACTTTAGTAACACTATCAATGCAGGACTTTTACTTGTAACAGAGTATTTTTACAGTGTGGTATAAGTACTTTTACTTAACTAAAGGATCTGAATACTTCTTCCACAGCTGCTTATCACCAACTCTGCAGTGCACCTCCGCTTATTGTCCTTTTTTAGTCTTTTTGAGCTCATTGTGCACATTGTTGAGCAGCTGTTTTCAGTAAAAAGCTCTGATAAAGCCACTGTTCACTTCTGCCCAGCACCAAACCACACAGACTAGCTGGGGAACGTAGTGGAGCATTAAGCAGCTAAACAGACAGAGTAGGTTTCTTAGGAGTTGTTGGAGACAAACCCAGCTAAAAGGAGAGAGAATATTGGATTTCAGGTAGACGCAAACACGACTGCTAAGGTTTCTCTGCGTCTGCTGGATGTGTTGGTTGTTTGCTTACATGTTTCTCATCACTATGAGATTATATGCCACTTTTTGGTCAAGAAATGAATGCAGCTTTAATAAATGGGCTGAAACATGCAAACCCACTGATTTAGTAGTAGTCATGTAGCTGGGCTGAAAGGTCAGCAGGGTCAGGTGTTATATGTGTAGGGAGGAGCAGTGTTTCCTTAAGTGACCAATCCCTAAACTGATCCAATCAGAAGGACTTGACTGTGTGCTTTGTCTCATTTCTCATTACACCAGCCTGTTTGAACATTACATTTCAAAGGACAACTCTGCCAGTTGACCCTCATGTCAAAAGTGAATTCATTTTAAACTGATTGGACTTTAGTGGCTTTTTGGGGATTGGATTTTCATAACTGACCTTAACCCTCCTGTTGTCCTCGGGTCAAATTTGACTCGTTTTCAAAGTTTCTACATCAGAAATTTGGGTTTCTTTAAAGCAAATTACCCCAAAATAACACTGATGGTTCTATACAACACTCTTCACAAAGAAAATCAAGGATCAGATCTCTTTTTATAGAATTTTGGGTGTTTTATTGACTTTTATAGCATTTGAAAGACATTGAAATGGTTTCTAAACAGTGTCTGACTAAACTTGGACGGTCTGTAATTATCCACTCAACCATAACTATTTGTCGTAATAATTCATAATTTCAGCTTCTTTTTTTTTTTTTTTTTTAACTCAAAATGAGGTAAAATTTCATATAAATTAAGGTTATTGGCCATGAATTAAAAAAAAAAAAAAAAAAAGTGTAAAACTAGTGGTAATAAGTTGTAGTGGTGAAAATAGCGCAGAAAAAAACGACAAACCATGAAGAAACGTGTCTACAAAAAGGGGTTAACCTGGGAGGACAACAAACTGCATGGTTGATGGGCAGACAACACAAGGGTTAAAAGATAGACATCGAAGACATCCGACTGCACTAGTGAGGGCAGCCATTTTAAATTGATTAGTTTAAATGGAAGACAAAAGTCATTTGTTGAAAAGAGAGAATCTCCTACTCGGACAGGAGCCAGTCAACATGAGTCCCAGGAAGCAGAACGGATGGCTGGCTTTTGTTTTTAGTCCATGCAAGGGTGTTACTTTAGTTCAACATGGGTGGGGGGGGGGTCTGCTTGTATGGGGGGAAAAAAAAAAAAGCGACAAAAACATAGGAAAAATTGTCCAGAAAAAGGAGAAAAAAACTGCCAACAGAATCCCACTAATTTCAGGCTCTTTGGTACCCCGATTGTTGTATTGAAATGTCTCTTAAGGAGCTGTTTGTTGTCTGATTTTTGCTGTGATGTGTGAGTGGATTGATGTTTTGATTCTTCTTTTAGCAAACGTGTTTTCTTCTCCTCAGGGAAGTGCTGGACAGTTTGAATAGTGTAAGACGATGTGGGGGGGGGGGGGGCTGTCTCTTTACGGTATGCATACACACATTCTGATTTGCTCAAGTGAATCATTTAAGCCGGCCAGCAAACATGACTGAATTGCTGTTGAGTACTGAGCAGCTGAGTCATCAACATAAGGTCACCAATGCACAGGAACTTTCCGGTGGATATGATCTGGTAAGAATGTATGCCATATCCACAGAGCAGAAACCACAGCCTGGGCCAGCCCACGTTGTATGGACATCATCTCCATGTGTTGCTGTAAGTCACGTGTCAAACTCAAGGCCCCCGGGGGCAAAATCCAAAAATTTTGATCTGGCCTGATTATGAATTTAGGTTCACAATGGATTTTGGCCCGCCTAGTTGTGTGCCAAACCAAAAAGACAGGAATGTGTTTTTCACACTGTAATTACGCCACACTCAAAGCAGATTTAGGCAGATTTGACGACTTTGAGACGCAGCAATTCCCCCAGAAGCAGAGTTTTCATATTCAGGCTGTGACCCAGCTTGCTGGGAGTCGGCTGGGTGGTAGCCTGCTATTAAACATGAAATCATTGTTTTGCTTGATTTGCTAAATTCTACGATGGCTTAAGAAACTTCTTTGCTGAATTTTTTTAGGGCTTTATGTTGCCCAAACTGTAAGTGAGAATACCATATGAGACAAGCAGTAATACAGTCAAAGATATTAGACTTTTTGGGTTAAATAAAAGCATGTGAATAAACTCGATGTGATTGTCATTTCCAGTGTGGCCCGTAGTGAAATTGAGTTTGACACCCCAGCTGTAAGTCATTGAAATGCCAAATGGGAAGAAAACATTTTTCCAGGGTTGAATTTGAAATTATTTTTAATTAACTCCACTTCTGGCTCAACAACTTTGTTTCTGAAGATGAAGATGAGACGTGGTTGTTTTCCCCCACAGTTGTGTAACGAGTTATTAGAGATGATGTGTTTTTAATTTTGATTTCCAGTTAGGTTTTCTTTTATGCAAGGCCATTTCTTAGTCCTTGATATCATTTTGTTGTACCTTGTCTGATTTGTTTGTGAGTTATATTTGTAAATATATTAACATGAGCATTAAAGTTTTTTTATAAAGTCAAACTTCTTGGACTCTGTTGCCTCTGATAAGCCATGCCCAAAATGAAAGGAGAAGCTTAAAGCTGTTTCACTTTTCAAATATCATTAATGATAACACTTGAGTCAAAGAAAGAGAAAAACAGACAACAGTACTGTGGGAGGCGTTAATAGTATTACCATGGCAACTGTGCTGACGTAAGACGTAACCCTCCCACGGTTTATGGTCACGCCTCCTTTTGATGAAAATAGCTTACCATCCCACCAGTAGAAGCCATTGTACTAACGGGGATCGTACTGAAACCAATAGAAGCGAAAGCTCTAATTACGTGTTAAACTGTTTTTTTTTTTTATCTGAGTGTTATCACCAGAGCAGCATTATAGATTTGAACAGTGAAAATAAAGCGTGTTGTCGAGGAAGAAAAACAAGACCTTTGCACAGGCCGAACGACGACTGTATTTTTCACCGTTAACGTTACGCTTCGCGGAGGAATTCAACGGACGTTGGTAGACAGCGGAAGAGGAAAAACCGCCGCCGAATTCCGTACCAATTTCATATTTCCTCTAGATATCTTTGTTACAGTCCGTGCTTGGCTTTTCTCTTAGGTCTGTGCCCTTATTTAGATGGCAAGCTTTCCAGACTCTATAAACCAAAATGATATAGGTAAGTACAAATACTAACTTTACATTTATAATTTCTCAACGGTCAGTTGTAGCCTGCCAAATAATACATAATGTTAGTCACATAAAACCCTGAGGTTTAACGCTACGTAACGTTATACCAGCTAACATTAGCTTAGTTAAATAGTCTTTCAGTACAATGACGTTACACCGTTGTGGGCTGTAGTGAGCATTGTTTACCTGTTGTTACAGCGCAGGAGCCAAGGTTCTATTAAATAAGTGCATGTTGTGTGTTGTCTTGTGCTCTGCGTTTTAGCTAACGTAAACATTACAGCTAGCTAGCGAGCTCACTTCGTCTGTAATGTTAACGTTATGCACAGCTAACGTTATGTGTAAAGAGTACATTGCTTGGTTTACTAAAATAACGTTACTACAGTTTATGTTTTCACTCGTCTCGCTTATTTATAAGTTAACGTTAACTGTTTAATTAAAATGGATTTTCCTCTGGCTGTTTGAAACCTCAGCTCAGACCTGTCCCTCCCCCATGCTCTCACACACCAGCGAGACGCTGCGTGCGTGCATATCCACACGCAACGCTTTGCATGCCTATAACGTTACTGTATATAACCAGAGGCGTCGTTAGGCCTGGGCGTCCCCGGCCACAGCCTTTTTATGAATAGCCCCGGGTCTCTCGCTTTCTTTCTCTCTCTCTCTCTTACTTTTATTTGTTTACAAAAACAAGTATAATATAATAATAAAAAAGCACCAGAATGGCACATGCAAGTTAAGAAAACAAGTATTTTCCAAGGCACTCGCAGTTCTTACTTTTTTTTTTTTTAGAACTACTTTGTCCAGTTTATTTTTCCGAGGCGAATAGAACGGGTGGGGTCCGACCATCATGCCCTATTTGTTGCTATCACCTAGCAACTGTCTGAGGAAAGCTGTGAAAAGTGTAGTTTTCGGAGGAATCATAGCCAAATCATTCTAATACATTGATGCCGTAATGTTAACGTATAATTTAGTTTGAAGTTCCTTTGACGTGACGTTTCCAGTTTATGGTTCAGACTCAAACACACGGAACTCTGAAGCAGACCCGTGCGTCGCTTAGCGTCCACTCTCTCTGTCACTACTATGAATGTCTTAAGAGAACGGTAACTACCTACCCGATGTGAGTCGAGTGCAGATGTGAGTTGCGCATGCTCAGATTTAAACGGTTTACGGCATAACGCCAAGGGATCCGGATCCGGCTGCATTGTGAAATCCGTAATAAACTTTTCTCATTACAAACAATAACAGAAGATGGAAATCATTTCAAAAACGTTTTAGCTCTCTATGATTGTTTGATTGCTAACGTTAGCTCAAAACGCCATTAAAGTGACAGCCTTTGTTGTGTTTGATTGCTAACTTGTAGCCAGCAGTGAACGAACTTCGTTATGTAGGTCCATTTTTATTGTATTGAAGTCTCTCGTTAGCAGGTTCTTGTAGGCTACTTTAGCCTCTAATCTAGAACTGACATCAGGGATCATGCCGTGAAAATGTGATGCCTTACGCTAAATAATAAATGACTGTTATGTAATGTACCTATCTCAATATTCTGTGGCTAACAGCAAAACAGATCTGCGTCTGTCGCAAAGTGACGCATGCTCAACTCATTGAGGTGAATAAATTCAGCATAGATTGATGCGAAAAAAGGTAGACATAGGTGCATAATAATTCATCATAATGCAGGAAATTAAGAGTTTAATGCTCAAGATTTTCCTAAAAATTTGATTAGGCCAAATTTTGGTGCCATCTAACTAACATCTACAAACTGGGGCAGCTAAAATAAACATCCTCTACAAACTGACTAGGCAAGGTATGGATCTAAATGTGGATACGAGTATTTCCCTATCAGTTTAATTCGCAGACTGTTTCTCCATAAAAACCCACATGCATTTGAGTAATTGCTTTAATTCGTTTTATTACAGAGCATTTAACTTATTTATCTTGCAAAGTTTCCCACCTGCTGTTTTTGTACCAATGGTTTGGTTAGCACAGTTAGCCAACCAGATGCCTGCATCATGCCTGTGAGTGAAGAGGAGACTTTGGGCTGATTGGAATTCCTGTGGGTTGGCCTGAGTAAGCAGAGGGGCTGTAATGTGTTATTAAGTGATCCTATCCACGCAGGTAGCTGAAGTAACAGTGTTGTCTGTTTGTTTTTCCAGGTAAGGCGAAGTTCATCGGTGAACTCCTGGTGCCTGTTGCTCCCTTCGACCAGAAGTGTGGGCGTGAGGCTTGGACAGTAGCTTTTGCACCCAATGGTTCCTACTTTGCTTGGTCTCAGGGGCATCGCATTGTCAGGCTCATTCCCTTGACAAAATGTCTGAAGAGCTTGTAAGTATCGTTGGAAACGTTGACTAGCAGTAACCATGATTAATAAAACATTAACATGCATATTTAATAGAGATGCACAGATAGACCGGCCGATGACCGGAATTGGCCGGTTTTCACGTGCTCGGCCATGACCGGCAACCGGCAGGTTAGTCTGACATATGCTGATTTCATGCCGGTCAACGCTCCAATTAACTGCCAACATAAGTTATACCAGTTACAGTTCTCAAGGACGGACGCACACACGGACGCAACAGCACAGTCTCTTCCCCCCCTTTTCTTTCAACTTTTCCGCCGTGTGTAGCGCATACCCGCGCTATTCTTGAACATGTAGGAACCTCGTGAATTAACCTGCAACATGTCAGCTGTTTTGAAATTCTTCAGCGTGTGTGCAGAAGATAACAAGTTTGCAATATGCAACACCTGCAAGGAAAGAGTAGGGCGTGGAGGGACGACCGCAAAAAACAAAATCACATGTTTTTTAGTTGGATATTGGATGTGAAAAGAAGGAAATGGTTCCAACATTGCTCTTTAGATGTGTGTGAATTTCCCACACCAGGAGTCATTTATATAGTTCTATTTTATAGTGATCCATTATCTGTTCAAACATTGTTCTATGTTCTGTGCAAAATGTTCTATTAAAGAAAAGAGAGAGAATAAACATTTGTGTGTGCTGTAAAGTGGTTAGAAAAAATGAAATCTGAATCGGCTAAAATCAGTATCGGCTGGCCTAACTCAAAGAAAATCGGAGATCGGAATCGGCCTAGAAAGTTGTAATTGGTGCATCGCTAATATTTAATGTTTTGTTCAGTTGTTAGACTTCTTTTTACCATCTGAAACCCTTCAATTGTAAACAGAATCATTTTTGAGGGAACTCTCTCTAGACTCTGACCGTTTTAGTATTTTAGTTCAGACTACTTATTTTTATGTGTCATCCATGTAATATTTGAAAATGTTTATCTACAAAAGGGGAGCCCTGCAGAAAAAGTTTGGGAACCACAGGTGTAAGCATATTCTTAAATTACATAAGCTTGCTTTGTCCACGACACTTTGTAAATATATATATATATATTTATTTTATTTATTTAATATGTTAAAAAAAATAAGGCAGATTAATCCATTCCATATTGCCGTTTGACCCGGAGCCGTTCTAGCCTCCATTGGACTGTAACATGAAGGAGGGAGACGAGAATGTGCTGCCTGGATCATTAATTGGAACATTTACTTATAAAAATCTTCTTCCTGTCAACCCTGGCTACCGAAATCTGGAGCCACTGATATGTCTGCTCTGCTCTCTGATGCTCTGAAACAGACGATACAGGCTACACACACACACCGCTGCACGGGACGCTAGTTAACACTATACTCAACAGCAGCTAACGTTAGCCTACCGCTAGCTAGTTAACACTATACTCAACAGCAGCTAACGTTAGCCTACCACTAGCTAGTTAACACTATACTCAACAGCAGCTAACGTTAGCCTACCGCTAGCTAGTTAACACTATACTCAACAGCAGCTAACGTTAGCCTACAGCTAGCTAGTTAACACTATACTCAACAGCAGCTAACGTTAGCATACCGCTAGCTAGTTAACACTATACTCAACAGCAGCTAACGTTGGCCTACTGCTAGCCATTGATATATATATATATATATATATATATATATATATATATATATATATATATATATATATATATATATATATATATATATAAATAAATAAATAAATAAATAAATAAATAAATAAATAAATAAAATGGACCAACTGATCCCGTTGCTCTGGACGGAGACCAGTGAAGGCCATTAGAAGCACTTTTCCGGTGATGGCTAGCGTTACTGCGCAGCCTCCAACTGAGAGAGATGACATAAATGTGCCGTGAGCAACGTGTCTGAAAGTTGTAAGTCTTCTGGTAGCTGTGCTAAGACAAATCTCAATCATTCCGAATATTGCAGAGACGGAGAGCGTAGGTATATGTAAGGAGATAACAGGCACAGGCTAATTATTGCTAACTAAAATGCTAGTTAACATTAGTAATTACACTTAAACAGCTAATGTGAGACGAAACTGCCTGCACGCTTCTCCTGTACTATACGGTAATTTCTCTACTATGCGACAGTAAGTCGCGTGGTTATGACACAATCGTTAGCCTATTTTTACAAAAACGTCTGCTACGGAGCCATAACGTGAGCTACAAGGTAATGGAGCCTTTTATACATTGTAAAGTATACATAGTAAAGTTGTAAAGTGGCGCCAAAATGAATGGCAATCAATGGAATGCTAACGGGAGTTGATGGCTTTGTAGCATAAAAATGGCGCCATAGGGTATTCACGGTCCGAGGAGAAGCTTAGCTACCCCCTTGCTGCTAGCTAGTTAACACTATACTTAACAGCAGCTAACTTTAGCCTACTGCTAGCTAGTTAACACTATACTCAACAGCAGCTAACGTTAGCCTACCGCTAGCTAGTAGCTGGATTTAAAAACTGTTAAAATGCTGACAGCTAACGCTAAACGGTGTAAAGTTTAACTGTGTTTTACTGTAGAGGATTCAACAATGTAACAATCTGCTGCTGATTAATTTCAATTAATTAATCACAGAGTATGTAATTAATTAGATTAACATTTTTAATCGATTGACAGCATATATATATATATATATATATATATATATATATATATATATATATATATATATATATAAAAAACGCGTTATTAACGGCGTTAACGCAAACCCATTTTAACAGCGTCAATTTTATTTATCGCGAGAGGAATGTTCTTTTTGGCCTGGGAAACTTTGTAGTTTTTTTCACATGCTGTTGCAACAACTAGTAACGTTAGAAAAACTACAACACCACACGAGCTAGCTAGACCGGAAACAGAACAACAGGTACGCTAAGTCTAAACTACAAGACTGATTCCCAATTAAGATACATTGGTAAGAATGGCTTTCCATTGTTAATATGTACTTAACAACAGTTCTGAAATGCAAAATAATAGAATTTAATTAATGTGATAAAACATGCGATTAATCGTGATTACCTATAGAAATTTGGCGATTAAAAAAAATTAATCGTTTGACAGTCCTAAAAAAAAGAAATAAAATACCAATGAATATAAATTAAAAAGACTTTAAAAAGAAAAATATGTTGCTTTTTGGATTAAAAGGAAACTGAACTTGGTTGTTCTTGTTCTTCCTGTTAATACAGTCAAATCTGTAGTTACAATGCATGAAATCACGTCATGATATGATTTGCTCACTTAGGGAATAAGTCGCATAGATCTATGTCCATAGTGTTGATGCAAATCTATGTGTTAATCGAACAATCTAGCAGTTTACCCTTAGCACCTATAACCGAAAGCAGAACGGACATAAAGAGGTTCTCCTCAGTGCCAAGGACATGTGGCTTGTATTATCAGCTCCCTTTCTGCATAACAGGCTCTTTTTCCACTCAATAGGGCCTTGTGACTCTCAGAGCACACTTTAAAAATTGCTGTAAACCAAGTGCTTGTTGTTCCGGAACGGCAGGCTGTTGCCATGTTTTTTTCCTGCAGTGGCAAAAAACACTAAACTTCAGAGCTGAATAGTACCTCTGTTAAAATACATTTTCCAGGAGCCTGGGTTGGTCCGCCTGAGCCACGTCATTGTAAGCAAACTGTGATTACATTAGTTTCCACTACACCCTTGCACCAGGGAATAGCCACACTGAGCTATGCTGCGGGGTCCTGCCTGCTAACAGTTTTGATGTGCATCTGTGCTGGAGACTAGATAGAAAGCTCGGTTTAAAAAATAAAAAAAAAAGTATGTGGTTAGTGCTCAGTAATTTTCTCTCTCGTTAATCTCTTGTATCTTTCTCTGTTCTCTGTTGCTGCAGTTCTGTGGGCATGGCTGGAGAGTCCACCAATCCCTCGAGCCCGGGTAGTTTGTCTCATCAGAACAGCGGCGGAGGCCAGTTAATCCCAGCTGTCGACGAGCCCCGCGAACACACCATCGACTGCGGTGACACCGTCTGGGGCCTGGCCTTTGGCTCCTCGGTGCCGGAGAAGCAGAGCCGCTGTGTTAACATCGAGTGGCACCGCTTCAGGTTCGGTCAGGACCAGCTGCTTCTGGCAACAGGCCTCAACAATGGTCGCATCAAGATCTGGGATGTTTACACTGGTGAGGACACATTTCTGTTAATTACAAGTGGTTTCCTACTTCAGCTTCATTAGTTGGTAATTTAAATAGGTAATTAGATTAGGAAAGAGAACAGAGAGTTTCTGTTAGCTCATAGCTCATCTTCACTGTCAACCAATCACCAGACACCAGCAGCCCAAACACACTGTCTGTTTACAGCTGGAGATGCAACTAGAAAATACAGTTATTGCCTTCGTGGCATATATCGACGTACTAGGGGTGGTACGGTTCATGAAAAAACATCCGAACCGCTCGGTTCTCTTGTCTCTGTTCGGAGGGTGTGTGCGTCTCACGGTTCGTCAGTACACTGTTAATGTGCACTAACCACTTACTGCCGTAGTGCCCACTTTCCACACCTATGTTAAAACACTTACCGGAAATGACGAGCGGGATGAGCGTGACGAACGCAACACATGGCAGCTGATTGGACGAACGCGTCACGTGGTTCTTGCTGCTCCCGAATTTCAAAACCGACTCTAATGGCGTCTCGTTCAGAATACAATCTCGTATTTTCCGAAAATAGTTCACCGAAAAGTGTTTCTGAAAACATTTTAAGCGAGAAATAGGCCGTACAGTTGCTGAATCTGTCTGTTTTTGTGATCGACAAAGGTCAGTTTAAAAGATTTTCGTCAGATTTTGAGAGGCGCCGAACCGACCGCTCCTCGGGAGTGTGGACTGCTGCAGGTCACGTCAGAAATGGTAAGTGGGAGACATAAAGAAGGCTGCCCGGAGTTGGAGGATGCGCCAGCGTCGTATAAGTCTGGTGTGTGGGAACATTTTGGATTTCATGTCACCTATGATGACAGCGGAAATAAAACAATAGATGGAACCGCCACTGTGTGCATGTATTGTGTAACATGCATTCGATATGCTAATTTTAGCTATAGATCATATGCTGAAGTATATTTCTGGAGTGTTAAAGATTAAAAGAAGAAATAACAAGAACCATACAGACCCGGAAACCGTGACCCTAAAACCGTGATACGAACCGAACTGTGGATTTTGTGAACCGTACCACCTCTACTACATACACTGCATGTGGTCCAGTGCATTTTCCATTTTTAAATCAATACAAGAGCAAGCAGCCTACTTTCTTGTTTACTGCTGCAATGAAACGCTTGGTTATGTTGTAACCTTGGTGAGTAAAGACTATTTTTACAGTCATATTTCTTAATTGAAGTTTTCTTTAAAATAGTGTTACGTCTCGTCATACCCCTATCAGTAGGTACTTTAAGTAAACCGACTCAATCTTATCATGTCTTGCTGCAGGAAAACTGTTGCTGAATTTGATGGACCATACTGATGTAGTGCGAGACTTGACCTTTGCTCCTGATGGCAGTCTTGTGCTGGTCTCTGCATCCAGAGATAAGACCCTCCGTGTGTGGGACCTTAAAGATGATGGTATGTAGAGCTGTTCTTTTCTTTCTTTAATAATTGTGACCTTCTGTTTCTTCAGCTCAGAGAACAGGGGAAATACCAGCCCTCTGAACTGTAAGACCAGTTTAGAAAAGTAGGCGAAAGATCCAGGGGCTGTGGCCAGCCTGTAATGTGGAGACAGCCCAGTTAAAGCTTGGTGTATTGATAGTCTTTATTTCCTCATGACTCCGCACCAGCAATAGCCGTGGCATTATTTTTCCGGATCGTCCACAGTCTGTCCCATTTGGACCCAATGATTAACTGTGACCTCACATAACACATTTTTTGGCCATACCGCAACACTAATTATGACACAAATTTCCCACACATTTAGAGTTTCTCCTATAATTCTACCGGTCTAGCGGGTCCCCAGCCAGAAAATGTTTCCCCTATATTCATTCAGCGACGCACTCCTGTGAGTCCATGAACGAGGCAAATGTCTGTGGTTAGTTCACATCTGTAACAGCAGGACAGTCGAGTGTGTTATCTTCACTGCTAGTCAGTTAACCAGGTGAAGCGAATATAACGGGCTCGGTAGTGAACGACACGCAAACATGTTTTTAGCTGAGCTGGACCATTAGAATATTTGATTAAAACAGTTGGATGATGCTGTTTTGTTCTTCGTGAAGTTTGCTGGAAGTTAAAAAAAAAATTAGCCTTTTAATAAAGGCAAAAAGAAAATTTGAATTAAAAAAAAAAACAGAATTTGTCCAGCCTTATCCTTTGTAGTACAGACCCCAATAATGATATGGTGCTCAAATATTTTTTTGTGGGAAATGTAATAAATCTAAATAAGGTACTATGTACCTAGGTGTTATGTGACCATCCTGATGGCTAAACGATTTAAGTACATACCACATGGCCACTGCGTCACTTTTGGTCTCGCATTGCCAGACCTTCCTCCGCAGCGCTGTGGAGGAGGGTCTGGCTAGTCCACACAGCATTCCTGGATGGGAGAAAAATGTGCTCTGCTTTATTGGCATTTCTTTGAACCAATCGCAATCATCTTGGGCAGCGCTAAGCCCCGGACACAATGGCGGTGCCTCTGCAAATGGTCTCGTGAAGGAACTACTTTTGGTGGACCGTGTACATTCAAAAGTGGTTTTAGTCGTGCAACAGAAAACTCAGATTGGACAGATAGTCTAGCTAGCTGTCTGGATTTACCCTGCAGAGATCTGAGGAGCAGTTAACCATAGTCCTCAGAAATCCATTGCAGTTTAGAACGCCAACTCAAAGAAAGAGGAAAGTGACGGCCATCCGGTGGAATTTCTGGCAGCACCGGAACAATCGTGGACGTGGAACGTCGTCGATATAGACTACTTTGTTGGCTATGCTAACGCCCCTCTCTCCACTTGTTTTTTTTTTTTTTTTTTTTTTTTTGTTTGCCTCAACTCTCTATTGTCTGGTGTCAAATAAAGGTACTAAAAATGCCATAATGCGATGATGTTTGTGCCTTGTAGGTAACATGGTGAAGGTTCTGCGGGGGCATCAGAACTGGGTGTACTGCAGCGCCTTCTCCCCTGACTCGTCCATCCTGTGCTCAGTCGGCGCAGGCAAAGCAGTACGTACACAAGTTCCTTTTTACTTCTTTTCATGGGATTGCTAGCTAAACTTTGTTCAATTGCTTGTGATCAGATATGCTCAATCAACTTAAAATTGAAAACCCATCTGCCCTGCCCTCCCAGTTCCACCGTAGAACAAACTGTGCTCAGTGTCCTGATAAGTTGTGCCTCCTGCTTCTAGATTCTGTTTGGTTTTGTTTGCAGTGGAAAAGAACAGGCTTTTGGTGTTCTGAAGTATGCATGCAGAGTAGACAACTGTTTTTATTATTGTTATATAGCTGAAGTCATCTTGTTTAATTATATAGTTCCGATACCTCAAACTAAAACTAAATCTTTTAAACGTACAATATGTAATTTTCTGCTGCTAAGGGTCTCTCAATCAAAACAGTGGATATAAACACGGACTTTTGATGATGTCGTGAAGTGGCATTATGGGAGGTTTAGTTTTCATTGTGTAACACAATTGCCGATTTAAAGTATATCTGTTCACGGATGGGTTTATCCATTATAGTTTTATCCACGTTACGTTTATTCATGTCATTCTGATAAAATAGCTGCAGTTTCCCCCACATAATTACATTTTCTTTATTTGATTTGTGGTAGCTAGCTAGCTAGCTAGTTGACCAGTTAGCAAGCAAGCAAGCTAACATTAGCCAGCAGCTAAAACCACAATATCAAAATATATTTCACGTCAATGTCGCTATTTGGATGTTTTCTGCAATGTGGGGGAAAAGCAACTGGGACTGGCTCCCGGGTACCTTCGGGGCTGGCCACCAAGTATCGCCGCACTGGAGACACCGGGCGATTTCCTACATCAATAGGATGGCTGCCGGGTGTTTCTTTCGGACTCTCCCTACCGTCACCATTTGTGGGTCAAACGTAACTGTACAGAGGACTGCCAAACGCTAAAGGGGGTAGAATTTCAGCACAACGCCGCGGCCCGCCAGACTCAGATGCCTGCGGTGAAATGGTCTGTTTCTCCGATGGGACATAACACTTTCTGTTACTGCCGTTAGCATCGTTATCACCCGGCGCTGGAGTTTGTGCTGGCTGGGTTCTGTTTGCTGTAAGTTAATAATAGTGGCTAGCTGCTGGCTAACTGTGGATGTGTCGTGTCCCCAGGGCTGTTGTCCGCTTTCATCCCGACTGAAGTCCCTTAGCAGCGGGGAGTGAGGCAGAAAACCCAGGGTGAGATAGCTGGCTAAATTAGCATTAGATTTGTCTTCTATCTATACAGCTAACGTTAACACTAGCTAGCGAACGTAATCGTGGGTTAGCCCAGTGTTGTTTACCGTTAACCTTACCTTGATCAAAACAATTATACTTAAAATAAGTTCATGAACATGTTGAACAATGTTGTAACCTTATAACGTTAACGTTCCCCACCAAGCAGTAGCATCAGCTAACGTTACGTGTCAAAGTAGCATATAACGTTAAGCTGGATTAATCAATATTCAAATGTATCAATAAATAAGATCTCTGCTGTATTACTGTGTTGTAAATGGCATGTAATCAATGGCAAAATGATGCTGTGTGGCAGAAAGCAAGCTGTATTACGGTTACTGAGTATTATTCTTTCTGTGACATTGTATGATTTACGATTCCTCTCGAACGTATCATCTGGGTTCCCGTGTTTTAAAGGAAGTTAGAGTAACTAGAGGGGTCAAAGGTTATATGACGCCACTGACAGGTGACTAAATGAAACGTCTTGTCATTAAAATAAAATAACAGATTTCTCTGGGTTTGAACGTTGTTGGAAACATTTAGGATAGTGTAAGTACACAACTCAACAAAATATGTCGTTTTTAGACATTTTAATGCAGAAATGTTACATATTGTACCTTTAATCATTACAGCAGGGGAATCTTAAAAATATATTTTTTTAAGTGACTCAAACACTGAATCACTGACACAATTCTGACCTCATGTAAATCTTGTATATTTATCAAATGTCAGATTTAAAAAAAGAAGAAGAAAAAAATTTCCTTTCTTTTATGTCATGTTGAATTGAGGTCCCAAATTTCTGCAACGCTTCCACGGACATGTTTCCAGATATTGATTCCATAAACTGGCCACCGTTGGTTAACCTTATCTACAATGTTGCAGCTCTAGATCAATCTGAACATGGTTGTAATGGTAAACATGGTGGTATCTTTGTTAGGCTGTGTGTGTCCCTACAGTGTGTGTCTTGCTCTCCCTGTCACAGGTGGTGGCAGAGCTCAGTGTGTGATTGGTTTTGAAGGGAGCGCCGCGCTGACATTTTGAGCAGCCGGTGTAAACCAGGGACGCACATTGCACAATGCCCAAAGGCCTGGCCAGGGGCAGCCTGGCGCCGATCTGTACGTAGGTGCTGCTCCATGTCTGTCTAACTCTGCTGTTGCAGTTCATCTATTAATTTTAATTTCAGTTTAAAACTGTCAAAGTGGTTATTAAATACTCCCTCTATCCCCACCTCACCCCCCACCTATCTCCCAAACCCACTCCTCCCACCCCCCACCCCCCATCCTTGAATAGCTTTGTCCACTGTCTGCACACACTAGCTTTTCTTTTGTTACTAGGCTTTCTCTCACTGACAGTATAAATGTTTCTATAAATGTAGCACACTGTGTAGCATTGGAATGCTGCTAATGGCAGAACATAGAAAACAATTCAGCCAGCCACAACAGTTAAACAAACAACCTGCCCTCTCCCTTTACTGTCAAACCCCTCGTTGTAATGGAATTATTGTGCAGGTTTCAGACTAGTTTAGGTTTTAAATGGAAATATTTGTTGTTCCTTTGCAGAGCACTTATATCCTACAAATGTCAGCTGTTGCCTTAAATCTTACAAAAGAACAAACCCGTTGTTGAGCAAAACAAGTTGGACAGTTATGTTGGAACTTTTTCAACTGCAGTTCTCCTGTGTTGTGAGTGAGTGTTACTGCTGTTGGCAGCAATAGTGGACCCGCAATAAATTATCCTGCTTTTCATCCACATTTCTCCATCAGCAAACAAATGTGGTGTGACTTCTTGGAAATTGTTGGGTCTCTATAAATTATAGTGTGGCCTAGACCTGCTATAGTATGTCCTGAGATGAAGTCTTCTGATGTGCCACTATAAATAACATTTGAAATATAAAAACAGCTTAGAAATCCAACAAGAACCTGAACCATTAATCTGCATGAGACTGTTGTGATTTTAATGTAGATCATTAACTGCATTTGTTCACAAGCGGCGTTTGCATCATTTAAAAGCATTTTTTTATTTTTAACAATCAAAGAGTGACAAAGTGCAGAAGTTATAAAACTGGAGCAAAACTGGATATTATTAGTACAAATTCTGACCATGGCTGACTGTTAAAAGCAGAAGGTGTGTGTGTGTGTGTGTGTGTGTGTGTGTGTGTGTGTGTGTGTGTGTGTGTGTGTGTGTGTGTGTGTGTGTGTGTGTGTGTGTGTGTGTGTGTGTGTGTGTGTGTGTGTGTGTGTGTGTGTGTGTGTGTGTGTGTGTGTGTGTGTGTGTGTGTGTGTGTGTGTGTGTCCAGAGGTATCAACCCTTTGGCCATAAAATATTCTTTTCTCTTGCAGTATCTCTCTCTCTTCATAGGCTTCTGCCGGAGGTGGGAGCCTATTGTAAACACAGTGAACTAAAACTCTGACAGGGGAACCAGTGGAGTAACTTTATGTTACCTTAAGTTACTACTTGTTTTTATTTTCTCTTTTTTGTGTAGACCTCTTTTGTTAAAATAATAGAAGTTTTAATTTTGTATATTTAATAATGTACTAAAAGATGTATACATTTAAATTATGATTTTGTAGTTTAATATTATTATAAAGATGTTAATTATAATAGCCAATGTAGGTTTAGTGTTGCATTTTGATGTAGCCTTGCTGCTTGTGTAGCATGTTCTCTTTTGTCTGTACAGCCTGTTTAAAGGTTACAAAGCATAACGATGACACTGAGCATAATTTCACGATAACTGTTTAATTCGGTTTTAATTCCTGTTTCTTAATTAAATTCAAAAGTTTTTACATGCATATAGTAATAAGTGTAAAATAGCACATCTATACTCCATCCCAACGAAATTCCAGGGGCTATAACAGTCCTCCCTTCACATTACAGGTGTTCCTATGGAACATGGATAAGTACGCCATGATGGGAAAGCTGGAGGGGCACCACAATGATGTGGTGTCTTGTGAGTTTTCACCGGATGGGGCGCTATTGGCCACCGCCTCTTATGACACACGGGTCATCGTGTGGGACCACCACAAGGGCACCATACTGCTGGAGCTGGGGTATGAAAATAACACCCAATAAGCAGGATGTTTTGCTGCTGCAATGTCTTATTCCTAACCGCACAGGCCATGGTGGAGTATCGTATTTTAGGAAAAAAAACATCCAAACTTGAAGGCCCAGTGTGTAACGTGTTTAGTCGTTCATTATCAAAATCTGTGTTGCCTGTTCACAAACTTGTCCGTTTTCATGAATATTTACCACCACCATCAATTCCAAGTGTTCATTTTGGATTGAAATTTTACGTTTGCATTCGCATGAACTGGGCTAGACGCTCCACATTCATGCGCCATCTTGGAATACGTTAGCCGGTAAGGGAATTACAGGACATACTGCTCCGCCTTTTGCGTTTTCGCTGTCACATGATAAACTCACAGGTGCTGCTAATGCTGCTAATATCGTAGTATTTGTATCGTAGCTTCTCGGCCCCGGCAAGTTTGAAGAAGGAAACACGAAGGACCACGTATTCAAAAATCCAAATTTTCTGGAACAGGAGTCTTCTTCTTTGCCTAGAAAAAGGATATTGAAAAGAGCAACAGACTGGCTTTTTGAAGCGTGAAGGCTACCGTAGCTGTAATACGTACTTTGAAACTGCATGGGCGCGAGAGAGTTGAATGTGATACATAATCGCAGTGCTAGATGGGAGAAATTCCTACATATTGGACCTTTTAAGATCACTTACTATCTTTTTCTAGACCTTTCATACCTCAGGGTCTTGTGTGTGTGTGTGTGTGTGTGTGTGTGTGTGTGTGTGTGTGTCCATCCGTTGAAGACCCTGAGATGCAGTTACAAACCATGGAAAAACAAGAGTTTACTTTCATGCTTGAGTATTATTTGTATAAATATGTTGGCTCAGTTTTCTCTTTGAAATGAGCCTATTTAACTTTTATCTAACAGTGGTGCATGCGTGTGTGTGCGCACAGTCAAAAGTTATACATGTACAATTGTAGAGGGGCCTCACTATTTTGAAACAGTGAACGTTCATTTTTAACCTGGAAATGTTGCTGTGATGCTGACGCTTGTTATTAAGCTCCTGCTTTGAACTTTCTTCAGCCATCTCTTCCCTGCTCCATCACCCATTTTTGCTGGAGGGGCAAACGACCGCTGGGTTCGCTCTGTGAGCTTCTGCCCTGACGGCCGCCACATTGCCAGCATCACTGATGACAGGTATGTCAATGAATTACGTTGGGAGTTTAAGTTATATGTCTGTTCTTAAATTTCCTCTTTTTATAAAACATCTATCCCATTGTCCAATTTGTGTTTTTACTTGGTTTAGTGTTGGGTCTCTGGGTTAGGGGATCTTTTTAAATGAAATTAGTTAACATGTTAACTACAGTATAAACCCTAAGAAACTATTATATAAGAAAATAAGATATAAACAACAAATATACTGTATATATTTCCTGTTCTGGGATATTATGTGTCCCAGGGTGTCTATTCTAGGAGGTTAGATGTATCAGCATGAATATTTCAGCAGTAGATTAACAAGATCACCGTTTGCAAAACATATTTCAGTATGAGCCTTGACAAACTGGAGTGGAGTTTGGTACACTAAAGTACTTTTCCGACGCTTATTTGTATACATGGGCTGATATTTCAACAGCATAGCGCAGCAGAAAAGCGTCACTGTTTTCTGTGGTTTGTTTTTAAGTCTTGCAGGGAGTCATGAGTCTTAGTGGTCTATCACAAGGTAGCTATTAATCACTCTGACCGCTAGCTGGAGGAGGGCTGAATAGTTGGCAGAAAATATGTTATGAAGAGAGGCAGGAAGAAGCTCCGCATAATGGTGGTTGGGGGGAAAAAAAGCAAAGTCATTGAGCCCTCCCACTGAAGGCTCAGAGTATTTCAGGGAAAACACTGCCAGTCATAATGTTGTCTCTCTCTCGCGCTCTCTCTCCTGCTCTCGCGCTGTCTCTCTCTCGCTCGCTCTCTCGCTCTGTCTCTCTCTTTCTCTCTGTCTCTCTCTCTCTCTCTTTCTGTCGCTCTCTCTTTCTCGGTCTCTCTCTGTCTCTATCTCTCTCTGTCTCTTTCTCTCTCTCGCTCTTTCTCTCTGTCTCTCTCTCTCTCTCTCTCTCTCTCTCTCTCTCTCTCTCTCTCTCTCTGTGTCTCTTTCTCTCTCTTTCTTTGTCTCTCTCTCTCTCTGTCTCTTTCTCTCTGTCTATCTCTCTCTGTCTCTTTCTCTCTGTCTATCTCTCTCTCTCTGTTGCTTTCTTTCTCTCTGTCTGTCTCTCTCTCTCTCTCTCTCTAGCCATCTCTTAGAGCTAGATCCATTTGATGGCCTAATTTTTATACAAGTAATATTCATACTGGTTTAAATAAATAATGTGATAGTATTTCACATCTTTGCTGAGCAAGAGTTTTGGGTGAAAGGCATAACAGGTCTGTCCCATATGCCCCCTCTCCCACGTCGGTGGAGTTCAGTGATTGAAGCAAATAAACACTGGGGCTATTTATTGCAGTTTTACAGTAGTCCACTTTCCTGCGTGCAGTTTGGATTCTGACAGCAGTGTCCTTGTGTGGTTTTTCTGTCTGCTCAGGCTGGTTCGTTTCTGGAGCATCGAGGAAAGGGCTCCTCAGGCCATCGCCTCTCTGCCCAATGGCCTCTGCTGTGCCTTTTCCGCTGAAGGGAGTGTCCTTGCTGCTGGGTAAGGCCTTAGCGCATGTACAGACGCACACACCGATCACGTCATATTTCCTCAGTCACACCTCATTGATTTCAGCCTTCTGACCAGAGGTCTGTTACATATAGCACGCTAAGAGAAGCGGAGATCAAAGTCCAACACCTGGCTTCAGTCAGGGCTAAAGCGGTTCAATACATGTCAATTCAAGCTCACGCAATCAGACTCATGTTCTTGTTCTTAAGCAGCCCGATGGGTTGAACATAAATCAAATGGATAAACCATTGCTAAAAAACTGTTTGTAAAGAGAGCGGCCATGTCCTCGGGCCACAGGGCATCACTTACTATTAGAAACCTAAGAGGAATTCAAACATCTTATCTTAGGGACTTTAAGCAGCAATGGTTGAAGGGACAGCTACGACGTTCAAGAAACATTCCATCGGGTTGACGTAGTAATGGAAATCAAACATCACAAAGCCACATTGTTACTCACAACGGCTACGCAGAAACCTCTGCAAGAAGTAGCCTGAAGATTATTTCAGATAATTACGGTGGGTTTGTAAATCTGTCTGACACTTTAAACTAAAATGAGAGCGCTGTCGTTGGAAGAAATGGTTACGTTAAACCGTTGAGCTGCATGTAGCGGATTGTCTGCACAAACTCATCACTGTTGATCTAAAATTCATTCAAAGAACACCCACTAAACACATCTGAGTTTACTCATTGGACAGTGTTATGATGTAAGCTATTAACCAATAATTGAACAAATACATTTTAAACATGGTTTCCTGTTGGAAAAATAGAGGACAGAGGAATATGGATTTAGCTACTACATTTCTGGTAAATTTCATTTTTTTTTTGCAGTTTTAAAAGAAAATCTAATTATGCAGCTATTTGGGTCATTTAGACTTATTTTATGTAGCATAACCCGTTTTAGCATTGCAAAAATTAATCGGTTAGTTGTCAACTATTAAATTAATCACCAACTATTTTGAGTAATTTTTATTAAACTGAATATCTTGTGGAGCTGCGGACATTTGAGGACGTCCTCTTGGGCTTTGGGAAACACTGAGCCACATTTTTCACCATTTTCTGACATTTTAGAGACCAAACAACTAATCCATCAGTCCAGAAAATAATCCACAATGAAAATAATCGTTAGTTGTAGCCCTAATGTAGGTCTATATGTTAGCATTTATCATTGTATCATTTATTCACTTTATTTGTTTTAATAAGATGTTCTCTAACCCTAAATGTGTTGACTGATAGTGCTTAATGAAGTCAAATAATATAGCAGCACGTAAAATGTTTGTGTTAAAATCGTGGCTTTCCCATCAGGTCAGTGTTCCAGGAACCCTGATTCAGCAGCTAACTCAGTTAGCTTGCCAGCATACGTTGCCATAGTAACTGAGCTTTATTGAAGTGAATTAACTGTAAATGAACCAGACTAACCGAGTTAAGCCTGGCTTGTTTGGTAATCTTGCTTTATGGAACGGGCCTGTTCTCTGTGCTTCTCTCAGCTTGCAGCTGTATGCATTCTCAGCTGTTTTTTAGTTTTGGTTTGAACATTTCCACCAGACTTACATTTTATTGCGTCGGTGCAGTCCTGTGATTAATCCCAAGTTCTTCCACCTCCCCCCCCCCATTTGATTTATCGCTGCTGTTCCTTTCCGTTGCAGGACTCGTGACGGTGCTGTGCGCTTCTGGGAGTGTCCTCGCAGCGTTGGCAGTCTGCAGCACATGAGCAGGATGTCTCTCCGCCGGGTGATGAGCACCCAGCAGGTGGAGGCCCTGGCCATCCCCACGCCGCTCCGCGACTACCTGACCTACAAAGTCATCTAACCCACAGCACCAACTGTTCCAGTCGCAGCATCATCTGGCTAAAAAATTTTCTGAAAAATAAAACCGTTTCACACAAAACTTTGTTGAACAAACAGAATCAACCAGGAAAGGAGGAACAGAGTTACATTTTCCTAAAAAAAAAAAAAAATAAATAAAAAACAGAGCCACCTGGGCTCAAACCCCGACCACCTCCACTCACAGCAGGATATTCTGTTGCTTTTGTAAATATTTATTTTTGTAAGTACTTTAGTGAATGAGCGCGATGTCCACCTGTAAGGCCAGGTTATTTCGGGGGCCTCCCGTCCCCTCCATCACATCGGTGTGGAACCTGTAAGTGTTCAGGCCTCTTCCAGCTGGCTCCAGTTCTCCACCAGGTTCAGTAAACCCTTCATCTTTTCTTCTGACTTGAAATGGCTGTTGCACTTAATGTGAGACGCTTTGGCAGCGCCGCTTGCTCTTAATGTCAGGGTTTCTGTTTGGAAGTGGTTGGAAAACGAGATGAAGAAGTTATTGTTCTCTTAGGTTTGAACATTTCTCTGAAACAGTATTCACACCATCATGGCACACTCGCAGTAGTTTTTTTTATTTCCTATACAGAGACAACATTTGCCGTTCAGTGATCCAACACAGTACGTTAGCTAGTTTTAATTTAATTGCTGCTGTTTGGACACACCAGAATCAGGCACAGTGAGAATGCTCAGTTAGAAGCGGCACCAGAAGCTAGCTATCAAACTACAAGTACGGAAATGGCAAAGATATTTTTTGGGAAACTGTGTTCAAAATTGAGTGAACCGATATATCATTATTGGATTTGGATTGAACTCCAATATCAGTATCTGTATTGGCCTCCTGCCATCCTGTATCAGTCGGGGGAACTGATGTTTGATTGGTTGACTAAAATGATCTCCATTCACTCGTACTTACAGTACGACTGCTGTCCGACATCGACCCCTTCTCAACACTCAACTAATGACAAAAACAGGTTGTAGTTGGTTGACGGTTCAAATTTTTGCACGTCAAAGGTCTGCATGGCTTTACATCATTACAGTCCATGGATCACAACATTGCTATTGAAATTAATTGATTAAATTAGTTAAATTAGGTGCAATGTTTTGCCGTTATAAACTAGACCTTTAGAGACCCTTTTTTTTCCTTTCTTTTTTTTTCTTTTAAAGCTACCCTGTGGCAGGAAATGAGATTGGTAGTGGAGGTAAACAATGCAGGCTCCAAATTGTCTAAAATCGCCTTTGCGAAGTATTTATGAGGACGGAACGAGTTCACCACGTCTGTCGGGCCACAAGGATACACACAATGTGTTGTGGTGAGAAACACTAAATGTAAACTCGACAGGGTACCTATTTAAACCCCTCCTAAAATGGCCACTGATATGTGCTACCAGCCTAGCTACACTAGCGCAGAGTTTCGGTAAATTGCAAACCAGCAATTGGTCCAACCGTGACATGATGTCGGTGTAGCCCACCCACAGTCCACCCAAAAATGTCTCGAACTGGTGACCCAAATGGCGTGCGTGCGTGCCAGTCATACCTGCCAATACAAAGCCTTGAGACCAGTGTTGTTTGATGGTTTCACACTAAAGAAAAGCACCTCTGTTTTTTGTTTTTTTCAGTTTATCATTTATACCCAGTTCTTCTGTTGAACAATTGTGTTTTTTTGTCTTTTTGATCTCCGCTAAATGTGAAAATGTCTGCAAATAGGCTACCTACACGTTTTACTGCTAAAGCCCTGAAAGAAAAGGCGCGTTACATTTCTTTACAGGTCAGATTCAGACTGTGGCAGTGGAAGTGTTACTGCCCTGTCACTAGTTTTTACAGCATGTAGGAATGCCAGTGATTCCAGCAACTCTGAAAATAATCAAAAGCTGTCAACCAATCAGCTGAGATGTAAAGAAGGGAAAAGTGAGCTTTTAGTGTTGTCTATCTGTAGGAAGATGGGTGCAGAACAGCTCAATCATTCTTGGCAATAAGTTCTCAGTGCTAATGCCAAAGGTTTTCCTTTTCAGATCATTTATAATTTTCTGCTGAGATATTGAGCGTTTCTCATGAATGGGATATTGAATAAGAAGAAAAGAATGAATACTTAGTTCGCTATACAGAACCTCAATGGGTTTGTATTACATGTTTGTAGACCTGTTACCATTATGATTGGAAAAACAGTCCTGCCTCAGTGAGAAGCAGTTGAATACATCAAACATATATGAATGTATGATGTTCCTTTTCTTGTATTTTTTTGTTTGTGTGTTTGTTTCAATAAAGGCTTTTTGACAAAATATGGGTTATTAATTATTTCATGTTATGGAGAAACACTGAAGACTTGAAACCAGGTTTTCAGATGCTTTATGTCTTTGGGCATTTTAATGTGCATATGACTGCAAGAGGAACAGGAATTCATCAAAACCAAAAATGAAGGCTCATTGCAGACTGTCTCACAGCTTAATATGCAGTAATGCAGGGTGTAGCTGAGGGGAGGGACTGTGGTGGAGGATGTTATTGGCTTTCCAACAATTAAATTTGATTTATAGTATCAAATCATAACAAGAGTTATCTCGAGACACTTTACAGATAGAGTAGGTCTGCACCACACTATAATTTACAAAGACCCAGTAATTCCCCCAAGAGCAAGCATTTAGTGCGACAGTGGCAGGACATACAGGGCATAGCAGGGTGCTGCAGGGCGTAGTAGGGTGATGAGCAGGACAACAGCGGCAGCTGCAACCATGATTTAGGTGCCACTCTAATCCAAGGAAAACCTAAGGGCTCCGGGGAATAAGCTCCCTAGAGTTTATAGGCTAACAGGATTGTGTTGATGTTGAGAAGAGTCTTTATTGTGCACATCTATTCAATTTTCAATTCAATTTTATTTATAGTATCAAATCATAAGAGTTCTCTCGAGACACTTTACAGATAGAGTAGGTCTGCACCACACTATAATTTACAAAGACCCAGTAATTCCCCCAAGAGCAAGCATTTAGTGCGACAGTGGCAGGACATACAGGGCATAGCAGGGTGCTGCAGGGCGTAGTAGGGTGATGAGCAGGACAACAGCGGCAGCTGCAACCATGATTTAGGTGCCACTCTAATCCAAGGAAAACCTAAGGGCTCCGGGGAATAAGCTCCCTAGAGTTTATAGGCTAACAGGATTGTGTTGATGTTGAGAAGAGTCTTTATTGTGCACATCTATTCAATTTTCAATTCAATTTTATTTATAGTATCAAATCATAAGAGTTCTCTCGAGACACTTTACAGATAGAGTAGGTCTAGACCACACTATAATTTACAAAGACCCAACTATTCCAGTAATTCCCCCAAGAACGATCATTAGCAGTGGCTAATGCAATAGTGGCGAGGAAAAACTCCCTTTTAGGAAGAAACCTGGGACAGACCCAGGCTCTTGGTAGGAGGTGTATGATGGTGCCGGTTGGGGGGGGTGAACAGTGGCAATAATAGTCACAAAGATAATGGAACAGTGACTACAAATGGTAGTCGTAGTAGTTCATGTCATAGCAGGGCACTGAAGGGCGTTACAGGATATAGCATGGCACAGCACAGCGTAGGGGCACAGTGACAGCTCCAACCAAGATCTTGGTGCCATCCTAATCCAAGGGAATATTCTGGGCGAGAAAGAAACATAAGGACTCCGGGGAGTAAACTCCCCAGAGCTAGGTTAATAACAAGCATTTCAGGAGCATGGATGCACACAAATGGAAAGAGAGAGGAGAGAGCAGCTCGGTGTGTCGCAGAAAGGAAGGAACTTCCCCGGCTGTCTAGAACTATAATAGCATAATTAAGAGAGGCAGGTTAAGGAGAGGAGCCTGGTCAGGATAGAACTCTCCCCAACCGGACCGGGCTGTACTGGCCTGCCTCCCTCTACTCACTCCCTAACAATAAGCTTTATCAAAGAGGAGTGTTTTCAGTTTATTCTTAAATATGGTGATGGTGTCTGCCCCCCGGACCCAGAACGGGAGCTGGTTCCACAGGAGAGGAGCCTGGTAGCTGAAGGCTCTGGCTCCCATCGTACTTTTAGAGACTCTAGGAACCACGAGAAGCTCCAAATTCTGGGGGCGTAGTGCTCTAGTGGGACAATAAGGTACTATGAGCTCTTCAAGATATGATGGTGCTTGACCGTTTAGAGCTTTGTAGGTCAGGAGAAGGATTTTAAATTCAATCCTGGATTTTACAGGAAGCCAATGCAGAGAAGCTAATAATGGAGAAATATGATCTCTTTTCTTAGTTCTTGACAGAACACGCGCTGCAGCATTCTGGATCAGCTGGAGAGTCTTAAGAGTTTTATTTGAGCATCCTGATAGTAAGGAATTACAGTAGTCCAGCCTGGAAGTAACAAATTTAAAACGTTTTGCGACAGGATTTTCCTAATTTTGGCAATGTTACGAAGATGAAAAAAGGCTGTTCTTGAGGTTTGTTTTAGATGGCCGTTGAAGGATAAATCCTGGTCAAAAATAACTCCTAGATTTCTGACAGTAGTGCTGGAGACCAGGGCAATACCATCCAGGGTAGCTATGTCTTTAGATAATGAAGTTCAGAGGTGTTTAGCGCCCAACACAATAACTTCAGAAAATTGTAGGTCATCCAGGTTTTTATATCGTTAATGCACTCATGAAGTTTAGCTAACTGACTGGTTTCGTCTGGCTTGATTGAGGAAACACTCTGGAAGTAATACATTCATTTTAAATTTTATTCGTAAGGGACAATGTGCAATTAAAACATAAATGTAACCATTTGATGCATTGCACCAGAGTTAGCCTTAGGCTAATTTACATCTGCAGTCCCACAGGAAGCACAAATACAACATTTTAAAAATCAAACATCGCTCAGTAAGTAAAAAACAAGTAACAAATAGCAGTATATTATTTCATATCACAGATACACACACACACACACACACACACACACACACACACACACATGCACCACATGATCAAGGGGTGTAGCGGTATGCACAGCACACAACACAACCCCCCCATTCACACACACACACACACACACGATCAGGTTTATTATTGGCATCAGGAATGAGGACACATACTGAAGCAGAGTCACTACAGGTCAAAGAGCTCAGCTTCTGTCTGGGAAGAGGAAACTTTTCATCAACTGAGTACTAAAACTTTTAATACGCCAGCTGCTAAAACTCAAATCTCTTTCTTAAAAGGCTAGTTTTACAGGCTGCTAGCACAAACAAAAAGCTTACTGACATGTAAAAGGGCCAATTTCTCAAAAGGTTGTGGTTTGCTGAGCTCAAAAGGGGCATGTGAAAAACTAAATTGCAATATGTGTTCTAGAAATCATATCCGTGTTTCTCACGATAACTCACGGATGAACAGAACGGTTCACTGGAACTCTCTGTGCACAGCACATTTGGAACAGGTTTGTGCTGACTAAGGACTGACAAGCTGACGATAAGCACAAATGTTAACAGTAAAAACAATGTGAGACTAATGCAAATAAAAATGATGAAAATGTAATAACACAACCCCCCAAAATGGTAAAAGTAGACTAAAAAAAAAGATGGTCCAATACCATTTTTTCCTTCCCGAGGACCGATCCGATACCAGTGTGTCATATATTTGATTATGTTCTAACAGCTGTATACTACTATCCCTGTATGGATGTGATATGATTGCGATAATTGTTGTTAAACTCTTTGTGAAACATGAACAAACAATAACTGCCACAGAACTGTCTTTTATTATCCAGTTTGACAGTCAGTCATAATGGATAAAGAACATAAATAAACTACTTTAAAGTAGATTTCATTCTGGGCTAAATTAGGGGGTATCAGATGGGTGCATGAACGCCAGTAATTTCTGATATCGATGCCAGCATTTTAGGCAGTACTGTATCTGAGGCTTTTTTCTGATACTGGTATGGGTATAGGAACATCTAATTGTAATAACAAATAGAATGTATAAAGGTGAGTAAGACACTTTCAACATGAAACCCTTAAAGGCGTGGAGGACCGCACTTGTTCTACGAGTAGTAGCTAGCTAAACATTAGCTTCAGGCTAACACCAGCCCCATGGCTACCTCAACACCTTCGTTGCTTGAAAATGCAAACAAAGAAATCGATGACCTCAGGGAAGAAGTTCGCCGGCTCTCCGAGGACTTGAAAACCAAAGATGCCCTGTTGACCTCCTACCTGGACGTTGCTCAAAACCAATCGCTTCGCATCACAACTCTCTCGGCGGCACTCCAGGATACTGTAATTTGGGACACATCCGCCTGTCCACACCCATCTTCTAGTTCGACACCGACCACCAGGGCATCCTGGACTGAAGTGGTCTGTGGCCGAAAGAGAGCCTCGGGTAGGGCTCCATCGCCTCCTGCCCTCAGCCTCTCCACTCGCTTCGATGCCCTGTCGAAGCCGAATGTTCCCCCGGTAACGGCCGACGTGGTTACCCGGGCTCGCCCCGCTTCAAAGCCGACGGACCTGCAGGCGTCAACGAGGAGTACCGCTGCCTCGCGACGACAATTTCTGAGGGATGCGGTGGTCAGACGGTCCGGTGGCCTCCCCTGTCTGAACCAGCCAAATGACAACGTTCCTCAAAAACAATCTCCCACACCGAATGAAGAAGGTAAGCAATATTCCGCTTCTTTTCCTTGTCCATCTGAATCCAATACTGGCTGTTTTGTTCCTACCACCGGCCATTCACGCCCCCCCACTCCTCGTCCGCTCTTCCCCCCAACCACAATAATTATCGGCGACTCCACCACCCGGGATATACGGTTTTTTAATGCGGTCACACACTGCTTTCCTGGCGCCAAAGTTGCAGACATCCTGGCCAAAGCTGTGGACCTGATACCGTCACTCCCGACCTCTATTAAACGCATCGTGGTCCATTGCGGACATAACGACATGTCCTATCGGCAGAGTGAGCGCACAAAGAAAGACTTTGGCACCCTCATTGAAGCTTTAATAAGCACTGGGAAGTCAGTTTTTATTTCGGGCCCACTTCCATCTCGATGTCGCGGAGTAGGCCTTTTTAGCAGACTACTCATCCTCAACACCTGGCTCCAGCATGCATGCAGCATGCACAAGATAGGTTTTATTGACAATTTTAATCTGTTTTGGAAAAGTGACTCCATGTTCAGCAGGGACGGGATTCATCCCAATAGACGCGGCAGCCAGGTGCTATGTGACAACTTGCGTCACGCCGTGCAGACCCAGACCTGGGTGCAGACCCAGACCTGGGTGCAGACTCGGACCTTAGATTGACTGTTTACACCCCGTAAAGACACGCACAGGCGCACCTCCCAATCACACTCTCCCATAAGCTCTCACTCCTTTACAAATAACTCTGCTAACCCACAGACCAGCTATATCATTCCAGTAAGAGTCAGTAATAACCTTACTCAAAGGTACAGCGCTACACGCTCCTCTGTGCACCAACGAGGTGCTATACTTAACAACCTAATTGGAATTAAAACAACCACTGCAACGATAGAACAGAATAGGAGAATCAAATGTGGAGTATTAAATATCAGATCTCTGTCTTCTAAAGCATTACTGGTAAACGATTTGATATCAGATAATCAAATTGATTTATTCTGTCTTACTGAAACCTGGCTGGGCCATGAAGAACATGTTAGTCTAAATGAAGCCACTCCTCCCAGTCATATTAATACTCAAATTCCTAGAGGCTCAGGCCGTGGAGGAGGAGTTGCAGCCATATTTGACTCAAATCTGTTAATTAATCCTAAACCTAAACTAAATTATAACTCGTTTGAAAGTCTTGTTCTTAATCTTCAACATCCAACGTGGAAATCATTACAGCCAATCATATTTGTTGTTGTTTACCGAGCGCCAGGCCCATATTCTGAATTTTTATCTGAATTCTCAGAGTTTTTGTCATGTATTGTGCTAAAATCAGATAAAATAATTATTGTAGGTGATTTTAATATCCATGTGAACGTTGACAGTTATAGCCTTAGTACTGCCTTCAACTCACTACTAGATTCAATTGGTTTCAGTCAGAGTGTGCATAAGGCCACGCACTGTTTTAACCACACCCTCGACCTTGTGCTGGCATATGGCATCAAAATTGAAGATTTAATAGTATTTCCACAGAATTCTTTATTATCAGACCATTTTTTAATAACTTTCAAATTCTTACCACCAGACTATATGAAATTTAATAAAACCTTCTACGCTAGATGCCTATCTGACAGTGCTATAACTAAATTTAAGGAAGATATTCCAACAGCAATTAACTCAATGTCGTGCTTTAATATAACAGAGGACCTTTATGATAATTTGAGTCCTTCCCAAATTGATAATTTTGTAGACAGTACTACGACCTGCCTACGGACGACTTTAGACTCTGTTGCTCCTCTCAAAAAGAAGATGATGAAGCAAAGGAAACTAGCACCTTGGTATAACGCCCAAACTCGCAAATTAAAACAAATCTCACGGAAACTTGAAAGTAAATGGCGTTCCTCCAAACTGGAAGAATCTCGTTTAGATTGGCAAGATAGTTTAAAAACCTACAGGAGGGCCCTCAGAAATGCCAGATCAGACTATTACTCGTCATTAATAGAAGAAAACAAGAACAACCCAAGGTTTCTTTTCAGCACTGTAGCAAGGCTGACAGGTAGTCACAGCTCTACTGAGCCATCTATTCCCCTAGCTCTTAGTAGTGACGACTTCATGAGTTTCTTTAATGATAAAATCATAACAATTAGGGATGGAATTCATCACCTTTTGCCCTCAACTTCTAACGGTTCACCTTGTGATACAGGAGTGCTAGAAAGAACGACAAGACCTGACATATACTTTGACTCCTTTTCTCCTATAGACCTTCAACAATTAATGCTAAAGGTATTTTCAGCAAAGCCTTCTACCTGTCTCTTAGACCCCATCCCAACGAGGCTACTTAAAGAAGCGTTACCCGTGGTTAACACTTCATTACTAGATATGATCAATATGTCTTTATTAACAGGTTATGTACCGCAGTCATTTAAAGTAGCTGTGATAAAACCTCTTCTGAAAAAACCTACCCTCGATCCTGAGGTCTTAGCCAACTATAGACCTATATCAAACCTTCCTTTTCTCTCCAAGATCCTTGAGAAGGTAGTCGCTAATCAGTTATGTGACTTTTTACATAGGAATAGTCTATTTGAGGACTTTCAGTCAGGATTTAGAAAGCATCATAGCACAGAGACAGCACTGGTGAAAATTACTAACGACTTTCTAACTGCTGCTGACAAAGGACTTGTCTCCATACTTGTGTTATTAGATCTTAGTGCTGCATTTGACACTATTGATCATACAATCCTTTTACAGAGACTGGAACGCTTAGTTGGCATTAAAGGAATCGCACTAAGCTGGTTTAAGTCCTATTTCTCTGATCGATCTCAATTTGTTAATATCAACGATAAATCCTCCAGGTATGCCAAAGTTAGCCATGGGGTTCCTCAAGGCTCAGTGCTTGGACCAATTTTATTCTCCTTATATATGCTTCCTCTAGGCAATATTATTAGGAAACACTCAATTAACTTTCACTGTTATGCAGATGACACCCAATTATACTTATCAATCAAGCCAGACGAAATCAGTCAGTTAGCTAAACTGCAAGTGTGCATTAAAGATATAAAATCATGGATGACCAAAAATTTCCTGAAGTTGAACTCGAACAAAACTGAGGTTATTGTGCTGGGCGCTAAACACACCCGAACTTCATTATCCGAAGATATAACTACTCTGGACGGCATTGTCATGGCTTCCAGCACTACTGTCAGAAATCTAGGAGTTATTTTTGATCAGGATTTATCCTTTAACGCCCACTTAAAACAAACCTCAAGAACAGCTTTTTTCCACCTTCGTAATATTGCCAAAATTAGGAACATCCTGTCTCAAAACGATGCTGAAAAACTTGTCCACGCATTTGTTACTTCTAGGCTGGACTACTGTAATTCGCTACTATCAGGATGCTCAAATAAATCCCTCAAGACTCTCCAGCTGATCCAGAATGCTGCAGCGCGTGTTCTGACAAGAACTAAGAAAAGAGATCATATTTCTCCTGTATTAGCTTCTTTGCATTGGCTTCCTGTAAAATCCAGGATTGAATTTAAAATCCTTCTCCTGACCTACAAAGCTCTAAATGGTCAAGCACCATCATATCTTGAAGAGCTCTTAGTACCTTATTGTCCGACTAGAGCACTGCGCTCCCAGAATGCAGAGTTACTTGTGGTTCCCAGAGTCTCTAAAAGTAGAATGGGAGCCAGAGCCTTCAGCTACCAGGCTCCTCTCCTGTGGAACCAGCTCCCAGTCTGGGTTCGGGAGGCAGACACCGTCACCATTTTTAAGAGTAAACTTAAAACTGTCCTCTTCGATAAAGCTTATAGTTAGGAAGTTAGGAGTTGCAGCATTCACCTGGACCGGCGGGGGAAGGTGTATAGCCATAGTCATGACGCACCTACTTCATATCTCTGCTTCTCTTCATAGAAAGCTTACTATATTTAGGGTATGAGGAGTTGCAGCGTGCGCCTAAACCGGGGGGGGGGGGTGTGTAGCCTCAGTCATGGCGCACACCCATCCTGTCACTGCTTCTCCCCATAGAAAGCTTACGCATACTTAGGCAGTAAGGTGTCGCAGCGCTAGCCTAGACCGGCGGGGGAAGGTGTGTAGCCACAACACAGCCTCCCTCTATGGTTATAGTTCTTGAGCTCTATAGCTATAGCTCCACTCTCCTCTCTCTTTCCATCTGTGTCTATTCATGTTCCAGAAATGCTTGTTATTAACCTAGCTCCGGGGAGCTTCCCCGGAGTCCGTATGTTCTTTGTCCCCCCAGCACCATCATCTTGGATCATGAAGGCACCTACATCATGGTGGCAGCTGTCGCCGTGGTCCTGCCCTACGACCTGCTGTGCCCCATTACACCCTGCAATGCCCGCCGTCGACTCGCTATGTCCGGCCAACGCCCTGTTACGCCATGATGTGCTCTACGACACCATGAACTATTACAATTACTCTAGTCATTATCTTAATTGTGACTTTTTTATTGCCATTGTTCATCAAACCCCCAACCGGCATCGTCAGACACCGCCTACCAAGAGCCTGGGTCTGTCCGAGGTTTCTTCCTAAAAGGGAGTTTTTCCTTGCCACTGTCGCACTTACACATTCATGCATGCTCTTGGGGGAATCACTGGAATTGTTGGGTCCTTGGAAATTACAGAGTGTGGTCTAGACCTACTCTATCTGTACAGTGTCCTGAGATAATTCTTGTTATGATTTGACACTATAAATAAAATTGAATTGAAATTGAATTGAATGAATACATAATAAATAATGAAATGCTGGGCTACAGAAGTTTCAAGTTTCCGTTTAAAGATTTCTCCCACTCTGATACTCAGACAGACAAGGAGTATAAAATCCAAAAGTTTTTGTCCTGCTCTTTGGAACAACTCAAACACTGGCAGAGGAACTGAGGGAGCAGCATGCAGACTGAAATCACTGGACAGAGTGGTACATAAAGCTCGTCAGGAGCCCTCCAGAAAGTGCAGGTACTTTCCCCATTTTCTAGTCTAGACATCCGATCTGGCAAACCGTTTACATGACATCTTTTCAAACGCCGCCACCCCTAGCCATCTCAGAAGCCCACTCCTGGATTGACGGCACCCCTTCATTCTTCCATCCTCTTAAAATAATCTGTCTGGCTGTCATTAAACTAGTCTGGACCCAGCTTCTTATGTGCTTATCCATCCCGTTTAGGATTAACCCATTTCCCAGAAAAAATAATCTCGGGCTGAATTAGAACCTGGGTCCCTGCAAGCCCACATAGGTTATCATGTGTCCAAAATTACTGGACTTTATTCAAACAGATATTTAAATGAAACCAAGTGATAAGAAGGGGAAATGTTTCTTAGTTGGAACTGCTTAAAACTCATAGACGTATGAAACAAAACAAACAGCCCCACCCTGGCACTACTTTTGTAAGGGGTCACAGGCCAAAATGGTTGGGAATCTTTAACACGTGTTGTGTTTTTGAAGCTTTTTAAATGTTGCGTTATGTCAGTAGTAGTTGAGTAAATGTACACATACACCTGTCAAAGCCATAACTAGGTAGCTCAGTCTTGCTACTGTACCTGCTGCTAGAGGAGGCCAATTTGCATTGCAGACTCTCTTCTGAACAATGTAAAAGTAGCAGAATATCTCTGTATGATATTATGTATAATATAGTCTTGCATTGCCAAACCTAATCTCCTCAGCACGTAGCTTGCTAGCTCGAAGATTGCTGTTTCCTGAAGAGAACGGAGTTTAAAGCAACACTATGTAACTTTTCGCTCTTCGGTCCCCCTACAGGTTGTCTCATTGGTACTACTCAGCCAGAGCCTCTGTTTGAAAGTCACAGGGCTCAGTCAGAAGTCCCTAAAGTCCAACTGAAGTCACATTTTATTTTTGCAGTCAAAAACAATTTAAGTAATTATAATAATTAAATATAATAGTTTAAATGTATTGATAGTATAATCTGTAGATCCTTTGCTCTGCTTTAAGTCAGCCAAACCTGCATCACATGTGACATGAACCAAAGAAGGTCCCATGAGTGAAATAATCCAATTTCATTTGTAATATGTCTTTGTGATCTCTGCATCATCATCATCATCATCATCATCATCATCATGTGGCTTTATGAGGATCTCAGAGCCAGTAAACGAGAGATTTCAACAAACAGAGGAAGTGAGTAATCGCTGTGTTATGGGCTCTCAAGGACAGGAGGGTGGGGCAGGCAGAAAGAAAAACAAAACAAGCTGCAGGCTTCAATTCTTCATGTACTGTTAATTCCAGGTATTTTGTTCAGTCTTGTCCCTCTATGTCTTTTTTCATGACACATTATATTCCCAGGAGCAGAATGGTCCGTGTACAACACATGGAAAAGCGTAAATATTCCCCCACGGATCAGAGGCGCTGCTGTAGACGAGGAATGTCAGACTGCACACAGAAATTCTGTTCAAGCTCAGAAACAAGTTCCTCCTCACATCAACACAAGCTCACAGTCACAAAACACACAACTGTCTACTGAAAACTGTTCAGTGCACACCCCAATATGTGACCTACAGACATACTGCTGCCGTTAGTTCTGTCTCTGTTGTACAAAACCAGTCATTTTACAACTTGATGGTACATAACTTTTTCTCTTTGAGTTTGAGGCAAACAGAGGCAATAGTGCGCACGTGTGTGTGTGTGTGTTCTTGTTTAACTATGTTCGTGGGGTCCAAAAAACGGGAATACAGTATACTTGTGGGGTCCGGACAGCTTTGTGGGGCCAAAATACTGGACCCCACAAGGTTAAAGGTCTGTTTGAGGGTTAAGACTTGGTTTTAGGATTAGGGTTAGAATTAGGTTATGGTTAGGGTGAGGGTAAGGGTTAAGGTTAGGCATTTAGTTGTGATGGTTAAGGTTAGGGTAAGGGGCTAGGGAATGCATTATGTCAATGACAGGTCCCCACAAAGATAGTGAGACGCACTGTGTGTGTGTGTGTGTGTGTGTGTGTGTGTGTGTGTGTGTGTGTGTGTGTGTGTGTGTGTGTGTGTGTGTGTGTGTGTGTGTGTGTGTGTGTGTGTCTGTCTCTCTGTCTGTCCGGGTGGAGCCATGAGCTCTCCTCACACGAACAACAACATCAAACATACGCTGGTGGAAGGATCTAGAACAAACACGTCGGTAGCTGTTCATCAGGAATACACTGATAACCATAAATAATATAGATTTGGATTCCGTTTCCGTCATGCAAAGTACAAATGTAAAAATGAGAAATAAAATACAGAAACAAATATATACAAAATAGCTGAATGGGTTGAGTGCAGAAGGCAAAAAATGCTACAGAATGTGCTAGTTTCAGGGTCTGTGGAGGCTCCCGGGCCCGGAGCAGCTGCTTGTTCTGTTTGCCACACCACTCCACTCCACACTCCTGGCAATCCTTCATGATGACAACCTGCGACTGAACACCCTAACAAAGAATGTACACACAAGCAGCTGCACGGATACGTTGAGCAAGAGGGCGTTGGCCCAGCACAGGCTGCAGGAATCCTGTCAGCGTACATACAGTACAGTACAGTTCATGCAAAAAAAGATGGTGAGCTCTGTTGGAGAGATAACATGACACTCAAGATTGCTCCGTCATAAATAAGGTGGAAGCAGGAGCGATTTTAGCCCTTTTTCAGTTCTGCTCTAGGAATATCACAACATCCTGAAACTAAACCCAGAATCTAGATGCCTAGATCATTCAGAAAAACATTCAGAGCCATTTTCAGAAAATAGTCAGAATTGATTCAGAAATATCAGAATTGTTGGTGTCTTTGTAGTTACATAATTCAGTGTTTCCCCTAGCGCAATGGGTAAAAATGATGTTAAAATGCTCAGTTAGCACAGTAGAATAATGTTTAAAAAAGAATTACGTTACAAGTGTTCCAGGGTAGCAAGGTTGGTAGAGCGTGCACCCATATGTAGCCTACAGGTTTATTCCTGGACGCAGACGACCAGGGTTTGAATCTGACCTGCGGCAGGTTTCCTGCATGTCTTCCCCCTCTCTCTCCCCTTCCATGCTGTCCTGGTGATTGAAGGCAGAAAATGCCCAACAAATAATCTTAGAAAATGGTTCCAGGCACGCCTAAAGCCCTGATCCTAGAATCGCCCCTGGGTGGAAGACAGAGCTACGCATCTACGCAGACCTAACCTCAGCCAAGGGGTATTCTTCTCCCACTGGGCACAGAAATGATTGACCATCATACTGCACAATGTATTTGTATTTCTGTCACTCTCCACCATGTCAGGTCAGGGATATGAGCCCATACTGAGCTACAGACGGGTTTAAAGCTCTGCCTGTGCCCCCGAGAGGCTGCCCGGTTCTCTGTGAGTATTTACTGGGGTAGGAGAGGAGAGTGCTGCAGTCACAGTAGAGGGCGCTGTTTTCCATTCACTGACTCATGAGTCACAAAAAGTGATTTCTTTTCGGCATGTTGACAACCTGTCATGCAGGGGGTGGTACCATCACGCCCCCACACACCTCCAGTATTTCATCCAAAAGGCAATGTACAGCAAAGCAAAGGGAATATTAATACCTACGTGCCTGTACCCACACTCCTACCCTACACAGACTTGGGGATCCTCGCTGTCGGGCAGAAACCGTGTATGTCCATATTTCGACATCTTCATGTGTTTTAAATCAAAGCTATTGGTTACCCTTTACATCTGTCTGTGGGTTTAACAAATATTTGAACAGTGACAAGGAAAATGTCATCTGACTTTGTCTTGAGGCAAATATAGCCTTTTTTTCATTTCCCGAAAAGCAACAGTTTTGGACATGCAAGGTTTTGTCCCTGACAGTGACGATATACTTTATGAATATAAGATTATACTGATGGACATGGAAACAAGCAAAATGTTACTGTATCGTATCATCTTCGGCCTCCCTCACAAATCCCTCCATAAACTTCAACTGGTCCAGAATTCAGCTGCCCGCATCATAACTCGCACCCCCTCCATCCACCACATCACTCCTGTCCTCCAACAGCTCCACTGGCTCCTGGTGCATTCAAGGCCATCCACAACCTCGTACCCCCCTCCCATATTTGTCTGTCCCCTCTGCCCGTCTCACCACCATGAGGAGCAGAGCATTCAGCCGCTCTGCTCCCCGTCTCTGGAACTCATTACCACCCCAACTCTTGAAAAAAAACATTGATTCATTCCCCCATTTCAAATCGCAACTCAAAACACATCTGTTTAAAACTGCATATTCCACTTAATGTCAATTGCTCTGCCTCTTTCTGTTGTTGTTATTATTGTTGTATTCTTATTTTTTGCTGTTTTTAAATGTCTTATTTATCACTGTACGGTGTCCTTGAGTGCTGAGAAAGGCGCCTTTAAATAAAATGTATTATTATTATTATTAGATCTAATGTTTGTTTTTGTTACAAAATATCCAGAGTAGTGGCACAGGGTCCAATAGGACATGGTACCAGAAAAAAACACATTTTGACAGCCTCAAAGATCAACTATTGTCCAACTAATGGCCAAAATATCTTGAATCAGGTCAGTGTTTCTGAGTGTCATGCATTGTTTTTGTACGACATTATTAAATGTATATGTTGTGGTGTATAGTGTGGTGGTTATGTTTATAATTACTTATGTTTATTCACATAAAACATGTTTATTATCATAGCAATGTGATTCAAAGTGTTATTAAAGGAAGAGTTACCTGTACACCTACCTGCTATGAGCAGGGCCTGACTGCCTGTTCAAGCCCACTCCTCGAAGGCAGCTATGGTCCTGTACATACAAAACCTGGGAGCAAATAATACAGTCATATTTAGTATGCTGTGTGCAATATAATATAACGTTAGGAGAACTAGCACAATGCCAAGGGCGAGAGGTGGAGTGTGGCTGAACGTACACGTTCCACCAAAACAAGTTCCTTCCCAAGGCTCTTTTGCAGCGACACTGTGCGACGCTTAGCTTCGCCCATGACGATTGTGATTGGTTTAAAGAAATGCCAATAAACCAGAGCACGTTTTTCTCCCATCCCAGAATGCTGTGTGGACTAGCCAGACCCTCCTTCGCAGCGCTGTGGAGGAAGGTCTGGCAAAGGGAGACTAACCCAGCTATGACTGTATCTGAATATTGATCTTGCATTGATGAACTAATGCAGCGGTTCTCAAACTTGTCAACAATGTACCCCCCTTTGAAACTTTTCTTTTTATCCAAGAACCCCCTGACCAGCAAAAAAACAAACATTTTTGGTAGAAAAGAAAGGCCTACATAAAGAGGCATAATACAGCTCTGCGCTATCAGTGATATACTAAGCAACAATATTGTTACTGAAAAACACTTAAAAGCTACATTTCAAATATTAAGAATCACTAAATTTATGAATTACAATAGTGTGAGGACTTACCATTAGAAAAAAATCTCACGTACCCCCTGCAGAACTCTAAAGTACCCTTAGGGGTACGCGTAGGCCCACGCCCACCCCCTTTTGAGAAACACTGAACTAATGAATAATAATCTTTCTCTGCTGCATCAAACTGTCAGTGTAAATGAAACTACAATGAAAATGCAGATTTAAATCACAATAAAGTCAATTTAGATAAGATGTTTATTTATCTTGTTCCTGTCTACAAGTCACAAGGGCTCATTGTGATTCAATCAAAGCAGCTCTCTCAGTTTTTGGACAGGAGACTGAGAGACAAGCTCTTATTTTGTTATGTGTCCTGGGTAGCTGAATGCTCACACTGTGTTCTTACCATGTTTGTCTTGTTCTACTGAAGTTAAAAATGACTTCGGGATTACTTGGAGTTAGGGGACACATGAGAAGTCAGAAAGAAATAGAAATAGAAATAGAAATCAGACTGTGATTTTAGAATGAGGAGGTAACTGAGGAAGGTGCAATATTACAAGCTGAGCCTTCATCCACTCAACAACAGAATGGCTCATCTGACCTCATGACTCAGAGGCCCACTCTCTGTGCTCTTTGCTCCACTTCACTTGGCAAAGTGCATTATGTACCCTTTTCACTGCAGACATGTTGACTTGTCATAGTAGGAAAAGCACAGCTGAAATTGATAACCTTAATGATGGCTCAGTTCCATCAAGTGTCCCAGTAAGTTATTTCAGTGAGTCAGCATGACAACACCAGGGCCTCTCCTCAGTGGAATGCAGCCTTCAGTAATGGTTCTCAATACACCTGTGCTTTTCCCACTATGACATGTCAACATGTCTGCCATGAAAAAGGTCTATTAGGTGGAATGTAATACTCTGTGATAACAATGTGATGCTTCACTGAACCACTGTGGTGACATGTCTGTATTCTTCTTCCCCCTCCACAGAGAAACAGGAAGCAGGTTCAGCTAACAGCAGATGGTTGAGATTTAGGATAGTGTACACAGCTCATGGAGGGCTTGGTACCTGCTGCACAGGTTCAAGGACAGGCCTGCATTTCTGTCATAATGTGCCATTTTACCTCATATTGTGATTCTTCATTGACCAACTCAGACAGCAGATGGCAGTCTATTCTAAATAACAAGTGTATGTAAAAGACACATGTAAAGACTCGTTTGTTGTTAATGTTCTTGTCTCTCCACTCTGTCTGTCTGTGTTTTTTTGTGCTCTGCCTGTGTGTCTGTTTTCCTATTGTATAGTTAGGGAAATAGTATGTTGCTTGTTACTGTCCCAGCAATGTTGTTTTTGTTCATGTCCACCAAAATGTATACAGTATGTCCATGCTATTGCCTTGTTTGTTATCTGGTCTGACAGTTCAGCTGTGTGTGTATTTGTGTTTATCTTAACCAACTGTTCTTGCGTTTATGTTGTCTTTTAGCATTAGTATAATCCACTTTTTAAATTGTATAGGGCCAAATCTGTATGTATTATTGATAGCTTTCGTTTTATCTCATTTTAGGATGACCTCTTACCACCAGTCCAGGGACAGCATATGTAAAATAGCCTCCAGGCTAATTCTGGCACATTTTACTTTTATGTATTATTAGTGTGCATTGTCCCTGATAAATAAACCTGAAATAAATTAAAATAAAATAAATGAAATAATGAAACAGTTTTACATTTACAATAGATTATTTTCCATCCAGTCCAAACTGACATGCTGAACACGTCTAGGCTTGTGAAAAAAGCTCAGTAACAAAGTAAATGTTTGTTGTCAGATCACTCGATCATTACTACATTACACATTAGTCACTCACTCATGAGGTCCCATTGCTACATGGCTGTTGATTTAAAGTTGTTATTATCATGATGTGCTACAGACATGTTGCAGCAGGTGTTTGTTACTGTTAAACTACCAGAGCTGCATCAAGACACTTGTGTTAGTGATATTGAAACAAGAAAACTACTACCGGCTTCAAAATAAAAGCATAAACAAAGCCTTACAAAACAGTACACTGCCTTGGAGAAACAACTACAAACTACTATTTTTAAATTAAATGATGAATTGAAATGTTGTGTATCTCTTTTTTTAAATGTTAATATTTTTAAAATACTGCAGAAGTACATCACATTCACAAAAGAAGAAAAAAAGACACTATCTCGTAATTATGAGTTATCTTATAATTATCTCTTGTGATGATCTTAACTTTTGGGCAAGTTAAGGTATAGTTATCAATCATCGCAAGCTTAGTGGGCAATGATGATTTAATCTGCTTTTATTTGCTTCTCGGTATGAGACACTGGGAAATATGTATGTTTCTTAATCTGGATGGAATTAATATTAGTATGTCAATGAGGTGCTAAACTGCTGGAAGTCGCTCTCTTCCTGCAGGAACACTTCCGTAATAAGGAAATGCAATTAGTGATAGCTGAATGAAGCTTCGTGAACCATTTCCTTTTTTGTCTGAGTCCACTAGATGGCGCTCTCTGTTCAACAGTGTTGAAATCACACTACATTGCAATTCCTTGAGCTTTTTTCTTTAAACCAAGAGCGCCATCTAGTGGGCTCAGACAATAAATAAAATGGTTCACAAAGCTTCAATTGGCCATTGCTAGATTAAATACAATTTATAACTATACCTAACTGGTTTCACTTTATTTTACGGTACATTAATAAGATGTAATAAGCTGTACTTTGTATCAAATAAAACCAAATAGAAATAATGGGGTCATTATTAGACATCAAACGAACACAGTTATACCAGACTACAAAATTAAAGTCTGGTTGTCGGAAGTAAACGTGATCTCATTACTATGAGATGAGATCTTGCAACTTAGTAACTTATAATTACGAGATTTGTTGTCTAATTATTTTTCCTTTCGTTAATGCAATGCATGTACCATAAAGTATATGACAGCTATATATGCTGGCCTGTATGATGACGAAAGTAGTCCCAAAGATTATGGGAGGTAAATTGGATAGATAAAGAGGGAGTCTGGATCAAAGGAAGTACATTTCCCGGATAACTGCCTGACATCCGGCGCGTGAGGTCCCTCACCTTCCGCTCTTTATGTGTCTCTGTTCTCAAAATCCCAACAAACAACAAACTTTGAGTCTGCAAGCTAAACGCTGCAAATGGCAAGTTTGGAAGAAAATTTGGATGCTGCAATAAGGCAGGCCTGCTTGGTTCTTTTGGGGAATGATTGTAAAGATTTACAAAGAATATGTTTACGGCGTTTCCTCTCTAACTGGGACTGATTGGGGGGATTGCTGTGGACAACTTACACATGGCGATACACTGGTATGAGCAAATGAGGTTTAACCATGCATCCAGCTAATTTAAATAGCTCACGTTACTGTACTGTGTCAACAGTTAACTTCATTTAATATTGTATGTGGCGTTTTCTTTTGCAGGGTGCAAATGTTCCACCAAAACAAGTTCCTTCCCGAGACTATTTAGCAGAGCCACAGTTGCTGCGTCCGGAGCTTAGCGCCGCCCAAAACTAATGTGATTGGTTTAAAGTGGCTATATGTAACTTTCAGTTTGTGTTGATTCTAGCGGCCGCTTTGGACAAAAGCGGTAGTGTTTTTACCACACTTGCTGTCGTAAAGGTCTTTTCTTTACGGTGCTATATTACTGAGTTAGGGGAGGTCATATACAGTAGTTGTGATGAATGTTTTGCTCAGACAGAAAATCATTCATTTACAATAAGAGAATACGTTACAGATGCATCGTGAGCTAATCCGGGTACCACTGTCACTGTGTAACAAGCCAAAGCATTAAGAGTTTGTGGTAGCAACCAACGTAATAACTTAGATTAATATAGCGCGTTTCATCAAAACCCACGGACGCTTTACACAGGTACAGGGGGAAGAGGAAAAAGAAAATAGTAGGCCAACACAAACACAGACTGAAACAAAATGAAAACCGGGCGCTAAAAGGAAGGGGGACATCATTTAATGTTGGCTACTGACTACAACCACATCGTGCATTGTAAAGTTATTTAATGAATAAAATAGACCTATTACATACCTGAGGGCCAATTTGGGGTGGGTTTTGAATAATTTACAATCCTGTAATTGTCTCCATCTGTCACTTTCCCTTTTAGTTGTTCTCCATTTATTTCCTTCTTTTCTGTAATGGCCCAGTATCAGCCATAACTACTACAGATAACTTCTAAAATAAAAGTAGGCCTATATAAAGAAATCCCCTGCTACCTTTTAACTGGCTGGATACTCACTACAGGCTTTTCCGGTGTTACGCCGAAATCTGTGACCCATCAGAATATGTGCTCTGTAGCGCCGTCTACCTGCCGTAAATCATTTTGTGACCCGGGCAGAGGCATTAATAAAAACTATATAAACTAGCGTTCTTTTCACTGTTTGTCTTGTTTGCTGTTACAGGTCATTTATGATCATCAGATGGAACATTACACAGTTTCAGAAACATTTAACAGTTAGGTAACACTTTATTTGAAGGTATCGACATAATTGTGACATGACACTGTCACGAATGTGTCATAAACGTTTATGACAAGTTGACATTGTTTGGGCTGTCTTGATTATGACAACTTGACATTAATCAAAGTGGCATTACCAGAAGTTGTCTTGGTCATGACAAGTTGACATTACATTTGTTTGGGATGTCTCTGTAATGACAACTTGACATAATGTCATCCTGTTTAATGTCAAGTTGTCTCAATAACGACACTCCAAAGAAAGTTAATGTCAAGTTGTCATGACAAATACATCTTCTGGTAATGTCATCCTGGACATCCCAAACAAATGTAATGTCAACTTGTCATGACCAAGACAACTTCTGGTAATGTCACTTTGATTAATGTCAAGTTGTCATAATCAAGACAACCCAAACAATGTCACCTTGTCATGACAAAAACCGAATGACACAGAAGTCATAAACGTTTATGACTTGTTTATAACGTTTATGACATGTTCATGACAGTGTCATGTCATAGTTATGACAGTGTCATGTCACGATTATGTCGCTACCTTCAAGTAAAGTGTTACCCATATGGTCACAGAAATGCAAACAACCCAGAGCAGTTTTTCTTTCTCATATCCTGTGTGGTGTAGCAGAGCTTTACTCCACAGCGCTGTAGAGATAAGGCTGCAATGCGAGACTAATAAAGAGGTGAAATTAATGTTTAGAAGATGACCGGTGCACATTTTCACCATATTATATTGGCTGTAGGCTATGTTGTAATTGATGTCCTTAAAATAAGTTAATCTTTTTTTTTTTTTTTTAATTAAAATCAAATGTTAATGTATCACCCCTTCAATGCATCCATATTGCATTAAAAAATGGTTGTCCCAATATGGGATACATATGCCCTCTCCACTGATATTTTGTTAGAGAATTACAGATACATTCTCTGTTTTCCATTTCTTATGGAGGCTCCATTAACTTTTTCGTGTATCCATTTGATTGTATTTTTTTTTTTTTTTTTATCTCTCACTGTTTTCAGTGCTTTATTAATCTATTGACTTATACTCAATGTTTACTCAATACATGTTTAAGTCTTTGGTTAAATTTGTAGGTTACAACAGCGTCAAACTTGTGCTGTCTTGTTCTTCCTTCGGTTAGCTCGGTGAAGAAAGCTGTGGGAGACCCAAACGCGGAAACGGCTTTGAGACGATGCTGGCTTTAGAGGAAGCAGCAGTGTGCGACTCGTCTTCAGGTCGCTGTGTGACACAAGCCGCGCCGATGTAGAGGAATGGACAGAGACACGGCCATAGGAGACAGCATGGTCCACAGCAGGACAGAAACAGACTGGGCCCAGGAGGCTCTGCAGCAGTGCCGATTCATCCAGAACCTGGTGGACATCTCCCTCTCCAGTCTGCGGGCTCTCAGGACCAGTTGCGCCGCATCCAACAACTTCACCCGGCGGGAGATCCGCACTTTAGAGGTAGGCTACGGTACGGTAGAGGAAATACGCTGCTCGCGCTCCTGCTCTGGTTCTCGAGCCTCCAACGAGTTCTGTAATGGTAGCTAACGGTACCGCAGACAGTATGTGAAAAGTATGCCAGCTTCTTGCTTGTTACACCCCTTTAGCCTACAAGTAGGCCTGATTGGAAACGGGTGCTTCACCGTATTCTGTCACCCATTCGATTCTGTCACCTGTCACAGATGTTCACTAAACGTTTTCTCATTACACATCAGGCTACACAGACACACACACACACACACACACACACACACACACACACACACACACACACACACACACAGCTTAATAGGCTATTATTTGTATGTTTTGATTGCTGTTACCAAAAAAAATGTTCTATTCGTTGCTATATATGGTGCTAACAATGTTTAACTTTAAACAGTCACAAGTCTCGAATGTAGGCCTATTCAAAGGTAAGGTTTGAAGTGTCTATAGCTAATGTTATTAGCTACTGAAAAAGCACAGGTGTAAATAATACAATGAATGATGGCTGAATTCCATTTCGCTGCTTCAGTTTCAGGGTGCTGGTATTATGCACGCTGCTGGCTCACTGTCACACTGGCATGGCTTAGTGGGACACTTGAATAGCGGAGCCTTGTTAAAGTTATTAATAGGCCAACACAGGCTTTTCCTACAATGACATGATGTTAGGTCTTGTGTGTCGCTTTACACTATTGAACTCTCCCAACAAAATATACTGTGGTTGCTACTAGCACGACCTATGAACAAAGTACCAATCTTTTATTTATTTTTTTAGATTTTTTTGGGAGGGGGTAATGACATGCAGCAAAGTGGGGAGGAATTAGCCTCTGTACATGGGGCGCACACTCAACCAGGTGAGCTACCCAGGCTCCCCCAAAGTACCAAACTTAAATACATTTGCAAACCTATTGCTCTAAACCGAGGACCCTGATGACATAAAGGGCCCTGTCTTGCACCCGGCGCAGCGCAAAGCTCAATGCAAGTGCTTTTGCTAGTTTAACGCAGTTGTCAATTTCCTGTCCAGCGCCCGCGTCGTTTAAATAGCAAATGCACCTGCGGCCATCTCTGCGCCCATGGGCGTGCTGGTCTTACAGGGAGGTGTGTTCAGGTGAATTCTTGCCAATTCTTGAGGCAGTGGAAACTGATCGCGCCATTGACCAGAAAAATCCTGGTGTAAAGTCAATAACGCAGCATTTCATTGTTATTTTAACAGCATTAGTAAAATGCTGATTGCTTTATTGCATGTTACGCCCAAAACACACCTACGTACAACCCTTTTGAACCATGCGCCTGGCGCACAGGCCCTTTTTTCCGCCGTTAAACTAGCAAAAGTGGATTCGTACATGGCCAATTAGATCGGTGTACACGCCCAACTAGATCGGTGTACACGCCCAACTAGATCGTTAAAATAGAGCTGAAAATGTCTCAAAGCAAGACTGTTTAACCACTCATAGATGGATTAAGACAGCTGGATCAAACGCCGCAACTCAGCCTTGCTGTTGCACTGCCAAAAAGCATTTTCCTCAGAGGCCATCATTATAAACTTGAGACCGTCTGCGATGCCAAATCTGCTATTGCTGTCACATATCTGTCATTAAGTCCAACCATTGGTCTTCTAGTGTACAGTCTGGTTTGTTTGGTTCAGTTGTGAGTCAGTACCAGGGTGGTGATTTTATTTTTGTCACATTTATCGTATGTTAAAACTTTATGTTGTCCAAAAGGTCTTGCAGCAAAGTTTTCATTTAACACAGATCTGGTAAATGGCCCCAGGGCTATTTCACAAAACCTGGATAGCGGATTATCCTGGCTCAATTTAGCCTTGACTCGCGGCCTGTTAAAGAAAGCCGTGAATGCGCATCTATCTGAATTACTTCAGCCAGGCTCAACCTAGTCGCTCCTCCTCAGTCTGGCTTGGCCGTCGTGAAACACACCAAGCCATGCTGCACAGATTAGACTAGATCAAGCCTCGCTTTATTGGTTATCCTGGATTTATAAATTCTGCTTTTGTGAAACAGCCCCCAGGTTAGAAAAATAAATAAAAATGAATTTCCTGTCTGATTTTGTGCTTGTTGCATGTGAAGCATCAGAGCAGTGTGTGGTGTAGCTGAGGAGTGACTGCTGCTCATTCACTCAGGCTGAGCCCTTGTTGTGTACATGTCTGTGGTAAGAGGCTAAATTTAGCCGTGGCTCCCTCCCACGCATTCTGAGCAGGTCCTGTTTGTCGAGAAAATCAAATGTCGTGAAAGACAGTGGGAGATGTGCATGTTGCTGTGCTGGGGCTCACTTTACAGATGGAAGCACGAGGGAGGTGTGATGTACAAACTGTGGTTCACAGTTCCTTTTTTTCATTTCCTGTCCTTTCATTTACCTCTTAATCTGCCTGTCCCTGGTGCCTCTTTATGAATTCATTACTCAAACCCACAGAATGTTAATGTCAAATGTTGCAGACTGGATTTTGGACGAAATTCTAGAAAATGGTGCAGGCACAATGAACGTGGCATCAATCATACTGATCTCATTAAGTGGCGTATGTATGACACGCCAATTCATATGCCATTTTGGCATGTTATCAAGACGCATACTCACTTCTTAGCGTGTTTATCAACACCGTTTGGCCTCCATTGACTTACATTACCTTGCGATTGTGTGTGAATTGACGCCGTAGCAAGTAGTATGAACGGGCGAAAATCCACGTAGGGAGGTTGGTCGGTGTGGTGGATGGGTCAAACACAGGACTTTTACCCAGGAGACCGGGGATCGTGTCCTGCCTGTCACGTTTCCTAAACTCAACCGTCGCTTTGTTTTTTACTAAACCCAACCGGTTCTTCTTTTCCTAAACCCAACCTGTCCGCTGTATACGGTGCTCAAAATGTGTACAGATAACAAAAGTGGCGTGTATGTTTACGTGATAACACGCCACTGCATGTGGCTTTAGAAAGTGGCGTGTATGTTTACGCGAAGTCGTGTTGTGACGTTGCAGACTGCCGTCCGCTTTATACAGCGTAGACATAGACGCGGATAGCTCAAAATGCGTACAGATAACACGCCACTTGGCTTAAGAAAGTGGCATGTATGTTTACGCGAAGTCATGATATCACGTTGCATCAATAGAGAAAATATATCTGAGACTGAAGATGTGCATTTTTTTACTTTACTAAATACAAATCCAAAGGAGGGGACAGTCAAAGGTTCTAGAGTTCACACAGTGGACAGTCAAAGTTTCTAGAGTTCACACAGGGGACAGTCAAAGTTTCTAGAGTTCACACAGGGGACAGTCAAAGGTTCTAGAGTTCACACAGGGGACAGTCAAAGGTTCTAGAGTTCACACAGGGGACAGTCAAAGGTTCTAGAGTTCACACAGGGGACAGTCAAAGTTTCTAGAGTTCACACAGGGGACAGTCAAAGTTTCTAGAGTTCACACAGTGGACAGTCAAAGTTTCTAGAGTTCACACAGGGGACAGTCAAAGTTTCTAGAGTTCACACAGGGGACAGTCAAAGGTTCTAGAGTTCACACAGTGGACAGTCAAAGTTTCTAGAGTTCACACAGGGGACAGTCAAAGTTTCTAGAGTTCACACAGGGGACAGTCAAAGGTAAATCAGAGTCGTATGGACGATGAAACCACATCAAACACAACAACTACCAAAATTAAAGACAAGAAAATACGTAGTGGTGACCACGATCTGAGCTGACGCTGACTATCCTTCAGAAAAACAGCCGATTGTTGCACATCTCTCTCTCTCTCTCTCTCTCTCTCTCTCTCTCTCTCTCTCTCTCTCTCTCTCTCTCTCTCTCTCTCTCTCTCTCTCTCTCTCTCTCTCTCTCTCTCTCTCTCTCTCTCTCTCTCTCTCTCTCTCCACGGAGAAACAGCTGATCAACTATCTAATAGCATAAGTGTAACAGAGCTGTGTGACATTATAATCAAATATATAAATGAAAGTAGGTTAAGTATAACTAATATTTACATATAGGTCTAGTTTTGGTTGTTTAAAAAAAAAAAAAAAAAAAAAAAAAAAATTAAAATTAAAAAAAATATCCTATTAATCGATTAATCGATCGATTAAGTGCTAGATTAATTGATTACAAAAAGAATCGATAGCTGCAGCCCTACACTTTCTACATCTACTCTACGTTTCAGAGAGAAATATTGTACTTTTTACTCCTACATTCCTTTGACAGCTTTAGTTACTAGTTACTTTACACATTAAGATTTCTGCACACAATACACATGTAGTTTATCAAATCTGATGTTTTATTATAAATGAAACTAGCCAACAATATAACAGCTACAAGTCCAGCTGAGATGATTAGATTTAGTTGATCGACAAAACAGTTTTGATTAAGTTTCTAAAATGTGAGGATTTTACTGCATCGAGTAATTTTACTTGTAATACTTGTAATACTGATGATACTTACATACTTTTACTTAAGTAATATTTTCAATGCCGGACTTTTATTTGAAACAGTGTATTTTTACAGTGTGGTATTAGTACTTTTACTGAAGTAAAGAATCTGAATATTTCCTCCACCACTGCACAAAACCACCAAAAACAAATATATGAATGTGAAATATGCATGTAGCAGTCTTGCTGCCACTGTGGGTCACCCTTTGCACAAACCACAGCCAAGACAGTCGAATCGCAAACCATAATATTCTCTTTCTGATTGCTCACATATTTACAACATAAACTTGCACGCGCTCTGACCATGCGCTTCTGGTTGCCTGGTTAACTCATGCAGAGTCCTGTTGCTCAGAGGCACAGCTTCATGCTGTCTGTGGTGTGTGGTAGCCAGCTTCTTCTTCTTCTGTGTATTTTAACCATAGACAGTGAAAATGGACACGGTAACGCCTTAGACTTCGACGGAGACCAGTGAAGTGAATTAGAAGCACTTTTCCGGTGATGGCTGAGCGTTACTGCGCAGCCTCCAACTGAGCTTGAAGACGTAGATGTGACGTGAGCAACCTGTCTGAAAGTTGGAAGTCTTCTGGTAGCTGTGCCAAGAGAAATCTCAATCATTCCCAATCTAGCAGAGACGGAGAGCGTAGGTATATGTAAGGAGATAACATAGGCACAGGCTAATTACTGATCACTAACATGATAGTTAACATTAGTAATTACACTTAAACAGCTAATGGAAGTCCAAACTGCCTGAGAGCTTCTCCTGTACTATACGGTAATTTCTCTACTATGTGACAGAAAGTTGCATGGTTATGACACAATCGTTAGCCTATTTTTACTAAAACGTTTGCTACGGAGCCATAACGTGAGCTACAAGGTAATGGAGCCTTTTATACATTGTCGTGTTTCTTTAGAAAT
>CM042316.1:2477186-2632186 GCA_023566125.1 Zingel zingel
ATCTCAAGAGCAATTTTTGAAAGTGACACAGATAATACATTCAAAATAGTACAGTTGTAGAGAATACGTGTAGTTGTGGAACTCAAGTAAGGCTGGCAAACGATTTTATTCACTTTAAACATTGGATGAAGTGATTATTTTCTCTAATACAGATGATGCTGAACTGAGAACTGAGCCTCCTAGCAAGCAAGCTAACTAACAAGCCAGCTCATTGTCTGTAACCAGTGAAGCATGTTAGGTGGCAAGTTAGCTAACTAACTATCCAACATGCTATTAAACAAGCTACCAAACAAGCTAGGTAACGTTAACGTTATAATTTATGACAAAGAAAATATGGAAAAATCTTTTGTCACTTCTAATTTATTAATGACACAGCATCATCTGTATTAGAGAAATCTGCATTGCAGATTGCAAAGCACACCTGACTACAGGAGACGTTTAGCTCAGACTTATATTAGACTTAGGAGTACTAGTTGGAGCAGTTTGAGGTCGGATCACGTTCTCACCACAAACAAATTCAATTGAAAGATTACTGAGACCTATGCTTGTTTGGTCCACTTTTGGTGCGCATACGAGTGCAATTGCTGCATTCACACCTGCCCAAACGAACTGCACCAAGGGGGAAACATACTACATCTAGTGCAATTCAACCAAACTAAATGAGGCAGGTGTAAAAGCACCCTTGGTGTATATTTGGGGTGTTGTATTATTGTGTTTGGGTCATAGCTAGTTGAGCAGAGTTTGCACCCCTGTGCTCATATCTGTTGCAGCTCCATGTCTCCTTGCTTGGCTTCACAGCTCTGGGTGCTGACACTGCTCTGTGCACCCGTCTACTGTCATATATAGCTCTTTGTTTATGCAGACGTGGATCCAGAACCATCATGTTTGGTGTTATACTGCTGGGCCAGTGAAACTGTCAGTTTAGTGAAGATGTAGAGGAAATGACAGATTAACGTAATCTCTGTGAGGTTCCAAGTTCTGCAAAGATGAACTAAGCTATTTGAATGGGACAAACAGTTGAAGCCAACATTATGGTGGAACTTTTTTAGCATGTGAGGCTGTTAACGTAGGAAGGCATTCTATGCAAAGTGTTGATGATAGTCAGGAAAACCCCATGTGGTTTCCCAACTGCCTGTTCTTGTTTTCTCTCATTTTATTTTCCTTTCTCTCTCTCTCTCTCTCTCTCTCTCTCTCTCTCTCTCTCTCTCTCTCTCTCTCTCTCACTGTGTGTTATAGTGCACAGATGTAGGTCTACACAAAATCATGTAGATGATTAGCCTGGCAAACTGTTGATGTATTTCAAACATTAAATTAGATAAATTATGAAGTCCTTAATTAATTGTGAATATAACAACAGTTTGTAGTTGTAAACATTTCAATGAGAGGCATGTTGCTTGCTTCTCTACATTTTGTTGTTTTTCATTGAATACCTTGTGTCTAGAGCCACACTACGGTTATAGGTTGTATGGTTATAGGGATGACAATGTTTCACATTGTTTATTGTCATATGCACAACAATTAGAGTAAAGCATACAATGGCAATTACACTATTTGATCTCAGGCTCTTAAGTCTAGTTAGAACCTAAGGCAAAATAGTGCAGCAGCTACAAAATAGGAATATTCTCTCTCTCTCTCTCGCTGTCAATTCATTTTTTTTTCAATTCAGTTAGCTTTATTGGCATGTATCAATCATGTTTTAGTATTTCTGCATTTTGCTGGAAAAAAGTTTGTGACTCGGTCCCAAGCTTGAAAATAATAATGTTTAGCTAGCCCCAGAATGGTGTTAGAGAACTCTGTTCAACCTGTTGAAGTTCAGCATTTCGACTTTTCTCGTGCAATAAGTGAGGTTTTGAGATGTTTATCTTATCCAGCAGCTAAAAGACAACTGCTGAGGCTGTAAATGAAGCTCATTGAGACACAATGTCAAGGAGACCTGGACAATACACTGACATCTTTTACAGCTGTTCAGAAAAACCACACGGCTGCTGTGAGAGAGCACGGCAAGCATCAGTGTCTGTTTAGAAGGGCCCTTTTTTTGGGCCAAGCCCTCATGGTGTCAGTCGCTATAGCAGTGACAGGCTGATGCTGTGTTGAGAAAACAATCTGTGTGTTCCCCCAGTTGTAATGAAGAGTATTTATAGAACAGACTGTCAGCTGGACAACAGATCACAGTGACCAGAGCTGAGAGTGACGTAAAGGCGTGTGTGTGTGTGTGTGTATATATACAGTGAGGAAAATAAGTATTTGAACACCCTGCTATTTTGCAGGTTCTCCCACTTGGAAATCATGGAGGGGTCTGAAATTGTCATCGTAGGTGCATGTCCACTGTGAGAGACATAATCTAAAAACAAAAATCCAGAAATCACAATGTATGATTTTTTAACTATTTATTTGTATGATGCAGCTGCAAATAAGTATTTGAACACCTGAGAAAATCAATGTTAATATTTGGTACAGTAGCCTTTGTTTGCAATTACAGAGGTCAAACATTTCCTGTAGTTTTTCACCAGGTTTGCACACACTGCAGGAGGGAGTTTGGCCCACTCCTCCACACAGATCTTCTCTAGATCAGTCAGGTTTCTGGGCTGTCGCTGAGAAACACGGAGTTTGAGCTCCCTCCAAAGATTCTCTATTGGGTTTAGGTCTGGAGACTGGCTAGGCCACGCCAGAACCTTGATATGCTTCTTACAGAGCCACTCCTTGGTTATCCTGGCTGTGTGCTTCGGGTCATTGTCATGTTGGAAGACCCAGCCTCGACCCATCTTCAATGCTCTAACTGAGGGAAGGAGGTTGTTCCCCAAAATCTCGCAATACATGGCCCCGGTCATCCTCTCCTTAATACAGTGCAGTCGCCCTGTCCCATGTGCAGAAAAACACCCCCAAAGCATGATGCTACCACCCCCATGCTTCACAGTAGGGATGGTGTTCTTGGGATGGTCCTCATCATTCTTCTTCCTCCAAACACGGTTAGTGGAATTATGACCAAAAAGTTCTATTTTGGTCTCATCTGACCACATGACTTTCTCCCATGACTCCTCTGGATCATCCAGATGGTCATTGGCAAACTTAAGACGGGCCTTGACATGTGCTGGTTTAAGCAGGGGAACCTTCCGTGCCATGCATGATTTCAAAGCATGACGTCTTAGTGTATTACCAACAGTAACCTTGGAAACGGTGGTCCCAGCTCTTTTCAGGTCATTGACCAGCTCCTCCCGTGTAGTCCTGGGCTGATTTCTCACCTTTCTTAGGATCATTGAGACCCCACGAGGTGAGATCTTGCATGGAGCCCCAGTCCGAGGGAGATTGACAGTCATGTTTAGCTTCTTCCATTTTCTAATGATTGCTCCAACAGTGGACCTTTTTTCACCAAGCTGCTTGGCAATTTCCCCGTAGCCCTTTCCAGCCTTGTGGAGGTGTACAATTTTGTCTCTAGTGTCTTTGGACAGCTCTTTGGTCTTGGCCATGTTAGTAGTTGGATTCTTACTGATTGTATGGGGTGGACAGGTGTCTTTATGCAGCTAACGACCTCAAACAGGTGCATCTAATTTAGGATAATAAATGGAGTGGAGGTGGACATTTTAAAGGCAGACTAACAGGTCTTTGAGGGTCAGAATTCTAGCTGATAGACAGGTGTTCAAATACTTATTTGCAGCTGTATCATACAAATAAATAGTTAAAAAATCATACATTGTGATTTCTGGATTTTTGTTTTTAGATTATGTCTCTCACAGTGGACATGCACCTACGATGACAATTTCAGACCCCTCCAAGATTTCCAAGTGGGAGAACCTGCAAAATAGCAGGGTGTTCAAATACTTATTTTCCTCACTGTATATATATTTATATATATATATATATATATATATAAAACGTGTGTGTATATATAACGTGTGTGTATATATATATATATATATATATATATATATATATATATATATATATACACACACACAGTGGGTACGGAAAGTATTCAGACCCCTTTAAATTTGTCACTCTTTATTTCATTGCAGCCATTTGCTAAAATCTAAAAAGTTCATTTTATTTCCTATTAATGTACACTCAGCACCCCATCTTGACAGAAAAAAACAGAAATGTAGAAATTTTTTCAAATGTATTAAAAAAGAAAAACATGATATCATATGGTCATAAGTATTCAGACCCTTTGCTCAGTATTGAGTAGAAGCACCATTTTGAGCTAGTACCGCCATGATGCAACAAGTTTTTCACACCTGGATTTGGGGTCCTCTGCCATTCTTCCTTGCAGATCCTCTCCAGTTCCGTCAGGTTGGATGGTGAACGTTGGTGGACAGCCATTTTCAGGTCTCTCCAGAGATGCTCAATTGGGTTTAGGTCAGGGCTCTGGCTGGGCCAGTCAAGAATGGTCACAGAGTTGTTCCAAAGCCACTCCTTTGTTATTTTAGCTGTGTGCTTAGGGTCATTGTCTTGTTGGAAGGTGAACCTTCGGCCCAGTCTGAGGTCCTGAGCACTCTGGATGAGGTTTTCTTCCAGGATATCTCTGTACTTGGCCGCATTCATCTTTCCTTCAATTGCAACCAGTCGTCCTGTCCCTGCAGCTGAAAAACACCCCCATAGCATGATGCTGCCACCACCATGTTTCACTGTTGGGATTGTATTGGGCAGGTGATGAGCAGTGCCAGGTTTTCTACACACATACCGCTTAGAATTAACGCCAAAAAGTTCAATCTTGGTCTCATCAGACCAGAGAATCTTATTTCTCATAGTCTGGGAGTCCTTCATGTTTTTTGGCAAACTCTATGCAGGCTTTTTTTGTATAGTCACAGGGTGTACAAATAACAAGGTCACTATGCTTTTACTATCTAGCAATTGTCTAGTAATTACTCCAACTCTGAGTGAACGCCAGGTGAACTCTCTGCTCCTCACCACAGGGCTTCAGGTGCTGCTAGCAAATCACTCCGCCCAAGTAGCAGAAGTAGCAGTGCTTTGCCTTTCTGAGAATATAGTTCCCAGTTTGTATACGGTTAGAAGATGGCTGTCTCATATGACCTTGTTATTTGTACACGCTGTGACTATACAAATCACAACATGTAAATAGGAACATGTTGGCGTTATTTTGTCACTTACTGGGAGCAGTAGGCTAGATGGAACCTGTTACCTCCAGGATCTGTGCTAAGCTAGGCTAGCAGTGGGGGCGTCAGACAGAGTTACAACACGCACGGAGATGAGAAGGGTCTGTATCGACTTGTCTAACTCTTGGGGTTATGGTGAATAAGCTAATGTCGCAATAAGTCGGTGTGTTCCTTTAAAGCTTTAAAACCAAGTTTTGTGTTGAAGTTTGTAACATTCCCAAATCTTAATTTTGACTTAAAGATTTTCATTTTCACCTTAAATGCATATTGGTTCCAAATATTGGTTATTGGTTTCATTAACTACTAATAATCGGTGTAGGTCTTGAAAAACCAGTATCGGTCGATCCCTACTTATAATACAAATATAATAATAATACTATTCATATAGTATTTTATCCAACTCCTTAGCTGTTGGGACATCAAGTGACAATGCCACATACTGATCTAGATATTCCCTCTGTATTGACCACAGATGAAAATGTCTCACATTGACCAAGAATTCAATTTTGTCCTACTTTTTTAGATAAGAAATCTCTGTGGAGAAGCCTGAGGGTTCCGCTGCTATCACATGTGTTTATTATTTCATGATTTGTCTGAGAAATCATTGCAGATTAGTGTGGAAGGATTGGACTAAATCGGAAATCTGCAGTGAAGTCTCCTCACTCTGCATTAAGGGACCTGCTAAAATATTTATTAAAGGGATACTTCACTGATTTAGCATTAAGCTTTGTATCAGTAGAAACCCGGTAGTATTTTTGAATGGCCGTGCTTCCCTCCCTCATGTCCCCCTGAGACCAGAGATCTCTGTATTGTGAGTCTGGAAAAAAGCCTCTGATGACGTAAAAATTGTCGTTTTCTGTCATCGGAGGCATTTTTGCCCAGAGGCTATGGACTACAGCCAGTAGTAGGAGCTACTTCCGCATGTTTTCAACCCGGATGGAGACCAGAGGTGTTGCTCGTTGCATCTGGCCGGTAAAGGGACATCATCAGCGGGGAACGTTTAACGAGTGTGCAGGTGGAAAGCTAACGCTAGCCGGCCACCTGTTCCATCAATCCTGCTTGCAAGTGTCCGCTCATTAGACAACAGACTGAACTACATCCAACTTCAACGAAACTCCCAACGCGAGTTCAGAGACTGCTGTATTTTTGTTGAAAACTCTGCTGCAGATTTCCAATCAGCGTTGCATAGCGTGCAGTGCTCCTTTGAAAGACCTCAGCTGCTCCTCCACTTGCCTTCAACAAGGAGGGGAAATGTGTGAGCTCTCCCTTTTGAAGATGGGTCTGGAATAGCTTGAGCTTGTTGACAAATGTAAAAACACTTTGCACCAGGTCAGGCAGCATTTTTAACTTTCCTTGCAGATCTACATTCAGTTTGTTCAGATGATGCAGCATGTCGACCAGAAACCCCAAATCTGAAATCCACTGGGGGTCATGTAGCTGAGGATATTCCTTATGTTTCTCTCCCAGAAACAGCTTCACTGGGTTCAACATTTCAAAAAAGCGGGAAAGCATGTTACCTCTTGAAAGCCATCTCACAGTGCAGTGGAAAAGCAGATCACTGGGAAGATCTTCATCAAGTTCAGCTATGAGGTTTTTGAACTGTCTGTGATTGAGAGCAAGTGTGCGAATAAAATTCACAATTTCTAGCACTGGTTTCATGACGTGGTCCAAGTTCAGCTTCTTAGACACCAGATGCTCTTGAAGGATGATGCAGTGAAATGTCAAAAAATCCGGGAAACGGTCGTCAGCTTTACACAGCCCAACAAGGCCCTTTGCAGCTCCTAACCTAGCTTGCGCACCGTCTGTGGCTATTGCTGTCGGTTTTGACAACTGCAAATTTGCCTTCTCAGCAACAGTCATGAGTGTCTCTTTCAGGTCGATGCCACGGGTCCTGTCTTTTAACGGCACAATGTCAAGCAGCTCTTCCTTAATTGTGCAGTCTTCTGATACAGACCGTACAAATATTGCCAACTGAGGCTTATCTTGAATGTCACAACTCTCATCCAAAGCATTGCTGAAATACAGGCATTTCTCAAGGTCCGTATATAACTGTGTTTCAATGGAGTTGTTAATATCCGATATTCTCTGTTCAACTGTGTGCCGTGACAGATGCAGGTCTGACACAGACCGCTTTAAATTGTCATTTTCAGGCGCGAGGATAGCGATGACATCTTTGAGACATGTCTTCACAAAGTCCCCTTCACTGTATGGCTTTTTAGCACGAGCAATGTTCCATGCTACCTGATACGATGCTAACGTGACAGTCCTTGAGTGCTTTGCGAATTTTCGAAAAAGCTGAGTCTGCTTGTCTGACTGCCATTTCAACGTGTTTACCTTGTGCTTGCAAAGTTCACTGCCTTTGGGGAAATCCCGGGAGATGTTAGCATGGAGTGATGTGAAATGGAGTTCCAGGTTTGATGCTTTAAAATGTGATAGCGAAGTCTCGCAAATCAAGCACAAAAAAATAGAGTTCCTCCCACTCAGATAAAAAATGTCCTGTGCTCCTCTTCATATTTGCATTTGCTTTATTTTTCCCTCCTGATTCTGCCATTATTCACTCACTCGCTAGCATCACCTACCCTGCATTGTCAATACACGATATATACAGCTAGCTACGGCAACACCACTTAAACAAACCACATAGTTACCGTCCTATGATGTTACCGACCGACGCGATACGAAACGTGAAAGGGTCCATATATATATATATATATATATATATATATATATATATATATATATATATATATGTATATATACAATAATTTTTTTTTTTAACCCAGCCCCCAGCCGCTCAGTAAGAGCCTCACAGAAGCAGGCAAAGAGCTGCGTGCGGCTCGCGAGCTGCAGGTTCGCCACCCCTGATATATTTGAATTGTGTAACCACTTGAGACACGGTGAAACGTTGTTTCGTGTATATGGTTGAAATGACAATAAAACACACTTAAGTTGAGTTGACTGTCTCACTGTCTGTCTGTAAACGGTAGGCGTGGCTTGGGAGTAGACGCTAAAGCAGTCAAGCAAGTGTATTCTGGGATTTGGTGTCTTTCATCCACATGAGCCAAAAACACATTTTCTGGCTTGTCTTGGCCTAGAAGCCACCAATTTCTAATTTTTTTTCACATATCCCTTTAAATATTATATTTGTGTAGCCTACATGTCAGTAAAGATAATTGTACTCTTAGTGCCATGATAGTCTAAATGTTGTCTAAACATTACAGGTTTCAAATGTTGGGGAATTTCAAAAAGTTGTATCAGGAATGATCAGGGTCAGTGTCAGAATAGCATCCATCAGTCTTCATAAGCGTACAAGCAGTTTCAATCTGGCTCCTGAGGCTGCGTCACACTTTGACAGTTTGCGCGACGGTTTACCAGCAGACTGGTGTGGACCACCAGTCAGGGGATTTCCTCACACTGAAGTCTCATTTCTCATTACTGCTTTACATACATACACTACACTTGACATTTATGGTTGATCCAACAAGCAGGGCAAGTCTTGTTTTGAAATGATGTGTCCTGCTAACTTGCCCTAACTTAAGATAGTGTCTCACACAGAGCTTGAAATTAAGACCTGAGCAATTAGGTCTACATATAGAGGCACTAAATGAACAAAATTAGGGATGGGCAATAAATCGATATTATATCGATATATTAGCCTAGATATCGTCTTAAATTCTGGATATCGTAATATGTGATATGACACAAGTGATGTCTTTTCCTGGTTTTAAAGCCTACATTACAGTAAAGTGATGTAATTTTCTGAACTTACCAGACTGACAGCTGTTCTATTGTTTTGCCATTTCCCACTCAGTCATTTAATCCACATTATTGATGATTATTTATCTAAACACTCATTGTGTTAATATTTTGTGAACACAATGCCAATCGCCAACCCTACAATATCGCCGCGATATCGACATTGATGTATTTGGTCAAAAATATTGTGATATTTTTTCCATATGGCCCAGCTCTAAACAGACTGCTGTATGCGCAACACCAACAGTTACATTTAGTATGTAACAACACTGAAGTGTGTCTAATTTATGTCAATTAACTATACTCCTACTTGGGAGGACATTGTAGTGATGTTTCTGCTGGTGAACTGCTGGTTCCATGACACCTCAGTGTGTGAAGCAGTCTGTGTTGTGTTGGCCTCCCCTACAGGTGAAGCTGACCCATTACATGTGGACCCAGCTGCAGTGGAAGCAGAGGGTACCAGAGAGGGAGAGACCTGAAGCTCTGTGTGGATACCCGAGACTGGAGGACTGGCTCCTAACAGCTGACCTCACACCACAATTCATACAGGTGTGTGTGTGTGTGTGTATATGTGTGTGTGTGTGTGTGTGTGTGTGCGTTCGTGCATGTGTAGATTTGTTTTGCCTGTCTGCATTTTAGTGGAACAGTCTGTCCTTTATAAAGAAAACATATACATTAGCATTGACCCCCTTTGCATATATTTAGTTTTACATTTAATATATAATATTTCAAAGCATTTAGAATATGAATATATTTGATTGAAATGTAACTGCAACTTTGCAATGTCACGTATTTATGGTGATTATAGATATCACAAAGGTTCTGATAGTGTTCTTGCAAAGGTGCCTCGGTCCCAAGCAGCACCTTTGCCGCAGTAAGTAACTGTTGATTAATAAAAAAAAAGCATATTTAAGTATGTCTTGTTTCAAATCACAGGCCTTAAAAAGTGAGTCAGCAGTATTACGAGAACAGTCCACCTTTCACCTTCTCTTCCTCTCTCTCTCCCTCCCTCAAACACACACACACGCACGCACACACATACACACACACACACACACACACACACACACACACACACACACAGACACACACACACACACACCACAAAAACATACATGTATCACTGCTGATGGCAAAGCAACCAGGCTGTCAATCTCACACTTTTTTACCCTCACTTGTGCACAAGATGTCATGATTAGAGGCCTTCACACCATTCAAAAACTGTGGAAATCCTACCCAGATTATTTCACCAAAAAGAGGACCTGATTAGAATAGACCTGAGGATAATTAGACCCAATCTATAATTTTTAACACTTCACTGAGTGTTAGATAAGACTCATACATCACAATACTGCACTAAGTGCAACTTGCACAAACGAAGGTTCTTTATAAATACTATTTAAGTAGTTGTACATTTTTATTCCCAACTTCTATATACGTTTTTACATTCTCCACTTAAAATTTTTTTATCTTAATTTTTTTATATTATTGTATTCTATCCTATTTATTATTTCATGTATATTCTGTATGTGTGCTGTGTGTCTGATAGTTTGCTGCTGTAGCACTGTAATTTCCCATTTTGGGATCAATACAAATCAATCAATCTATCAATCTATCTATCTATCTATCTATCTATCTATCTATCTATCTATCTATCTATCTATCTAATGCAGTGGACACGAACAGGTCCCTACCAGAGAAGAACATTAATATTGTCAGCAGCATCCACAGTTGAAAAGAGCAGCATGTGATTGTTTTTCTGCAGTTCACATTCCTCAACTCACATCTCATTCACGCAACTGCACAGCTACAGGGAGTGCTTGCTTGCACAGACAGGGATATTTTTGTCTGGGATCTGAACGATTCCTGCACTCTCCTTTGAGTACCTTAAAGTAGTGATGGTCAAATGAAGCTTCATGAACCACTGTCTGTATTTTCTGAGCTCACTAGATGGCGCTCTCTGTTCAACAAAGGGTTGAAAACACACTGAGTTGCCATTCCTTTAAAGGGGTGGTTCAGAATTTTGGACATAGGACCTAATTTCCAAGTTAGCCAGTGTGTTATTTATACTGGTTATATATTTATCAGTGGAAACAGTTTTCAACACTTTTCATCCAGTCCTTCCAGTTGCAGAGTTAGCTGGTGCTAGGCTAGCACAAGTCAACAGTATCTGTAGCCTGCCATTACAAACAGTCTTACTCATTCCACAGTACACCCGAGGCAAATAAATGATAACCCCATTGTTAGGTACTCGTAGGTGTACAGATCTAATTATTGGCAAATTATCAAAGATGTTTTATCAATATTATTATTATCAAATCGACAAACAATCAAAACGGGGCACCACCCTGAAACTTCAGGGGCCAATATTGAACTGTGAAATAGTCTCATTAGTGGTGTTCCCTTTAAAATACAGATCTTAACTTGGTTAATCTATCTGATTCTTTAAAGGAACAGAAGGAAGGGTGAATCCGAGCACTGACCTGTGTTCAACCAGCAATTATTACAATAAGTACAAAAATTATTACAGACACCTGCTAATTAAAGTATAGTAGAATTTATTAACTTCAAAATTATCAATGGCCAATCAATAATCCTTTGATCAATTAAAACCAATATACCTCTTTTAAGTACAACAAAACAAAGCAAACGACAGACATGTAGTGATCATGTCTCTGTGTCTGAGAGTGTGTGTGTGTATGTGTGTGTGTGTGTGTGTGTGTGTGTGTGTGTGTGTGTGTGTGTGTATATAAGGAGGAGAGAGCGAGGAGGAGGGGGTGTTGATGAAACCTGGGGGTTGCTTGGTTACACCCAGATTAGCTGTTAGCTCATTGAAGCTAGGCTATGTGTTAGCTGCACATAAGCTACATCCATGATTTAGCCTCAAGGAGGGCGGAAGTGGGCTGTGTAGCAACGCCACGTGACTAAGCTAGTCAGTTAGCTCCATTAGCTCTCAGACTAATGTGTGTTAGGCACACACTAAACTATTTTGTTATGTGAGAGAGGGAGAGAATTGATTGAAGTGATTGATAGAAAGAAAACACTTAAAACATTGATCTCTGTGGTGGTGAAAATAATCGCTCTCTCCGTTTATTCGAGATTCTAACTTAACGACGTTACAGCACAATCTGAGGTTTTGTTTAACAAGAGAGAGGGTTATTTTCCTCGCTCCTTTCTGCGAGCGCACAGCTGACTATTTCAGTAATTAACTTCCCACGCCGGGGAGTAAAAGCTACAGTTTCAACATGACTTCAACAATATCTGGATCAGAGATACATTCACAGCCAAACGCGCACCAGTAGCGCTTATTAATCAGATCACATTAATGTCATAACACGATTGCAGCATTAGCAGTTATTACATTAATAAATACACATACATTTCTCTGCCCAGAAAACCTCAAGCCTCCTTACTGTGTGTTATCGTTCGTCAGTCCATAGATTCACCCAAGGTAAAACAGAACGGGTCCGTGTCTGCTCGTCAGCGGATCACGGAGAAAACTTGTCTCTCTTCACGGGCAGTGAAAGACAAGCTAGAGTCGACTTTGATGAAGGAAAAAGCGGTGTCCGTGTGGTCCGATTTCCTTGTAGAGAAGCGGTGTTCTCTTCTGCAGTTTTGAAACACAAGGTGCGTGTTTCAGGAACCTCCCTGAGGCCATTTTAGACTCTTCTCCTCCTGGTAGCTTGGTGACAAGGGATGTGGAATTTACATGTAGGCCGAAAACCCTTTGTCTGTGTCCACATGTGCCACATATGTATCTTGTCTCCAGAGGTCAGTTTAATCTGAGGCCTTTTTGGTTAAAATCAAGTTTAACACAACTAATGGTCCCAACACCAGACTATCGATGTAAATGTTTGTGTTGAGAGAATAATGTTAGAAATAAAACTACCCTTGCACCTCAATGATCGCATTGCATTTTGAGGGACTAGTTTCTCAGCAGCGGCAGAATTTTACTTTGCTCCGGTTAGTAGTACTGCGCCGAAAAGTAAACAGAGAAGCGCACTACAGTCGGGACACCTAGTAGTAGCCTAGTACATTGGTATTGAAGCATTGGATTGGAAACTAAGGACTAGGCAACATGCTGATTCAGTGTGCATTTAGAAATTGTAAAAAATAAACCAAACAGATGGGCACCACAAAGTTTCCACAAATTTCCATTGGGAGATCCAGAAAGGAACCAACTGTGGCTTCTTGCTGCTGGCTTGGACATCAAGGCGGAGACTCTACTCAACTGGCAAATGTGTAGTGATCATTTTAGACCAAACAACTTTGAAAAACCCCGCAATCTAAAGGACCACAAGTCACTGACAACAAATGCGTTTCCATCCGTCTTTCCAGATGCACCAACAGCTACTGATGAACAGATAATAACTTTTGGTAGGCTACTCTAGCTAATAAAGCTAGCCCATTTCATAATGTTAGCCTAGCTGCTACTGATAGATTGAGACTGACAACTTCAGTGGAGATTAACAGGTTCCTTGGAGATGAACTGCGCCTCGCCTGTAAAGTGGACGAGAGCAGGCGGCAGCAGCAGCAGCAGGGGGCAGTGACAAAAGTCTGCTGTCAAGTAGGACAGTTTCCAGCCGATCCAGCTGCCTTCAGGCTGAACAGGAAGTGACAGAAACACTGTGGTCCAATTCCGATTTAATAAAATGTTATCAGACCCATATATCAGCTTGTACACAGTGTCCAGTTGTTTTTATTATGACAGAGTAGCTGTTAAAATGCTCTACATGTGATCTGTTGCTGATTTTAATTTAACAACAGACTGTAGATGATCTGTAATCTGATCAGATTTAGTCTCTCTGACTTCTAAATGTAACTATCAGCCTCACTACATGTGTTCTGTACAGAATAAGCCTTTAAATCAGACAAATAGCAGTTAAAATCCCTCCAAATCAAAATCAATAAAAAGTTTATATAAAACATCATCATGTTGAGTCGATTCTGAACCAATCAGCTGTTAGAGAGCTGAGCTGAGAGGCCGGCATTTCACAGCATGCACTGGGTCCGCCTGAGTCCGCCTGGCTCTTGCAGTCGGTGGAGAGCAACTGCGGCGCCTGGCTCTAAAAACTTTGGCCACATCTCAAACGAGCCTAATGTTACAGTTCAATGCATTGTGGAGAGTGACAACGTTTGCTAACGGTATAGCTACACTCTTGGTAGATACCTGGCTGGGCTAACCGCTAACTTTAGGTAATTGCTGACAGTAAAGTCATGTAGCTAAGCTCGGACAGTTTACATGCAAATTGCAGCGGCAGGTAAATAAACTCATGTGATTGTCATGGAAACCGGCTTCCTCGGTAGCCTAGGTAATATCACGCCGCCACTGCTGTAGCCTATGCTACCAACTACAGGGAACAAAGTATAACTATTGTAATGCGATGCAAGGGTAGTTTTATTTCTAACATTATTCTATCAACACAGACATTTACACTGATAGTCTGGCGTTATCATTTATTTGCCTCGGGTATACTGCGGTAAGTTTTTAATGGCAGGCTACAGATACTGTTGACTTGCGCTAGCCTAGCACCAGCAAACTCTGCAACTGGAAGGACTGGATGAAAAGTGTTGAAAACTGTCTCCGCTGATAAATAACACACTGGTTAACTTGGAAATGAGGTCCTATGTCCAAAATTCTTTAATTTCCATCAATGGGGAGACAGTTGATTGGCAGGTTGACAGTTTCAAATGCCTTGAACTCACACTGGACAATAAACCCAGTTTGGACTCACACACCACTGACTAAAACACTGCCAGCATAGACTCTCTGCCATTCACAAACTCAAGGCACTCTGTGCCCCCCCCCCCCCCCCCCCCCCTCACCTTCTGTTACTGCTTTACAAAAGTCCATAATACTCTACTGCTCACTGTTTTCTCCCCATGCTCTCGGTCTCCAAAAAGAACAAGTTGTTACACACACTGCTTCCAAAACCATTGTTCTGCCAACCCCCCAAACAACACATCACTTGTATGGCACTCACCATTGCCCATGACCCCAGTTTTATCCCCTCTGTCATAGCGGTCTGTTTTCTGTACAAATGCATTTATGTTGTATGTAAATGTATTTTTGCTCTGGAGGCACATATGGTGCAAACAAATATTCCCCTTTTCAGACAGTGAAATCCATCCATCCATCCACCCTCTGGTTGGATCACCTTCTCCCACTTTTTTTTCTGTCCTCAAGATATTTAGAAATCCAAGTCGCTTTAACTGGATAGACCAGTGCTTGTTTGGACCAAAAACATTTTTATCTTCAGAAATTTAGGGAGGAGCGCTTCCTGGACTCAAAAAGACTTTGGATAAGGATACATGTTAAGAAATGGAAAGAAAACTCAAAAGATCTCTCTTTGAATAATTAAAAGGCCTTCGTTGTAATGGGACAGTCGTGTTAGACCTAAAAACAAACTCTATTCCACAAAAGGGGGATTTTTCACATGACATGATGTGTGGCCTAAAGAGGGTGTACATATTTAAAATCACCAGTAGATGGGGGTGTTTCGCCCACTATATTCATCAAAGCTGAATTAAAGAGCAACATAGTGAATGCAAACAATAGCAATGGTTACAGAGCACAAAAACAAAAAAAGCAGTGAAATCTAGGTCCTCGTTTAGGCCTGGGTGTTTAGAATGTCTTCCTGTTGATTAAGTTTCCTTTGTCTCTACCTATTGTATGGAAGATGGGTTGTGGTCAATACAAAAGGCTTGTAGTGTGTATGGGTCACCGTTATACAAGTGTCCAGATAGTGTCTAGCCATAGGGTAGTTTACAATCCCTGTGCCAATGGCATATTTGTGTCCTGCCAGCCTGTTCTACAAATGTCTTTTTGTTCTTCCAGTGGCGACATTCTAGCCTGTACATTACAAAGGAGGTTTTACAGTTTATGAAATTAATAATGCTGAAGTCCTTCTGGGACGTAAAAGCCAAGTCCAGGTTTCCAGGGTGGAGAACAGGTCAGGTGAATTCCGGGAAGGAGCAGGTCCATCAGAGAGAGACAGTAGGCCGGCTAGTGGCGAGGTCCAGTGGTGGTGGTTCCGGTTCGGTGTATGGCAGGAGTGGCACGGTAGCAGGAGTCAGGTTCCAATGGCAGTGTGGCAGTATTGTCTATGAAACAGAGGTTGATTGTGGTAGATGAGAGGCAGCTGGAACCCTGACTACTGCACACCAGACTCCACTCCTGCAATTAGGACAGACAGAGGGAGGGAGAGAGGAGAGAACAGAGAAGCTACCTAGGGGCAGCGGGCCTAACAAGTTTATCTTGTAGAGTAGAGCATCTCCTGAGACTGATTAGTGGGGGTTCAGGGAAGGTCTGACTCAGGCTGCGTCTGAAATTCCACCCTAACATGCTAATAACTAAAATAGTATGTGAGATGTTTTAATTGTCCGAAACCTTAGTTTAAAACCAATAGTAAAATATTACAGTATGCAATACTGGACACTACGCCGGCATAAATAGCCCACAATGCAATGCGGTAGTAACGACAACGTTCATAACAGACAAACGGACAGAAACCAAGGAGCTCTGTAACATCAACAACACTCTGATTTACATTTATACATATTTAAACAACTGTTGGTCTAGTTATTCCCCTCTTTCAGTAATTTAAGCGTTATCTGGCGATGCCGCAAGAGCGGAGGTCTGCAGGGGTTACCATGGTTATGCGTTTCCAACAGCAAGGAGGCTCTCAGGAAGTGACGTTTTTACAGCTCAATGTGTCCGAAAAGATAAACACTACTGTTTATTTACACAAAAATATGTTGAACGATAGTATACATGTTGAGTTTGTAGTACAAAGAAGGAGATTTAATAACCCATTTCCCAGTTCTTGGCATTTTGGAATCGGTTCTAATTTGGAACCAGGTTTCGGTTCCCAAACCTAATGGTTTTTGAGGAGTCACTCCTGTCCACAATGAGTTTGAGTTATTTCCAGCTTGTAGTATGCATTCTGACATCTTTGACTATAATGAATTTAGCTACTTTTCCAGTATGAAAGCAGTCCCTAATCCAAACCAGGATAGAATGTATGGAACATGGACATGTAGCAGTTGAATCTGACCAAGATTTCCCCTGCAATTGAACTTGTTGTATTTCATTGAATCTTCCATTCTCAGGCCTAGATGGCCTGACTGTTATTTTGACAGTAGTGTTGGTTGGACAGAGTCCTGCAGTGTTTGGAAAAGCAGCAGCCATACCGCTTTTTGTGATGAGCACTCACCCAAACTAGAATGTGTTGAGTCAGCTGCTCTGCAAGCCTCTGTCCCTCCCCAGTGTGCTATTTATACACACCCAAACCAGCCTCTGCACATACCAACACACACACACGCACGCACGCACACACGCACGCACGCACGCACGCACACACACACACACACACACACACACACACACACACACAGCTCGGCAGACTTGATAGCGCCTTGTAAACAATAGTGAAGACAAACACTGGAGGCAGGGGCAGAGTCGTGCCTCAGGCTGACTCAGTTTTTTTCCTGACGCTGTGTTGAGGAGGAAATGACAGGTGGGCTCAGACGCACAGCAGCACAGAGACGCTCAGGCTGACGGGAGCAGCTAGGCTTTCACCAACCTCACAGAATCACATGTAGGACGCTGAGGTAAGACTATGAGTCAATGTTGAATTGAACTTTTTACGATTGCACTTTTCTTTGGATGCATACTTATTTTACCCTAGTGCCGACAGACCTTACACCAAACGAACTTTCAAGCAATTCCACTGTCGCAGACAAATTTGCAAAAAGGGAATGCAATCGTGAGAGTCCTACTAGAGTTGGGGCGCTCCCGTCGTTTCAGTCGTTTGGTGCAAGGTGGTCATAAAACTATTCGATCTATTTCCCGTCTGGACGTTCCGACAAAATCAAACTCGTTTGATATTAGCCTAAGTTTGAAGTCTTGGTAGTAAAATCTTCTAGTCTGTGACTTATAACTCAGTGACATTATGCCAGATTGTCTTTAGATGTGAGATGGTGTCAGACTTTATGACTGTATTTAGTCTTTTCAGAGTTGTCTAGTGTATGGTAGGCATTAGGGGGGTTCAAAACTAAGTCCCAAGGAGGGGAGTTTATTGTTGCTCTGAGAAAAGTGCCTTGTTTTTGTGTGGTCCTTTGGTAAATACACCATATACTACTAAGGTAGTTCCCATATAAAGAGGTGGATCATTTAAAACCAGTGGTTCTCTTCCAGTGTCACCATGCAAACCTCAGTCCATCTGTGTACTTGGCTTCTGTGTTGTAATTGCATGTGTCCACCATAGTGGCATTGTTCTGTTTCACCACTAGTTCAGTGTGATATATGTGTTGTTTTGCATGGTTGACACGTGCTTTATGTATTATAGGCTTCTGAGTTGCATGCCGGTTGTTAGAGTGCCTCAGTCTGTGGAACATCTGGCCATGTCCTAAACAACATTACAATATCAAAATTGAAATGACTAATGCAGTTCTTTTTACTGTGCTATACTCTATATTATATTATTGGATCATTATTATTGATTGATTAATGTGTCTCTGAGCGCTGCCAAAACGCTTCTGACCTACACTCAAAACTGAACATGACCACATCCTGTGTAGACACACACAGAGCAATGAAGCTGCTGCTCTGCTAACGTGCTGCTCTGCGCTACGCCTCAACGCTCACTGGCTCAGATCTTCCAACCCTTCTCAGATTTTTGAATTAAATGTTTTTTTTTTTTTTATATTTCAAGCACTGGAACGCATTTTTATCCGTAGCCATAGTGGCAACTCTCAGACAGCTTGAGAGGAGATTTAACTGTCAGACGGCTGGCGCTGCAATTTCAGACAGGAGAACCAATCAAAAGCATCAGAATAGCATCAAACCAAGCCTGGGTGGCACACATATACAGAGGCTCAGTCCTTGACGCAGTGTTCGCGGGTTGGGTTCCAACCTGTGGCCCTTTGCTGCATGTCATTCCCTCTCTCTCTCCCCTTTCGTGACTTAGCTGTCCTATCTAATAAAGGCCTAAAAAAAAAAAAGAATAGCATCACACTTTACTAAACGGCTGTAGCTAGAAATGGCAAAAGAAGACACTGTGCGCATGAAAAACATGCAAATCAACAAAATGAATGTTATTCAACATATAGCCTAGCTTTTTACAGAAAATATTCCAATGTTACCCCCAATGTTATCATGCATATTTCCTATACAACACTCACTTGCACAGAACAGGCAAGAACCCAGAAGCACAACTTTTAAACAACCGTAAAGCTTTATTTACTCCATTATTACCAGCAGAGACTAGCCTGTTTGACACCAGACCCTTCTCAGTTGTAACTGAGAGTGGGTCTGGGGAACGTTCATTCACAGCCCATTTCCAAAGGCACCAATGGACGCCGCTCAAATGCCTCTGGTCAACCAATCAGACCAACGATCAGGGGTGACGTAGTAGCGACAGCGGCATCAACGGGTTGCTGCGCTTCGTTGGCCGTCTTGTTGAATGTAAACAAAAAGCTGCTTGCCGTCGCTGCGCTATCGTCATCGTGTAAAGCCCGCCTCAACGGTTGTGATTGGTGCCTCAATTTGGAAAAATTGGAGATGGGCTTGAATGGGCTCTTGGCCAGACTGACTTGCAGAGCAAATCTCAAATTTGCCGGAGTTGGTCAGGGTTTTCCCAGGCTAGGCAGAGACAAGACCAGAAGGCAAACTTAACCAACAGGGATAAGGCAGGGAATCAGAGTTTCAGACAGGCAGGATCAGGGATCAGGTTTGAATGTTGGAGAGTTAGCGGAATGCTAAAGACAATCTGGCAACTGAGTAATGAAAGTGGGCTGCTATAGACTACTGAAGCAATCAGGGAAATGGAAGTAGGTAAGCTAGGAGCAGGTGGTAGCAGGTAGTGGAGCTGGTGGGAAAGAGGCTGGGTCTGAAATGAAAAGACAGTGAAATGGAAAACCAGGCCGAATAGTGGACGATCAGGGAGGATTCCTGACAACGCCTCCTGTGTAGACACATAGTTACTTTCCATCACTCAACCCAAAGCAGCTCCCTCTCTATTACAGCTGACATTTCCAACACTAACACAACCTTTCTTAAATTGTTGTACTAAGTTATGTGCAGTGTTGGGAAGGTTACTTTGGAAATGTCATGGGTTAGGGTTAGGGTTAGGGTTAGTGATTACAAGTTACCCTATTTAAAATGTAATAGTATTGTTACAATTTCAATTACCATATTAAAGAAATGTAACTTATTACATTTAATTACTTTTTGAATACTTTTAAAATGTCTAATGAATGTTTAAACCTTACAGCAGTACTCAACACTGACTACTGTCAAACTCCTTTTTAAAGTCCTTCATCACATGAATTATTTAATTCTGAAGAACAGCCACCACGAAGTCAGACTCACTGGATATGCACCAAGCTAAATATAGTGCCAAAATACTTTCAATACACATTAGAAGCTAGGTGTATCACACAGAAGCATGTCTTCCGTACTTTATTTAATACGACTGCAAGCAATTACTGTGCGCTAACTTAACTTACATACCTGCAGATATTTCCTGAGGTTGGACATTAATATTTACGACGTCGATAGCATTCTGAACGCTGGCAAACATTTGCATTCATGTTCGAACCATTCTCAGATTTTTGTATTAAATGTTTTTTTTATTTTTCCAGCACTGGAACGCGTTTTTATCCATAGCCAGTTACAGTTACCTTTATTTTGTAATTAAATTACGTAACGCTGTTACATGTAACTAGTTAGTCCCCAACACTGGTTATGTGTAGCAGTGGTGGAAAAAGTATTCAGATCTTTTACTTAAGCAAAAGTACTAATACCACACTGTAAAAATACTGTAAAAATAATGTTACAAGTAAAAGTCCTGCATTGAAAAAGTTAGTGAAGTAAAAGTACTCAATGCAGAAAAATCCTCCCATTTTAGAAAGTGTAAAGGATCCAAACAGTTGTGTGTTTAACACTCTGATCATCTCAGCTGGACTTGTAGGCCGTTATATTGTTGGCTAGTTTCATTTATAATACAACATCAGATTTGATAAACTACATGTGTATTGTGTGCAGAATCTTAATGTGTAAAGTAACTAGTAACTAAAGCTGTCAGATGAATGTAGTGGAGTAAAAAGTACAATATTTCTCTCTGAAATGTAGCGGAGTAGAAGTAGAAAGTGACATGAAAAGAAAAGACTCAAGTAAAGTACAAGTACCTCAACATTTGGACTTTATGACAGTACTTGAGTAAATGTGCTTAGTTACATTCCACCACTGACTCAGAGGTATTGGTAAAGGGAACAACAGTATAGTTGATGTGTCAGTGGTCTCCGTTTCCATGGTGCAGGTCAGAGCCAGGACAGTGTGTCCTGGTCCCCGGTAGCCCTCGCTATCCTGACCAGCAACAGTAGTCATTGTGTGAACTGTGGGTCACTTCACACTGTGAGTCACTCTGCAGGAATGTTTGGTCACTGAGCAAAATAAGTTTATAATAGGTGACAGCGGTCGCTGTCCGTTTCTGTTGACCACGTGTGCGTAGACTTAATTCGTCAGCATCTATAAATGTGTGTAACTGAGTATCAGTTTATAAGTGTAATTTACAGGGGGGGTGGGTAATGAAATAATTAAAACTTGCCTGTGCAACCCACCCCAAAAACCTATTATAATTTCCTTTACATAAATAAAGACATTAGCACCATAAATTGTTGCAGAAAAATTCACCAGAATGCAGAAAATGAAGTGTTTGATGCTCAAAATTTCCATTTTGCTCAAAAGTGGAGATCCCAATGTTGAACCCAAACTTACGCCCTTGTGTACATGTTGTGTTTGTACTGCTCGTGGTGAGACCTAATATTTATGGCCTCCCAGAGATTTTTTTTTAACTCCATGAGCTTTCCTCTGGCACCACCATAAGACCAAAAATGTCCCTTCTACTCAAGAAAGCAAAATGTAATGTTCTAATCTATAGACTGTATAAAAGTGAAGCCAAAATATTCAGATACGGGCACCGCCATCTTGTAATTTTGGAGCCAGAGTCTGCGCAGTAGTGATTGGGCGGTGAAGCAGTGGTATACACCTGCCTGACCAATCATGAGTCAATCACAGCTGTCAATCATGGCCTTTCGTTCCTTTTTCATGGCATCAAATAACTAATAAAACCCAAACTTATCAGAAAAATGAACACTTGACCAAACATCCAATGACAGAAACCATCTTTCGTAAAAAATTATTTCAATTTTTGTCCCATCCGCTAACATGGAGGGGGCGGGGTTTATGACCTATACTGCAGCCATCCACCAGGGACCGATCCAGATGTTTTGGCTTCACTTACACAGTCGATACATCAGCCCCTGGTCTGATCTCATTAGATTTTTCAGCTTATTCATGCAAAGTTTCAATGCTTCTTTTAACCTTTACTCATCTAGCGACGTTTCACTAAAAGCAGTTTCAGGAATGACTTGTTAACACACAGTACAGCTTAGAGCCGGGCGATATAGAGAAACAAATATAACGGTATTTTTGACCAAATACATGGATGTCTATAGTGCAGCGATATTGTAGGGTTGACTTTTGGTGCTTTCACAAAATATTAACACAATGAGTTTTGTCATAAATAATCATCAGTAATGCGGATACAATGACTAAATGGGTGGAGGCAACTAATAGAACAGTTAGAACAGTCTGGTAAGTTCAGAAAATGACACCACTTTACTGTTATGCCGCCTGTTAAACCAGGAAAAGACAACACTTGTGTCATATCACGATATTACGATATCCAAAATCTAAGACGATATCTAGCCTCATATTCAATTCAATTTTCAATTACATTTATAGTATCAAATCAGAAGAGTTATCTCAACAAGACACTTTACAGATAGAGTAGGTCTAGACTACACTCTATAATTTACAAAGACCCAACTATTCCAGTAATCCCCCAAGAGCATGCATTTGGTGCAACAGTGGTGAGGAAAACTTCCTTACAGGCAGAAATCCCGGACAGACCCAGGCTCTTGGTAGGCGGTGTCTGACGGTGTGCCGGTTGGGGGAGTGATGAACAATGGCAATTATAGTCACAATAAAGATAATGGAACTATGACTAGGCATAGCAGGGCACGGCAGGGCATAGCTGGGCGTAGCGGGGCACTGCAGGGCATAGCAGGCATATATTGATGTCGATATAATATTGATATATTGCCCAGCTGTAGTCAGTCTGAAGAGGGGAGCAGTTCCCACAATATTAACATGGCTGTGACAGTTGAGTAAAATGCATGAAGAGGCAGAGATAAAGAGAGCTGGAGGCTGTTTTGCATAATTGCATGTGATAAGACTCCTCTCAGGTACTGCACAGTGTGTTCTACCTTTCATTTTAATACATGCCATGCATTTATTTAGCAACAGTGTTTCCCCCAGAAAAGTTGTGAGGTCTGGTGGCAAATATCTTTTTTGACAAGGGCCTGGCTCGGACCAGTCACAGACTGATTTAATGTAGAGCCCAATAGTTTCTGTCATAACAGAATAATGGACAGAATTGAGAAATTGAGAATTTAAAAAAGCTATAAGAAAGATTCCATAGGGCCCTACATTAAGTCAGTGCTTAATGTTACTTAATGTCAGTGCTTAATGTTACATTAAGTAAGTGCTAAAAATATGACTAGGTCTAACCAAGCCGCACAATATGACTGTAATTTAAAAAACGTCTTAAAAATACATACCAGTGGCTTAGGCCTGGTGGGGGCCATTGGGCCATTAGATTGGAACACACTGGGGGAAACTGTGACCAACTATTTTGATAATCAAATCATCGTTTTAATCGTTTTTCAAGCAAAAATGTCAAAAGTTCTCTAGTTCTAGCTTTATTGGAATTACTGCGGTTTGTGGCATTTTAGGCCTGTATTTGAAAGGACAGCTTAGACTCGAAAGGGGAGAGAGAAGGGGAATGACATGCAGCAAAGGGCAGCAGGTTGGAATTGAACCTGCAGCTGCGGCCCGGCCTACTTTCTGATGATTCTGTCTAGTTTTGGTCAGGATTCTGGCTGCGGTGTTCTGAGCAAGTTGAAGGCATCTAGTGGCACAATTTGGAAGACCAGAAAAAAGGACATTGCAGTTATCAAGTCAAGAAGACACAAATGCATGGATTTCAGTTTCAGCATCACGAAATGATAAGACTAAGACCCAATACTTTCTGATTCTGTGCAGCTACGAGGGTCTGCTAAGGTCGGTGTGATGCAAATGTCATCAACTGCTTGTGTCCACCACATCGGTCACAAGTTCTGATCACCTGGACTGTACGCATCTTAGGGGTGTGCATGTTTACCATTATTATAAATTATAGTGAAACATACACTGCCAACAATTTACATTACTGCCACTACCATAGGAATAAATGAATCAATTACAATTATGAGAAATATATTTCCCCAGACTGAATTCCTATAACAGCTACATGTCAAGTCCCATGTAAGACTAGCGTTGTATTGCCTTTGTTCATCATCTGATGTAAAAACATTACATTTCCACACAGTCAGAGGGATTAAAAATGATCGTCCTGGTCACACTGCAGTTATAAAATCCTAGCGTGCCACAGAGCGTCTCCTCTGCTGCTATCAGCTGAAGAGTAATTCAGGTTGTAACAGCATCTGCTTCAAAAAATAGTTGAGTTTAAAAGTCTAACAGCTGGAGCTGAGCGCATCGGAGCAGCGAACAGAAACGAGGCATCGTTGTTCATGTCGAGACAAGACTTGCTTGGTAAACATCTATAGCCTGCCATGTTATCCTGATTTGTTCTGTTAACGATTATGCAGCAGTAAAAAGTCAGCATGCTTTGCCTGACAACCTGAGGCTGAGGCTTTGAATCATGTTCAGTGTTAAGGGAGCAGCCCTCGTGTAAATGTGCAGCGATCCCATTGACAAATCGTATTCACTTTGGGGGTTTCTCGACTGCTGATTCAAATTATCGACGTGTAGGGGTCAGCTTGCATTCACATTGCCTGCGTTGGCCATCAGACAGTGCGGCGAAAACGCAGGTCTGCCCATTCATTTAGAATGTAGTGCGTTTAGGCTGCAGCGGTGGGGGTGGCAGGGGGAGACAAAAAAAACCAGCAGCCTGCAGCGAAAAATTGCGACGGACTCAACTTTTGGAAAAATGCAACCTGACGTATTGATACGGTGGCCAGTCACGTAAGCAACGATCAGACCTGTCAGAGTGTATTGAGGCAGTGTGAGAATGTAAACTGCCCTGGAGTTTGTGGACATTATGCTGGCGAACGTAATCGTGGGTTAGCCCAGTGCTGTTTAACGTTAACTTTACCTTGATCAAAACAATTATACTTAAAATAACTTCATGAACGTGTTGAACAATGTTGTAACCTTATAACGTTAACGTTCCCCACCGAGCATTACCATGAGCTAACGCTAACGTTACTTGTCAACGTAGCACTATAAGCTGGATCAATCGATATTGAAATGTATCAATAAATAAGATCTCTGCTGTATTACTGTGTTGTAAATGGCATGTAATCAATGGCAAAATGATGCTGTGTGGCAGAAAGCAAGCTGTATTACGGTTACTGAGTATTATTCTTTCTGTGACATTGTATGATTTACGATTCCTCTCGGAACGTATCATCTGGGTTCCCGTGTTTTAAAGGAAGTTAGAGTAACTAGAGGGGTCAAAGGTTATATGACGCCACTGACAGGTGACTAAATGAAACGTCTTGTCATTAAAATAAAATAACAGATTTCTCTGGGTTTGAACGTTGTTGGAAACATTTAGGATAGTGTAAGTACACAACTCAACACAATATATAACATAGGTATAGTCGTTTTTAGACATTTTAATGCAGAAATGTTACATATTGTACCTTTAATACTGGATCAATTTCAAAGATTGTTGTTCCCATCAATCACTTAGACACAAAACATATGAAAATAGGGTCCAGATTGAAAACAGAACAACCAAAGTTACGCTTTAGGTTGGGTTCAGCTGTGCCTGTAAGCTTATCAGAATGACCCTGTACTGTAACTTATATTCACAGTTTGGTTACTCAAAAATGCTATTGCAATCAACAGCTTAAACCATGTGTATTTTCTGCTGTTTTGCACGTGCCCAGTTTTGCCACAAATTCTTTGTTTCCTGTAAACTTTATACCCCCTCACTCCCTCTCTCTCCCCTCCCTCTTTGCCCTCTCATTACCACCTTAGTCTTATATGGCCTGACTTTGGACAGTGCAGGGGAATGGTAAAGTGGGGGGAAAAAAGGCAGAGGAAGTGGAGGATTTTCTTGCGAAGTAGGGTGGAGTGCAGCACTGATTAGACATGTGCACTGAACAACATTCCGGAAATGTTAACAGGGTAACCACAGCAACTTTTTCAAAGCTTATCACAGCGACAACGAGAAACAAGAAATTGTTTTAGTTGTATGGTTGTTGTGCATTCCAAAATCACTATCTCACTATCAGCTACCATATTTATTTAGAGGCCAGCTCATAAAACAAACTCCACACCCAGCTGTTACACTGAAAAAGGAATTCAAGCTAAATGAAAATGAAACCATAATGGTTTTCCCTGCTTTTCCCAGGGGAAGATAGGTGTCCCACGACCAGTCTCTGCCGGTCGCTGATGCACGACGTTGGCATGTCAGAAAGACAGACCGACTGAGAGAGAGACAGAGAGAGAGAGAGAGAGACAGAGAGCGAGAGAGAGAAGGGGAGGGAAATGTAAGAAGGAGGGAGGAGAAAAACGGAGCGTGATAACAGCGCCGGGAAGATTTGTTGGCTCTCTGTCAGTGTGTTTCCCAGCAGCCTGCTGCACTCCTGGATATATTCTAGTACACAGTGCCTGGATTATGAGAGCAGGGGCTCTAATGTTCAGCAGATACGGTCAACCACATGGTAATGTACAGTAATGACCTCTGGTGTGTCTGTCTGCCAGCTTTCAGCATGTGTAATCTGTGATAAAAGGGTTAGGGAAGGTGTTTCCTTAATTTCCTTATTTGACAGAAGTTCCATTGGAGAGATAGTGTTTCAGGTAGTTAGAGTGTGTGTGTGTGTGTGTGTGTGTGTGTGTGTGTGTGTGTGTGTGTGTGCTGTTTGTTCAGCTGTTTGCGTCTTGTGTTCCATTGTAGGGACAGCTTTTTATTTGCTTGTTGGGTGGAGGCATATATCCAAACCCATGTGCCTGTTAGTGTGGACTCTGTTTCAGTCTGAGTGCTTTACTCAGAAGTTTGTTTCTGTGTGTTTATGGATGTGCGTGAGATACCAGTAATTAGTGTCAGAGGAAGATATATTGATAGAGGAGTTTGGCTGCTTTCTCTGTGATTTAGCTTCATGGCGTTAAAGGAGTCTTTCTTTCCTACTCAGTGTTATTCTGTCATTCTGTGTTCCTTCCTTTCCTTTCCTTTCATGCTTTCGTCATCTGTAAACACAGACAGCCGAGGCATGCCCAGGCATTGCCCAGGTATCGGTATGCGTCAGCTTTGCAAAGTCTGTTTCTCCAACCTTCATTTTTTACCTTTTTGTTGTTTATGGAAGGGCAGGAAACAGGAAACCATCTTCACGTTGACTGTATATAAATAGAAGCCTGTCAGTCAAGTAACAATTTCACTGCAGAGGATCACTTATGTGTCCTGACTTGACAGAAAGAGCTCTTGCTGATGAAACGATATTGCCCTAAAGCACGTGTAAAACTCGAGGCCCGCGGGCCAAATCCGGCCCCTCGTAGATTTTGATCAATTTAGGTTCACAAAAAATTTCAGCACACCTACTTTTTCAAAGTTTTTGCCACTTTTTTCAAGCTTTATTGTTACTTTATCCAACGATTTTGGCGCTTTCTGTGATGTTTTTGCCACTTTTTCCAGCGTTTTTGTTGCTTTTTTTTCTCTGACCTTTTTTTGGCGCTTTTTTTCTATGATGCTACCAAACTTCTTTGCTGACTTTTTTAGGGATTTGTGTCGACTGTCAACTGTAAGTGAGAAGACTATATGAGACATAAGGTCAAAGATATTTAACTTTTTCGATTATATAAAAGCACGTTAATAAACTCTACATGTATGTCTGGCCCTTGATGTGATTCTCATTTCCAATGTGGCCCGTAGTGAAATTGAGTTTGACACCCCTGCCCTAAAGTATCATTCTCACTGAAATATCAGTTGCTACATTCTGCACCAGAGATGATTTGATGATTTTGATCATTTCTGCAAGCTTACTTTCAAGACTTGTGACTGTTTAAGGATGAGCTGTGGGAGAGTTGTGTGGAGAATTAAAGTGGAACTTCACCATTTCCAGGTGTTGAGGAGTACTACAGAATATGTAAATAAAGTAGTATAAAGCCTTGAGTGTCTTCAGAGGGAGCAGTGTAAAGTCTGATAAATGTCCTCAAGTGATGTCACTTGAGTCAGCGTTGGTTGGGGCTGAGGATTACCAGTTTGACAGCTCTGCTCGACGCTAAATTAGCTGCTACTAGCACAGCACAGCCCAATCTTCTACTGACAGTATGTCAGGTTGTGCTTCATCGATTTTGATCTTTTTTTTTCTTAAGCCTACCAGACACTAGAAGACTTTGAACAGACTTTGAAAAAACTGAAGTCTGACACCATCTCACATCTAAAGACAATCATGTCAGATATAACGTTAAAGATTGTCATAATATGTAAAGACAGGGTCACACATTGCAAGACTACAACTAGATTTGTTTTGAAAAATGTAACCAAGCTAGCTAGCTACCGCTAGTGTTAGCTGGTAACTTGAGGGAAAGTTAGCTGATTTTCTGTTCTGCCGTACATGCAGATGAATGTCTCCAGTACCCGGAGGTCTGCGTTTATCCCCCGGTAAAACTCCCGTTGGATGACTCGCTTCAGAAGGGTTGACAATCAGCAACTGGGAGTGCACCCAGTGGTTGTTGACAATGGTCACATGATTTAACTTCACTACCAAGACTTAAACTTTATGATAATATCAAACACGTTAGATTTTGTCTGATGGTCCAAATGGGAAAAAGACTGACTGGGACTGAGTTTTATGACCACCTTACACCAAACGATGGAGACTGGAGCGCCCCAACTCTAGCAAGACTCTCATGATTTCATTTAGATATTGGAAATTAGTCTGCGACAGTGGAATCGCTTGAAAAGTTGTTTGGTGTAAGGTCGGCATTAGTTGTCCATCGTGAATCCGACAATATTACAGGGCTGTAATTGTAAATGGATGGAGCTTCTTAATAGTGAGGCTCTGTGATGTATGCCCTTTGAGACGAGCTCCAGCACACCTTCATTGACTCCACCTGTCATCTTCCAAACATGTTTATTTCATTGATTTAAACTGGATGGTACTTACAACTGTTAATTATTAATACTGCTCCCGGGGGGCCTCATGACAGATACATTTCTAAACATACTAAAACATTGTACCAAAGAAATGTTCCCATTAAAAACTGTCAACAGTGTGGTCTGTGGACTATCCAGATTCAAGTAGTTATTTACAAATGTAACCTTTTAATGTATGATCACCACCAACAAAACTCAGTCACTGTTGGTCGGGCTTTCAACATATGGAGACAATTACGGGATTGAAAATGATTCATAAACGTCCCCAAATTGGCCATCAGGTATGTCTATCTTATTCATAAAATAACTTTAGATTGCCAGATGTGGTTGTACGTCAGTATCCGACATTAAATTACGTCCCCTTCCATTTAGCGCAGACGTGTTATTCCTTTTAGTCTGTGTTTGCGTTGGTTTACTCTTTTCTTTTCCTTTGTCCCCCTGTAAAGCGCCCTTGGGTTTCATTAATGCACTATATAAATCAAAGTTATTACTACGTTGGTTGCTACAACAAACTCTTTGGCTCGTGACACAGTGACAGTGATAACGTTACCCGGTTTAGGTCATGATACATCTAGGCTAAGTTACCGTATGTACACGTGAAATGCAATGATGCATCTGTAACGTATTGTCTTATTGTAAATGAATGATTTTCTGTCCAAGCAAAACATTCATCGCAACTATATGACCTCCTGGTAACGCTAACTCAGTAATCTACAGTGAGTAATAAAGCACCTTAAAGTGAAAATTCTATTTAGAGGTTATATCAGAATAGGTTTACATGATTTAATTTTCAAAAAAACATTTTGTAAACCTATAACATGCACAAAAAAGATATATAACACAATAAAGGAAGGGGAAAAAGCCAAAAAGCATAATATGAGCACTTTAAAGAAAACACCTTTAGGACAGCAGGTGTGGTACAAACACTACCGCTTTTGTCCAAAGTGGCCGCTAGAATCAACACAAACTAAAAGTTACATATCACCACTTTAAAGAGTTCAGCCCTAGGTAGGATGTTCTTGAGCTTGGCGTGGTTAAAATCACCTGCGATGACGAAGAAGCCCACAAGATGCTTGTTCTGTAGCTGATTGATAGCATCATGTTGCTTTTCCAGTGCATCATTAGCATTAGCGTTACGTGGTATACACACTGCCACGATGACACATAAACTCCCTCAGCTGGTAGCGGGGACGGCACTTTAATCTGAAGTATTCCACTGCTGCAGAACAGTGGCTAGAAACATCATAAATGTCCATGCACCAACCTTTGTTCACATACACTCCCAGTCCACCGCCCTTGGGTTTCCCAGAGAATCAATTCCTGTCAGCGCATTAAAAAAAAAAAGCTTGTCCATCCAGTTGTAATACCAAACCAGATATAATGCTGTGAAGCCGTGTCTTAACTGGTTCTGGATAACTTATTAATCATTGACTCAGCGAACATGCCTCACATGCAGTTTTCATCTTCTGGTATTCATTTTTGTATAAAGTGGAAAACAGTTGGAAAGAAAAGGCACAATGAGTGTAGTGCTTTAGCCCATTATATTAGTTGCATCAGCTTAATAATACAAGTTTAGAAATTAACAGAAATAAATAATGAGAGCTACAGTACTTAACTAAACTGAGAATAGAATCAAAATAGAAACTATATAAGCGCATTGGGAGACAAAATGACATGGTAAAGTGACAGTGGTGCTGATAATAGCAGCCGATTCAACAAGTGTATGTAACCAGTGTACACCAGATTAATATATGTTATGATTAAGTAATGGTACTCAGTGTTTGTCTGTGTAAATATAATATAATAAAATAAGTTTGCTTCTGTTGATAAAATCAACAAAGTGGCTGCAGACTGCATTCATTTCTATGGGAGCAGCCGTGCAAAGCATTCTGGTGGCGTTGGAGAAGTGGGGCGTCGATTTGCCCGCTCCTCATTTGCATAAAGTTGAATTCAGCCAACTTTATGCAAATAAGGAGCAACCGGCTCGGCTTGACGCCTCTCAAAAGCTCACAAAAATCTTTTCATTTATCCGCAAACAGCAGACAGCCCCACGTGATGCGTTCGTCCAATCAGGTGCAGCCATCTGGCTTATATGAGGCTGTAGCCTATTTCCGTTGCTTGTCAGTGGTCAGTGAAGAGAAACTGGTAACTACCGTGAAAACAATGCCTATATGGACACGTACCATGACTTTGCACAAGGACAGTGTGGAGGGTTAGGGTGACAGCATCGTCTGTCGATCTATTCGTCCTGTAAGCCAACTGTTGTGGGTCCAGTAAGACAGGGAGGACACATTCTCACTCCCAGAGAGTCAAAAAGCGATGCTTGGTCAGGTGCCTTTGGCGTTTGTTATTGAACAATTGGGATGTAGGCTCTACAGCAGAGATCTTCAACAGTGACCCCTAGGGGGTCCTCAGAGTTAGTGCAGGGGGGCCTTTTTTATTAATTCTTTTTTAATATCCTTTTTAAAAATTTAAATGTCTGAAAATATACATTAATATGAATCCAACATATTAATAACAAAGATAAATTGGCCTATTTGTGAAAAAAATATATTTACATATTGAAGATAATCTTACTATAGGTAACTATGGTAGCCGACTAGCAGTATAGTTAAGTTTAAAGATTCACTGTGCGCTCCAAATGTATGTTTAATGTTAATACATGATGCTTGAATACTGACCATTTATTTCCATCCATTCAACCCAGTTTAATATGCAACTCAGTTGTATACAATATATGTAGTAGGGGGTCCCAACTCGGTCTCTCTTCCAGCTTAGGGGTCCCTGGCCTAAAAAACGTTGACCCCTGCTCTACAGGATGATTTTTTTTCCCTGCTAATGTTTTTTTTAGAATATGACAGTTAGCAGGGGCAGTAGTGTAGCAATAAATCATATTGGGAGGGGTAATATCACTGTTTAGTTTGTCATGTAACAGGGTTTCCGCGGGGTCTTAAAAAGTAAAAAAAAGTCTAAAATCTTAAAATAAAAATGTTAGGCCTTATAAAGTGTTATTTTCTAGTTCTTAAATTATTTGAAACAGGTCTTAATTTCCCCTACGTCCATGTAAGGCTACCTCTAATGCTCACTGAAATGTTTCTTTTTATTCTGTGGCGTTGTAGTTCTTTCTTTCACTCGTCCAAATATAACTTGCTGTATATTTACAGATCATTATTTGTGTCGCTTTTATTCAAATTTAATAAGTTTATTAACAAAGTACTTTTGTGACTCTGCATTTCGTTGTACTTTTATGTCGTGATATAGATCTTACATTTCATATAATGGGTTTATTCCTCGACGCAGCGGCCGCGGCTTCGACGCCGACCTGCGGCCCTTTGCTGCATGTCATCCCCCCCTCTCTCCCCTTTCATGTCTTCAGCTGTCCTATAAAACAAAGGCCTAAAATGCCAAAAAAATTATCTTTAAAAAAAAAAAATATCCTAAAAAGTCTTAAATTTGACTTGTTGAAACCTGTAGAAACCCTGTGTACGGTGACCAGAGCAGTGTAGAACACCATTCATCTTGAGAAAACATGTCACTGAGGAATAACTGTGTATCCAGTAGGGCAGGCTACTTTATCAAGTCCACTGGCGGAGTGAAGAGGCGGCTGGCAGGTTGATTTGGGGCTGAATTAGCATCTACATCCATCTGCTTGGGACCAGTCTTTTTGTCAACTCTGAGATGTGTTAATCACTTCTGCATATCTTGTCTTTAATGCTTGTATTTATTTTTGTACCCCTTTTGTTTATGCATATGTATAGTTTATGTATAGTTGGTAGATCTTTTGTTTCTAAGCATGTTTCTAAATGTATAACATGTAGGCTATAAGGCTTTTACACTTAAAAAAAGATCTTTTCCAAAGTTGCATCAGTCATCAGTGAAGGGAGTAACGCGTTACAAAAGTAACGCAATTACAGTAATGTATTCCTTCTTGCTGTAACACAGTAATATAACGCATTACTTATTAAATTTTGGTAATATTATACCCGTTACAATCTTAGTAACACGAGTTACAACGCATTTTAACGTTTAGTTTTTTTAAGAATTCACCAACACGTTTCTTCACAGGAAAAAAAAAGAAGCCGTGAGTATTATTTCCTGTTGCTGTATTCGATGGTTGAGATGACTGCAGAGACAGATACATTTGCGAGATGGACACTATTTTCAGGAGTTACTACGCTGCGTTGAAGCAAGCTGTCCCGTCACTGTTCCCGTGGTCAGAGACGGTACGGACAACATCTGTGTCCCGACAGAGGACGGTATGTCAGCGTGGACAGCAGTGTGTCCGAGCTGCTGACAGATAGAAACATGTCGGGAATTAATGTTTAGGCTTGCTACACGTAAATACCATTGCATTTTATCAGCTGTGGAAAGTAACTATGCCGTACGTCAATACAACTGTAAGATAAGGTTTTATTGAGTATATTAATTTTCCCCTACTTGCCCATTGTACGTTTTACTTCTCTATTTTTATAGCTTTTGTTCATTTGCATATTCATATTAATTATACAAAATATTATGAATAATCTATGATGTATTAAAGTGGAAAAAGAGAAGACTTTATTGATCCAGTGGTGAAATTCACAAGCTACCTGCCAAGTCAAACTTCTGCTGTTATTTTGGTGAAAGTAACTCAAAAGTAATGCAAAAGTAGTGTAAAGCATTACAATTCAGAGACAGTAATATTGTAATATAAGTAATTACTCTCAAATGACAGTAACTAGTAATTTATAATGTATTACATTTTGGAAGTAACTTGCCCAACACTGTCAGTCATCTAAGAAACCAGCTTTGACTGCTGGTCGGAGACAGAACACAAACGACAGTCTGTGTCAAAGTCACATGCTTTTTCCAAGTTTTTTGGGAGTATAACAATATGTTGCTTCTTGTGAATTATGACTGACAAGAGTAATGATTCACACAGCCGCTACAGGTCCTTGTCAGATTAACGTTGACATAGGCTGGATTATGAACAGAGGTTCCGCTAGAAAGAATTGGTGCTGGTCATGTAACCTGTAGGTTTTCATTTTACCAGTCAAATATTTTCTGTGTTTTATATTTATATTTATATATATATATATATATATATATATATATATATATATATATATATATATATATATATATATATATATATATATATATATATATATATATATATATATATATGGGCGATATGGAGAAAATCAAATAGCACGATATTTTTCAACCAAACACCTCGATGTCGATATTGCAACGATATTGTAAGGTTGACAATTGGTGCTTTCACAAAATATCTTCCACATTTAGATTTTAGATAAATAACCATCATAATGTGGATATAATGACTGAGTGGTTAAAGGCAAATAATAGAACAGCTAGAACAGTCTGGTAAGTTCAGAAAATGACATCACTTTACTGTAATGCAGCCTTTAAAACCAGGAAAAGACTAAACTTACCATGTAACGATATTACAATTCTTCAAAATCTAAGACAATATCTAGTCTCATATCACAATGTCGATATCATATTGAAATATTGCCCAGCCCTATATATATATAATAATAATAATAATAATAATATAATCAAGGCATGTATAGATTTACACTATTTTTATTGAAATGTAGCTACTTGCTTGGACTACTTGATATGAGAAAAATGTGCGATACCTGATAACGTTGTTGAATATCACGATAATGATATAATTTGCGATAAATAAACAGATGTTATCGTGAGTGTCTTTCGCGGTATGTTGCAGCCTTTCGGGATGGGTTTATTGTGCCAGTTGATATTGGGATGACGATAAAAAAACGATATATTGTGCAGCCCTACTACGTGTTATAGGCAGAGAGGCCAAAACGATTAAATGAATGCACATAACATTTTAAAGTGGCGATCTGAATAGATAAAGGCTTTTTTTTTCCTTTTGCTAGGCTGAGTAAATAAAACAATATAAAAACTACAGTTTTTGCAAACAAACTGGCTCATGAAATTATAAAGTGCAGACTTGAATAAAATTAAAAAATGTTGGTTCTCATCATTTTTTTTCTGTCAATGACCATTAATTACTGGACAACAGAAACTCAGATGCTGCTGGTAGGACAGTCTTGTCCATGTGGACATGGTAGGGGGATATGTTTCTCCTTAGTCCTTAGGTATCTGGCCCTGCAGATACTTGCAGATAGTTTCACTTTTGGGGTTATTAGATGCTCCTCCACCTCTAAACAATGGAAGTGGAATGACAGCAGCAGTGTGTGCTGACAGAAACAATGTCCTGGTTATCCTGGAAAATCCACAGACCTCGCTATTAACAGTTTTCATAGGGACTATTGCTTTGAGAGAGACTAGTTCCAATGAAAAGTGTCCATAGTGAGGTCATTGGAAAGTCCACAATCTAGGGGCGTGAGCTCTGGGAAAATCAAAGCCTCATAATACTCTATAACTACAAACTCAAGACCAAGGGCATTCAGAGTATGTCTGGCTTTCATAAGTGTATTGCAGTTAGAGCAGCCCAGAGTCAACATTTGCTGTGTTCTGGTATCAGAATGATGAAGACAGTTGAGAACAATTATGATGTAGGCTCTACAGGATGATTTTTGTTTCCCTTGCCAACTATCATGTTTTTACCAAATGATATACCGATTTTTAGGCATTCTTTTATCAAATAGCTTGCAAATAGCTGCCATGAATGGGGAAAAAAAATCTATTCTACCCCCCTAGGTTTGGGCTGAGCCCCAAATTGTACAACATCTGGCTCCGCCCATGCTGTCAAGCAGTCTGCTAGGAAAGAGGAGCTGGCTAATGTAGGCGTGCTAGACAAACACTATGAAGACATTTTTTATTGTTTCAGTTTGTCTACTCATGCTGCATAGTCTGTGTGGAAGTGCAGAACAGCTTTAGCACTCATTTGTTTTGCTTTGTACCTGCAATTATCTGCATGGTTTGATATGACTGGAGGTATGCAAGAAAATATGCTTTTCTGTAATATGGGTCAACCAACGATTGATGATGGTTATTGCATCTTTCAAATTATTAAGATGGAATAAGGTTTTTGTTTGTAGAAAAATTAAACAATCCTGGCACTAGGTGGTGCAACCGGTCAGTGTGTTAACACACACTAAATCAGGTTATTTAGAGAAACCAGATGAAGTGTTTACATGTACTGTAGTTAGCTGGTTACTGTACATCTGCATATACATGCAGCAGATCAGTAGAAGCTTCTCAGTGAGAACTTAATAGACTACATAATACAATCAATTTGGCTGCCCCCTCCCCCCCCCAAATCCCTTGAACAATAGACTTTTCATCTAGCGCCATCATCAGGCCAACATTTCTGAGGATCACCAACGTTTTTACAATGAGGGGAACATGAATGTCTAAACCAAATTCCATGACAATTCTTCCAAAAGTTGCTGAGACATTAAATTACTAGTTTTAAATGGCACCTGCTTGTGGCACTTAATAAAACATCAGGGAGTCACCAAAGTATTTAGGAGTCATCCAATGGGGAAGATGAAAATTCAATGAAAGTCTATCCAATATTGGTCAGGGTATTTCAGTCTGGACAAAAGCATTGCAATGACTGACATCACCATCCATAGAGCCCATCTGCTCAAACCCATCAGCATGCCTTGGCTGGAGAACTCAATTTTCACTGTCAATATATATATATATATATATATATATATATATATATATATATATATATATATATATATATATATATATATGTACCAGGACGACCAGGACCGTTGCTTTACTTATCACGAATCAAAGCGAGAAAAGACAAAAGGACGAGCCCCCAAATCATGTATAGGCTTGTCTAGGGGTGGCCAAAACATAACATGAACAGGCCCCATCTTCACCAAGTTCCAAGCAGCCACACAGACACAGATAACTGAATATGGTGACGGTTGACTTTATTTACAACATCAGAGGAGCCAGACATGGAGCCTGGTCTAATTTCAGGTTGGGCAAAGGCCAAAAAACAAACCAGAACAAATCAAACTAGAAATGCAACAATTACCCTTGACCCAAGAAAACAAGCCACACACACACACACACACACACACACACACACACACACACACACACACACACACACACAGGAGTTTCACAATAAGATAGCCTAAGCTAAGCATTATGCCTCCATCTTTTCATCTTATATCTTTTGTCAGCTATTGTGTTTTTTTGTTTTGTGTATTTGTCTGTTTGGTTTAGTCTATTTTACACTCTGTCATGTATTGCCTCATAATTATGTTCATGTTGATCACTTGTATTACACTATAAGCAAATAAAAAAATAAAATAGAAATGCAACAAATACCTAAAGAAACAAGATAATCCAAATTACACTAATGTCATTACAATTACTGAAGACATGACTTTGGGGTCCGCAATGGTAGCAACAGTCCTGGCAGTTATATTGTCCCGGCAACAAATCTACATGCAACTACCAGGACAGCTGCTGTTGCTCAGCAAGGACCCACTTTCTGTGGAAACATGACATGGAAATTCTACGCTGAAAAGATGCCCATGTAATTTGTTTAACTCTGAAGCCTCATATTAGTTTCAGCTCAACTTAAAGATTGCATTTTTGCACAGAAGTTAGTTGGGAAAAGCCTAAAATTCAGTCTCTCTGATTCATCACATGCAAATACTGAGCCTTTGTTTCCCCATCATGTCTATTTCACTTACTATGGACACAATGCAGGAAACAGCCAGTTGCCAGGAGATTAAGCCAATCCCTTTCCCCCATTCTCTTCATCAAAAACACACATACACACACACACACACACACACACACACACACACACACACTATGAGCTGAGAAAACACATTCCAGTAAAATAAAGCAGTGTAGGGTAAACCTTGTTTTCACAGTTTGCCAGCAGGTTCCAGGAACCACTCTTGCATCAGCTCTGGCATTTTAGAGCAGTTCAGAAAACAAACTGACAGTAGACTGCTTTTTAATTTAACACTTTAGACCCACAGGCATTTATTTCCCCCCCAAATGCCCTTTAAATGCGGTGCCCCATACTTCTTGATACTGACTTGTTTTTATTTCTTTATTTTGTTTGCTAAGGGGCCAGTTGTTCCTCTATGACAGCCTGGTTTTGGCTTTTAATTCACACTGAATAAAAAGTAGTCTGTTGACAGGTCCATGTTCCAGAAATCCAGTCAGGTGACCCAACCTTTCACAGAATACTTTCCCTTCTCCATTCGCATAATCTTTGTTGAAGCTTGTCATGCTGCCTACAAAGAAAAGTCTGACATACTGTATACTATAGAGATACATATTTAACTGTGCCCATTTAGACCCAGTGATATACACACTCTTATATGGAATATGACTGGAATATGGATGGAAGCTTGACATTCATCAGAATTAAGATTAGTAACTTTTAGACAGAATGAGGTTTGAATAAGCAAATGCATTTTGTGGTCTACACCACACAGGAGCATGACATGACATGAGCAAGCCTGTGAAGAGAATGCCATGCAGTAAAAAGACTAATCACTTGTAATACTGCTAAATATATCCTGCTAATGTTCCCTTCCTCTTCTCTCTTAACTTAAACTTCCTCCAACTCCATTCTTACGCCATTGTGATGATGAGGTCATGATGTTTTTCTGGTTTATTTTGGTTTTGGTACCCAATAACCTAGGTATCCATAGTATTCAACAACTACATTAAAGTAAGCTCAAATAACAAGTCAGGGCAAGACTCAATTTCTAAAATCTAAAGTATCACACTTCATCCTTCTTCTAGAACTGTAAAGAATTACTGTTCTCTCTCTCTCTGTGTGTGTGTGTGTGTGTGTGTGTGTGTGTGTGTGTGTGTGTGTGTGTGTTAGATTCTTCACTTACATAAACATGACCATCTACAAGTATAAATTAATACTTTTGTTTATTTTGTTTAGGTGGCATGCACCAAAGGGCTGAGTAGTGTTTTCATTTTTATTTAATGATTTCATGTAATATAAACTTACCAGTGTAAACATACAAGGCTCTCATACAGTGATGCTATTACTGACTACACCACCTATCTATATTGGGAATGGGAAAAAAACGCTCAGTTTCGTTTGTATAAACCAATCACAACCGTCCTGGCGCTAAACCCTGACAGTGGAGATAGCGAGAGGGTGGGAGGGCCATCCGCTGCATGGGAGACACGGCGGATGTCAGGCCAGCAATGTACATCTGTTGAGCCAGACTAGTAGAAGAGCAGTCTGGATCAACGGAAGTACATTTCCAGGATAAAGCCTGACATCCAGGCTTTGCCCCTCACCGTCCTCTCTCTGTGTGTTGCCGTTCTCAAAATCCCTTTGCTTTGGGAAACGACAACAAACTTTGAGCTAGCAAACCACACGCTGAAAATGGCAAGAAAGTTTGGATGGTGCAACAAGGCAGGCCTGCTGTTTTTGGGGGGGAATGCTTGTAAAGATTTACAAAGAATATGTTCACAGCATTTACTCTCTAACTGGGACGTTTTGGGACCGATTGGTGGGATTATAGAGACTATTTTGTAGAGCCACCGTCGCTGCATCCGGAGTTTAGCAATGCCCAAGACGATTGTGATTGGTTAAAGAAATGCAAACAACCCAGAGCGTTTTGGTTGTGTAGCCAGACCTTAATCCACAGAGCTGAAGATAGGTCTGGCAATGAGAGACTAGTAGAAGAGTGACACTTTCTTTTCTCTGGGACTGAGAGTTCCAAGTACTAATGGACCCTGTACACCCTGGTTTGCCACAGACAGGATATGTTCTCTGCATGGTTGTTTGGTTTTACACTCTATTCAAGTGTGCTACATATTGCACATAGAGGTCATTGTACACCTAGTCTCGCTTTGTCAGACCTTCCTTCACAGCGCTGCGGAAGAGGGTCGGGCTAGTCCACACAACATTCCTGGATGGGAGAAAAACGTGCTCTGGTTTATTGGCATTTCTTTAAACCAATCACAATCGTCTTGGGCGGTGCTAAGCACAGGCAGCAGGCCCGGTGTCGCTGCAAAATAGCCTCGGGAAAGAACTTGTTTTGGTGGAACGTGTGTACGTTCAAAAGTAGTTTTAGTCGTGCGAGAGAAAACTCAGATTGGACAGATAGTCTAGCTAGCTGTCTGGATTTACCCTGCAGAGATCTGAGGAGCAGTTAACCCTTGTGTTGTCTTCATTTCAACCTTGAAAAAAACACTTTTTTCTGACATTTGTGACGCCTTTTTTTACAATTTGTTTTTGCTTTTTCCAACGTTTTAAATTTTTTAATTTTTCTTCTACACATTTTCAGCGCTTATTTCTACGTCCAATATTTTCTGATATAAAACTAAAATTTAAAACGGGCCAATGTGACCCGAAGTCAACACAAGCGTTGACTATAGTCCTCAGAAATCCACCAGAGTATAGAACGCCAACACAAAGAAAGAGGAAGGTAACGGACATCCGGCCAAAAAGAGGAACAACCGGCGGAATTTCCGGAGGCAACGGACAATTCCAGAAGTGAAACGTCATGGATATAGACTACTGTACACCCAACTGCTCTGCTTCTTCTATCATTCCTGTCCTGGAACGCTAAACACTTTACACTCTTGTATATCTGTAGACATTTAAATTTAAAGGGGTTGACAAAATAACCAGAACGTCTTATGCTACATGGTATCTCCTTTTGAGATGGTCCTTTTGCTTTGTTGTTGTTGTTGAAACTGTCAGAGGTCCTGATTCCACTCCAATGATGATTGTTGAGGCTGTAACTGTTAAGCAGACATGCATGTCTTTATGTCTTGGCAGGCAAGTCTACCTGTAGGACACTTGTTTTTGCTGATGCCATTTTCCTATGAGTGGAAAATGTCCTCATGGTTAAGACTCTTCTCACTGTCCGTGAATGATGCATCAGGCGTAGCCATAATTTAAGTGAGAGGGACAGATTGTTCAGGGGGAGGATTTTTTATTGAAAGATCCTCTCCCATTTGTCTCACCAAGTCGCAGATTCCAAGTAGCCTACGTCTCATTTCTGATTGATAGAAACACTGACATTTCCATAAACCGTTCCACACTGTTTTACTGCTGCGTCTTGCAAATTTTGGCCCTATTAGCCCAAATTTGGTGGCCTCTGGCGCATTCTAATGCCACTATTCCATCATATACACTATTGCATATTGTAATGAGTTTTCTTCCCTATATTTTTAGTATATATTATTTAATTATTGCCTATTTCTATAGGCAATAATGAGTCTGAGTCTGAGTCTATCATTCAACTGACATAACCTGAGTAACATGCACATCGTGTCGCACACCTGTTGTAAGTGCGGGGGACAGAGGGCACCGACAAGAAAAGTGCTGGGGACATGTCCCACGCGTACTCCATGTCCACTACGCCCTAGAGATTCAGAAGATCAGAAAATGTATCATTAAGCTGATTGCAGGGACAGCTACAGATGGGACAAAGAAGAGAAACATACAGGAACCCAGACAAACACTCATATTAACGTTCTGTATATGCTGCTGATTATTCTAACAGATTTTCTGTCAGTAACAGAGACGTCCATCTTTGTCCCCTGCAGGCTGCAGCAGGGAAGCTCTCAGTGGACGGGTTGCTGCAGAACTCCAGCTCTGAGTTGCAGGACATGATGAGACGCCTGGGCTCCAATTCAGAAGACCGCTCTCGCCTCACTGCCGCCCTCTCCTGTCTGAAGAGTGCAAATGACACAGGTCAGCGTTTCTACAAGTTTCACCATGTCAAATTGAAGACTTTTTAAGACATTTTAAGACCATTATGAATGAAATTTAAGACCTATGCCACAACAACCAAAAAAAAAGTCAAAGATGTCAAAGTCCGGAAACATTGTCTGAAAGAATTCCCAGATTTGCTCACTGGCATTATAGGACTGGTGTCTAGGCTGCAATATAAGTTGCATGTTGGTCTCATTTGTAGTCGTAATACAGCAAATTATATTTGGACTAGCGACAGAAAGAACTACAACACCAAACCAATACATATATGAAACAGAGAGAAAGAACTACAACACCACAGAATAAATAAAAACAACATTCTAAAGCGCTGCGCAAGCATTTCAGTGAGCATTAGAGGTAGCGTTACATTGACGTACGAAAATGAATACCTGTTTAAAATGATTTAAGACCTAGAACACAATACTTCAGCGAATTTAAGACTTTTTAAGGCCTAAAATGTTTATTTTGAAATTTTAGACTTTTTTGACTTTTTAAGACCCGCAGAAACACCTGACAGGTGAACCAGGAACCTGGCTGCCGTGCATGTTGTGAAGGCGTCATTCATAGGAACTGCATAAAATGCATTACATAAATAGAAATGCAATAAATAGTATTGGGGGTTGTTTTATTCATTCTGTTTAATCTTAATTTTGATAAGTTATTATGTGATATATTTAACACAGTGTTTTTCCTGACTCAGACTGGACCTTTGGGGGTCGACAGTGCACGACAGTAAGCATGATCGGTCCGCGTACAGTAAAGGTCTTATTTGATAGAAATCTATGCATTGTCCTGTTATTTCTGACAATTTGATAAACAAAAATACATAGTATGCTTGAGTAAATGAAACCCCAATTAAAAAAAGAATAATATTTATACACTGCCATAAAAATCACTGGGAGAGACTCTGTACGGTAAAACTGAGATTAGCACTCATATTCAAGTTTATGTTCTGCTTGTTTAACGGTTGTTTGATGAATTGCTTTTAACCACATTCGGAGAGGATTTGAATAGTTATTTTTATTCTCAGTTCTTATCATTTTGGTGCTGACGCCAAAAATTCTTCTATGCAGGAAAAACCCTGTAACAGCCATCTTGGTTTAATATTTTACATATACCGTGTTTTGTGGTTTCTTTTTACACTTGATTTAAAAGCAGAATAGGATTACCAACCCAGTATAGCAGCTACCAGAACCCCAGGTTCACTGTGTGCCATTTATGTTAAATTTTATATGGTATTATGCAATTGGGCATTGTGCAATACAGAAGTTATTTACCACAGCATGAGTTAACGAGAAATGTGCAATCATCAAAATGAAGGCAATACGAGGGGGAGGATGTGTTGTGGGTTCTCTTCTGTTCTTCTGTGATTGTGAGGAAAGGTGGGGGATGTATTGTGTGAGGTTTATTAGATGTTCATTGAAGCATTGGATGACATAATGTATGATTATGTTTCTATGTAGGTTAACTGTATGTTTATTGTGTGTTTATGCGCGATGTGTCGCCATTTCGTTCCCTTGAATGCCCAAGATGAATTTCTCCTATAGGAGACATTAAAGGCTTATCTTATCTTATCTTATAGTAGGTTTTTAGAAGTTTGAGTAACTGAAAATCATTAAGTAACTGCCACCACTAAGTAATACTAAAGTCAACTAAAGTGGGTCCTTTATTGTTTTTAGTTTTTTAAAATCTGATGACACTACTCCTCAGCTGTGTTTCCAAACCTCAAAAACTGGATTGCACAGAACATTTTGCTATGAAATGAGTCAAGATCTGTAGTTATTTTATTTGGGCTACCCTGCTGGACAGCTCCTCTCCAGCACAATCAGCCACAACTGGATTCTTGCTTTATCCTCTGGTAGTAGTTAATGGAAGTTGCACAATGTGTATCTTGTCGTTTAAATTCATGCTATTCCAAAACTTGCATCTCCTATCTCGTTTGCTACTTCCATCCATTCTAACCATGTTTTTATCCCGTCTTTGGTTTTATTCTCATGTTCTCTTCCCTCTTTTATTCTTTTATTCTGTGATATACTTTCAAATTCTTGCGTTTGTATTCTTGTTTATTTTACTGTTAAGCACTTTGTAACTCATTTAGAGGAGTGTTATATAAATGCAGTTATATAATATATAATAATTGTATGTAGTCTAGTACAATTACTCTTTAGTGTTCTATGCACATTATACTATAGCGTGTACTACACTAGAACTTGACTACTAGAAGGTATTTACCAAATTGTTGTCGTAAAAGGTAGCTGAATTAAATTCAGATGGGGTTATAGTATATTTGAATTATACATTCATACAGGTTTAACGCGGGGTTTGAAAAAGTCTAAAATTTCAAAATCTAAATTTTAGGCCTCAAAAAGTCTTAAAGGTGCACTATGATTTCCTGCATGGTCACTTCTGTTGACGTTCCAAGTAAATTCAAAACAACATTTTTTGTAACTGTCATGACTAACTGACTGTCACTAACCCCCACCCCTCCCCCAACCATCTTGTCGGTGATTGGCTGGAGTGGTTTGTTGTATTTTGGTGCACAGCCTGTGCCTCTAGTGTTTGTTTGACGTTTACGACCCCTGTGTTGTCTCCCGAGACCGGGCTTTTTCACGGTGTATTCTGGGGGCAGACAGCTAGCGAATCAAGGAGAGATGCCTACGATTTGAGACAAAAATGAAATCGCTCTGAAACCATGCAGGAACTCATAGGTCACCTTTAAATCAGCTGAAGTATTGTGTTCTAGGTCTTAAATTATTTTAAACAGGTCTTAATTATCCTACGTCCATGTAACACTACCTTTAATGCTCTTTTTTTATTTATTCTGTGGCGTTGTAGTTCTTTCTTTCGCTAGTCCAGATATAATTTTGCTGTATTATGACTACAAATGAGACGAACATGCAACTTTTATTGCAGCCAATCAGCTTTTGTGTTATTGGTACGAGTCTCTTTCGGATTGTACCACAGACATAAAACCGATTTCGTTCTTCAGGTTTGGGGAAGTGCAAGTTTAGCGATACTTGGCTTGAAAAACTGAATTTAGGGCTAAGTTGATGTTGTGATGAATTAAATTGAATTCATAATGGGCTTAAAAATTTCTTAAAAACTCATCAATTTGACTTGGTAAAACCTGCAGAAACGCTGTTGTATTATTTCACAAGTAACCATCTCAAACCATCTGTTTGTAACGTGTGACTCTACTTGTGTACTACTCTCTAATTTTCTAATTTTAATATCTTGACTCTTTGACTCCAGGAGTTGGCCAAAGGCCTGACTTAGGTTCCTGCAGCTCTGAGTCCCGACAGGACAGTGATGCCTTCTCTCCCATCAGCCCCCTCTCCAGCTCTGATAGCCCCTCCACCCCCCTGCCGCCCACCAGCACCCATGGCCGCTCCATCTCCATATCGGTGCTTCCTTGTTCAGATGGCGCCTTCACCCTGGAGCCAAGCCCCCTTCCGGCAACTCAAGCCCCAAAGACACGCACTACCACGCCCTCCCACACGCCGCCGCCACCGTCCCGAAAACTGCTGCAGCTGCTCCCCAACATTGCACTGACAAGGAGCAAGAGTCAAGAGTCCCAGCTGGCCAACCGCATCGAGGAGCCTGCTGCACACAAGTGGGTCTTAGAGTTGATACTGCAGTCATGTGTACATGGTAAAGATGGTAGATGTTCTGTTTGAAAAATTGCGTTACCTTTCAGCTACTAAATATCAAACATTAATAAAAGAGGACTGTTAAGACATATACGTCATTGTATTCAGGTATAGCCTGTAATTAAGGCAAACTTCCCTAAAAATGGGAATGTGTGATGTATGCATGTAGACTAGACTAGCTGACTAGTTCAGCTTTTAGTTCATTATTGTTCTTAAAGGTGCAGTAGGTAAGACTTATAAAACTAACTTTCTGTCATATTTGCTGAAACTGACCCTATGTTCCAGTAGAACTATATGAAGCAGGTCATTAAAAAAAATCTGGCTCCTCTGGCACCACCTACAGCCTGTAGTGAGATTTGCAAAAATCCACCGCACCCTGTTCAGATCCTCTAATCATGACCTGGGGGGGGGTCTGACTGTGTGTCAATCACTGCTCATGCACACGCATTCATTCTCCCTTGTGGGGGGAGGGCCTTAGGAAACCGTTTTAGCGGAAAGGGGGGAGGGACTGAGAAGTTGTTGATGTTCAAATTTTTTGGCTAAGTCCTGGATCTTTGCAATCCTACCTACAGCACCTTTAATGAACTAGGAAGGAGAATGCTGTGACAATCGGGAGAGTCGGGACTTTTCCCGGTGGGCCCAGTGGTGTAGTCTACGTGATACGCAGGCATACGCAGTATACCCACTAAGCAAGCTCCAGGATTTCCATATACCCACTTAAAAATGCCCAATGACACACAACAACATGCCTTCCATTATATTTTTGATATATTTTGAATTGTCATCTGTGTTTTTCTCCTTCATAAAGGTATTTCCACCGTATATTGGTGCATAAAAGTGTATCCGAATACAGGAAATGAAGTCGTTGATGCTCAAAACTTCCCTGGGGAGGACAGCCAGATCCCCCACTATGATACAGTCCCCTCTCCCCCAAAGGCCGATTCAGGCCTATATATATATATATTACAGTATACCCACTACAATACATTAGACTACACCACTGGGTGGACCGGTAGTGTTTCGAAGCTGCGAGGGCCGGTCTGATAATAGTTATACATTGCAAGTTCTTAGCAACAGTGCGGCCGCTGCCCGCTGGTCAAACTGTGCAGCCTCTGCTCAACCCACACGGCAGGCCACAGCAGCCTCTTATTTCAATACAAACACAGGATTTTCAGTAATATAGGGAGGGATCAGTGAGCGGCCCCTCCCCAAATGGCATAGCCCTGGTCGGCCTATGACGAAAGCCATCAAACACTTCTTTTTTTTTCCTCGTCACGTTTGGAAGTTTATCGGTAACGTTAACAGACAGTGTGTGAGTCTAATGATGGAAAGCCAAAAAAGAAAAGGGTAAGGTGGTGCTGAGATGGCAGTGTTTCCCACACATAGACTAATGTATGGCGGTGCGCCGCACTATCAACACCGGCTGCCGCACATCGCGTTCGTTATTAATTTTTTTTTTTAAAACATGTTCAGCTGGATTTCCTCTCCCTGCTCTCCTCCGTCTCTCTGTCACTTGCGTCTCGCTCACACACACACACAGCTCCTCCCACCGTGCACACAGCGTGTGTCTCCATTAGGAGAAAAGACGGCTGGCAAAATTTCTGGCAGTTGGGTTGTCGAGGTCAAAACACTATATGTAGCAGCTGTGAATCAAATAAACTTATTATAAATAATGTCATTTTTTTTACTCTTGCACTGAATGTTTGCTGCTTCAATCCAGATGAGTATTGAAAAGTATTTCCCGCGACTGAAAAAGGCACTGGTGTTGAGGATGAGGACCACCCTGAACTGGAGGTATCAGTCTGAAACACTGCTGAACAGTCTGACCAGTGGAATTTAGTTATGTTATTAATTTGTTTACAATATTTTCAGGCTTCAACCAGTGAAAGACAGGGTCAGGGAGAGAGAGAGATAGATTTGTTAGGCATTGAAATAGGAGAGGAGGACAGCATCAAACATCAAGCATCTCCTCCTCCCCCCCTAATCTGTGGGAAACACTGGAAGGTCAGACATGCTAGACCCTGCTGCCTAGCAGGTAAAACACGTTATTAAAACACATGTAGGTAGCTAGAAATGATGCCAGATGTAAAAATTCCAAAATCAAAAGACATAAGTGGAAGGCAGGACTTAGGTTGTTTGTTTTGGTCGAAGCTGTAGCTGTGTGTAGTCTACTGTCTTGACCAACCAAAGCTAGAAGTACACATTGGGTTATGAAAACATCACACCTAATCAGTTTAAAACTCGGACCCTCCACTCGCCTTGTCTGGAACCTGTAAGGTAGGTCAGTGGCTTTCCTTTTCTCAATTTGGCCGGCTGTGGCATAAGTTAGCTTGGCAGTCAGTTCCAATGCGCTGCTTGCGTTGGGCTAGTGTGGATCGAGTTGTTGTGCTGTGTGTTGTTCATTCGTTCACCGGACCATCCAAACCATCTGGTCCTCATGATATGATAAAAGTACGCTGGGAGCACACTCTCGTACACATTAGATATTATAACAGCTGATTTCTGGCACAATAAACAGCTTCAGCAGGCGGGCGGTTTTTGTGTGTACTTAAATAGAATAGAAATAGAATCCTGCCGGCCCACTGTCCCAAACTATAACACTATGGTTTACCTGCTACCAATGACATGACAGTTTTTTACCCCAGCTGTACGGTAGTTGTGAGTTGCTCTCTGTTCTTGCAGAGCCTGTAAGAAGAACAAAGTGTTGGCTGCTCTTCATATCAACGGCTCTGGGCACCCACCGGAGGACTTGGCGCTGCGGTCACCGCTGCTGTCTGCCCGGACACCAGGCCCTGTCCCGGCCTCAGCCCCATACACCATGCCTGCCGCCCCCACCCAGCTGGAGAGTGAGTCCCCGTCACAGATACTGGCCTGGATTCCTGCTCTTATTGTCCTTTAGCGCTTCGGGGATTCTGTTTCATTTTTCTCCATTGTCTCTTTTTGTGTTTTTGACATACTACTTTCTAATGTTCTTCACAGATGTGACCATGCACAGGAGCTCCCCTCAGACAATGAGGAGGGACATTGGTTTGGCTGTAACACACAGGTCAGTTACTGGCGCCCCTATACACCTGTCCTGTTTAGAATCGAAGACTTTATCGGAGAATGTGAGAGTTACTATACTTTATGCTGTGGACTCTGTTGTTATAGAAGTGTTGTCTTATGCAACACAAGCAGTTTGGAGACATTTGATAGACACTGGAATGGGTACTCCAGGGATTTAAAGGGCATTTATAGTTGTGTGTTAAGAGTAGGGTTTCAAAGGGTCAGTTTCTGGGAAATTTTTAGACATTTTCCAAACGAAATTTTGCCTGAGAATTTTAGAACTTTTGCATAATTTTAATTTAAATATCAATCTTTTAATATTTAACTCTTATTGGAGGAAAATACACATAAAAAAACAATTCCAGGCTGCAGGCCAAACATAGTTTAGGATAATGGGGTGGCCACTCCGTGGACACGCCCCTGCAAAGTGGCTGGTTGTTGCACCGCCACAAAAATAGAGCCCCCTGTGTTTGAATAGAATATATCTTGTCATTGTTTTTATTTTAAATACATTTTTCTTTATTGTCACAACGAAACACAGTTTAGCAACTCTCAATATGACAGTTGCTGATGCTCACTGTCACTGTGGATATCATTAACTGAAACGGATGGCTGCTGTTATTGTCACTCTATGCTGTACTCCTTCAGAACACTGGGACTCAGAATAGTGTTTTACCAGAGAGCAATAGGGCATGTTGACAGCTAGTTTACCCAGATAGCAATGGGTTACATTCAAACAAGCGACATGACGCTGATTGGGCTTTAGAGCAGCTACTGCAACAATCAACCGCAATTCTGATCTTGTAGATCGGTTCATAACGGCCCGACATAACTAAAAGTCTGATTTGAAGATTTTCAGATCAAAGTCATGGTCCCCAGAGGATCAGCTGTCCTTCTGACCTTGCCTATTTTGACCTTCCCTGTCACACAAAGCTACGAGCTAATAAGTCAGGACATTTACTAAGAACCTTATGCTCTCCAGAAGATGAAACCTTTCAATTGCAGACACTATATTGTAAAATGTACATTGCTAGGCTTTTTCTTGCTTTTCTTTCTGTCCCGGGTTATATTGAACATCACAGCCTGTAGGGTCCACTGGTAGTTCCTGTGTTCATAGGTTCGGTATGTTATGTAAAATACTTTGATACTACATTCAATACTACAGTGACTGAATTTAGGGGAAAATTGTCATTACGTGACTTATTCTGAATCAAATGTTAGAAGATAGGAATGTGAGTTATGATAAAGATTTTTTTTTTCTTTCTTTTGTAGGTTTTCAACCAAGTCCTGGCTCTCCCAGACGTGCCAAGTGTGTCGCAAGAGCATGATGTTTGGTGTCAAGTGCAAACACTGCAAGTAAGAGAGTGTAAATACAGTATAACCTCCCCCACTCTGTTTGATTATTGCTTGTATTTGTTATGGTCTCATATCCATCTGTTCACAGGTTGAAGTGCCACAACAAATGTACCAAAGATGCTCCCTCATGTCGGATATCATTTCTCACATGTAAGCCATGCTCAATGCCTTTTCTTTCTTTGACATCACTTTTTATTTTTGCTAAGACTCCAGTAAATTACTGTATGGGTATATCAGCTCATAACATCTCAAGAATGCATTAAGGAACACAGTTATGTCTATAATTATCCGGGTGATGTATGTGTCTGTTTACTGCGGAGCAAGAGTCCAACTGAAGTGAACATTTCCAGTGACAGTGAAAGGAATGGTTGGGTTGATCCCAATAGAAAGTGATAATAAACATATAAAGGGGTGTGGTTTTAGATGGAAAGTTAGGATTTGATGGAGATTGATTCAAACGAAAAGGACATCATGGATAAGAGGGTTGTTCATTTTGCTTTTTTTTTAGCTTATTTGTTGTTGGCGCTGACAACAGCTCAGAACACAAAGTGTGTTTTGGTGATTGCAGTGAAAAGACATCTGGTCAATCTATTAAAACATTTTGTTCAAAGTTTACGTTTTCTAGGTAATTACCGTTATTCGCATATTTGCAAAGGCGGTTAAAAAGTCCAATCCTTTCCATAAATCACAGTCACCTGGGTTTACAACCGCAGTGATGGCATTACCTGGATTAATCGACTGCAGTCTACTGCACATCAAACTCAAGGCCCACAGGCCAAATCCGGCCCCTTGCAGATTTAGATCCAGCCCACGTATCAATTAAGGTTTACTATAGATTTTGGCTCGCCTAGTTGTGCCCCAAACCAAAAACATGTCAAATGTTTTTCAAACTGTAATTACATGACACTCAAGCAGAATTTGGCAGATATATATGCCGACTTTGAGACTCAGAAATTCCCACAGAAGCAGAGAGTTTTTCATACTCAGGCTGTGAAATAAGGAACTCTTTTGCTGACTTTCGTAGGGCTTTATGTCGACAAAAAATCTACAAAAATGTAGAAGGAAAAACAACATGCAGTAATAAAGTCAAAGATATTTTACTTTTTTGATTAAATAAAAGCATGTCACTAAACTTTACATGTCTGGCCCTTGAAGTGATTCTCTTTTTCCAGTGTGGCCCTAGGATGAGTTCGATTAAAGCCACTTGGTCAACTTAGATTGTGTTATTATTATTTAATAGGACAGAGATTTTACTGTGATGAAGTATCGATATGCAAACAGAGTTTAAGGGCCTTTCTACGTTTATTTATGGCCTGCGGGAGTGGAAATGAGGCTTGTGTGTGAGCGCTTCCAGCTCCACAGTGATTCCGATTTATAAAACTCTGGGAACAGGCACTTATTTATTGTTTTCAGACAGACTTCAAAATGTGTGAACCTATACTTTAAGATTCAGTGTGATATAAAATTAGCTAATGTTTTCATGTGATTTGTAGTACCAAGGATACGAAGGGCAGAATCAGTGCCATCAGATATCAATAATCGGATTGATCAGACAGCAAACATCCCACTGCAGTTTGGCACTTTACCAAAAGCAATAAACAAGAGGGTAAGTACAGGATTCTTTTCTATTAGAATATGTTTGGAATTCTGTTTGGACTGCTGTTGCTGATTTTATTCTCAAGGTAACTGTGTAGGAAAACATAAGAAGAGAGTGTCAAGGTTGGTGTACAGGAAATAACTGCTGGCAATGGAAGGTCCTTACTGTGTGTGTGTGTGTGTGTGTGTGTGTGTGTGTGTGTGTGTGTGTGTGTGTGTGTGTGTGTGTGTGTGTGTGTGTGTGTGTGTGTGTGTGTGTGTGTGTGTGTGTGTGTGTGTTTTAGCAGGAGCCTCCCCCCAGTTTAAACCATCTGGACTCAAGCAGTAACCCGTCATCAGCCACCTCCTCCACACCTTCCTCCCCAGCACATTTACAGCAGAACAACCCCCCAAGTGTCAGCGCCACACCCCCACCCAACGTGTCACCGCAGGGCTCCCGGGACAGCCGCTTCCACTTCCCAGGTCAGCACCCTGTCACTGGTATCACTCACATACACACATGCGCCTTGTGTAATGTAAGCACACTTCCATCAATACAGGTTCTTCTTCACAGCAGTGTGTTACAGCTGAGACAACCGACAGGACATATGTTGTTAAATACACTCATTGTATTGGGTGGTACTGAGAGATGTTTATAATATTTAGTGTCTCTGATTTAAATGGGGTGGACCAAATATTAGAAACATTTCTTTCTATGCAGTACAGTTTAATAACAGCAGCACAAACATCAAATCCTAAATGACCATACAGAAGAATCAACTCCTCTCTGATCAACAAAAATGGCATTTTGGCCTGAGAATGTTAAAAAAATGCTTTTCAGAAAGATACATATTTGCTGAAAAAAGAATATGATGATGGATTGCTGGGATTGGCTCAGTTTGGGCTAGGAGACTTTTTATACACCCATTTTACAGAAAGCCTGCGATGCAAACTAGAGGCATGGAGCTTGACATGTTTGAATGTAGACATTTACCAGGCAGTATTAGTGTGACAAAATGATGCTAGTGGTTGCATTATGGGAATAGAATGTAAAATGAATGGAGGTAGCATCAGTGACGTCACCCATTGGTTTGTGGCCTGGCAATTTGCAGTTTGCCAATATGGCCGTCGCCATCTTGTTTGTTTTTTCAAAAACAGGACGTGACTATTTTTTGGACAAGAGGCTGGAGCTGAGGTGGATGACGCGGCCAAGCCAGTGTTGTTCATGGTTTCCATGGCGCTGTGCTAAGCTCAATGCTAAAGGGGGGAAGTTGCTGATTTTCAACCCTTCTGAAGTGTGTCTCTCAGTGCGTTGACATGCACAGCAGTAACCGTGGGATGGTTTTGCCACAGCGGGGTCTGCTTGGTCCCTTCACTTTTTTTCCGAGACCCAGCGTTGACAGCCCCGGAGATGGACAATCGGTTTAGCCATCTCCAGATGTCCGCTGCTGCCTCGGCGTGAAGTAAAACAAATAGACCCCAGGCTCTTTGCTGCCGATGGCCCGCTGTTTATTCAGCCAACACTATCATAGCAACGACTACGACTCACAGCGCTGACGGATTATGTCCGGTTCATAAAGCACTCCAGCGGAGTGGGGAGGGGCATTTGGAGCATGTGCAGACGCTTAAACCGACCATAGCCCGGTTAAGGTGTATACATGCAGGAATACTCCAGTTACTGAAGGAGTTCTCTACCTCTGTTAACCGGGTTATGAGAACTCCAATTGTAACCGGGGTAAGGTGTTTACATGGCGTTTGAGAAATCGGGGTATTGCCTTAACCCAAATATAATCTTTTTTTTAAACTGCATGTAAACTGACTGTTTACTGAGGTAATGAATCAAGCAAGAAGTATGCACATTTTCTCTTAGACTTCTATAAAAACAGACTCTTTTTGCAACCAGTGGAGTCGCCCCCTGCTGGAAGAGAGAATACAGCTTTAAGGCACTTTCGCATTGGCTTCACTTTTCAGGCCCAGAAGCTTCGTCCATTATTTTTACAGTCTATGATTTTGGGAAATGTAGGATCCAGTGTTGTAGGACTTGACTCGTACGTCAGGAATCTCAGCCAATGCTGCTTTGATTTAGACCGTTCTTTTTTCATAGTTCTCATTTACACGTTTCTCTTTGTCTGTTGTGAGACAATGCAACTAGTATTAGATACCTACTACCAGTTAACCAGTAGTCATTCTCAAGGTACTACACTACAGTCATGAAATCATTACTTTATGATCGCAAAGTAAAATAAATGAACGTATCACTGACTTTTACAGTGAGAGCTCACAGAAGGTACTGCCACACACTGGGCCGGTTTACCTCTTTTTGCCTTGAACACACACACACAAAGCCCAAGGTTTAACCCTTGTGTTGTCCTTGACCCGTTTTCAAAGTTTTTTATATCAGAAATATGGGTTTCTTACAAACAAATTGCCCCAAAATAACTTGGATGCATGTAAGTTGTATGGAACCCATACAACATTCTTCCAAGGTAAAATGATTAATTCCATTGAATTTTGGTTGTTCTATTGAATTTCATAGCATTTGAAAAAACAATTTTAAATTGGACATAAACTCACTCAACAGCCTCTGATCTGAACTACTAGTCAAAATAATTAATTTCTGCTTTTTTTCAAACTCAAAAATTAGGTGTAATGTCATTGAAATTAGGTTTATTGACCATGAATAAAAAAAATGATGGTGACAAAAATGTTTTAAAAAGCGCAAAAGGCATAACAAAGCAACAAAAACTTCAGAAAAAGCGCAATTTTTAAATTTTGACCCGGAAGGACAACAAGTTCACGCTCGACGGGAAGACAATACGAGGCCCCGGCGACCGCTTTGACCATTTTTGCATTTCAAATCCTGTGTTCTAAATTCATAAAGTAACGTGTAAAGTATTTATGGAACATTTTTGAATGTTGAGAATCACTCTTGTAGTGCAGTATTCTGAAGTTGTATTTTCCAACAGATGTTCCTGCTTCCACATATACTGCTGTTCAACATCCTGGCAGTCACTACGAGTCTGGGTAAGAGAGAGCAACACAGGTACCCTATTGGCTGATATCAACTTACCAATTTCCATATACGTCAGCTGATATGTATGAAGGAATGTCATAATATAAGAAATTCAGTGTTGGTCAGATTTGAACGCATATAGCATACACAGTAGATAAATGATGATACATAATAAATAAAAAGTGCATGGGCCGTGTAGACTGATTCTCTACAATAGCCTACAGTATCTGTACAGTATGTACAGAGCTTAATAACCCTTGAAAATAATTCTTGCGGTTCTTCCCTCAGAGTGTCCCAGGTGGCCATCACTGAGAGGCAGCTGACAGCAGCAGAGCCAGCAGGGGTGAGTTACACCACCAAAAAGAAGAAGTGAAAAGGCTTAGTTATTTGCCTGTGTTATTGATAGGAATGGGGTGTATATGTGGTTTACAGCACTTGTAAATGTACTATTTCTTTCTTCCTATCACTGCCGTATTTTGTCATCAGTCTCTGAGGGAAAGTCCCACAGTAGTAAATAACTTTTGGGCAGCCAAATATGACATCCCCTTTGGCTATGAAATAATGATGCATATAACAATGTATTTAAACTCATTATAAAATAAAGAATAAGAAAAAAACAAATTCTGGCAGTTGACTCAGACTTCTGGACTCCTGGAAAAAGACCCATCAGGGCTGTCACATTGCGACCAATGAGCTGCTAATATGTACCAGAGATGCTCACAAGTCTCTGAGCCAGAGTCCCAAGTCTCTGAGCCAGAGTCCAAGTCCCAAGTCTCTAAGCCAGAGTCCATGTCCCAAGTCTCTGAGCCAGAGTCCATGTCCCAAGTCTCTGAGCCAGAGTATGTCACATATTTTACGGGCATTTCTTTAAACCAATCACAATCGTCTTGGGCGGCGCTATGTGCCGGATGGAGCCACGGTGCAAAATTGTCTCGGGAAGGAACTTGTTTTGTTGGAACATGTGTACGTTCACAGATAGTCTAGCTAGCTGTCTGGATTAAATCCACCGAAGTTTAAAATTACAACACAAAGAAAGAGGAATGTGATGGACATCTGGCCGAAAAGAGTGACATCCGGCGGAATTTCCGGCGGCACCGGAGCAATCCCAGAAGTAGAACGTTGTGGATATAGACTACTGTGTGTGCGACTTAAACTCAAGTCCCCATCTCTGTTATGTAGCACGCTATGAACTTAGAATAATGCTTTCCAACTTCAATTTTATGTTTCTCACATTGCTTTTGTTGTTGATTTGATCCTTCTTCCCTTAAAGCACTTTATAAAGTGAGTTTTACTCCAATCGCTCCCTAACTAACAGTCCATGATCACTTTGGTTGCTTTCAGGGGGACGAGGAGGATGAGGAGGAAGCAGCTGACCAGGGCGACAGTGCTCCCACCGAGCAGCCTGAGGAGGACGAGCTGGAGGAGCTGCCCTCCTCCATATGCCGCCGCGGGGCCGTCGGCCGCTGGAGGGGCCCGTTCACTCGCATGGCCAGCCAGACCAGCATCTACCTGCAGGAGTGGGACATCCCATACGAGCAGCTGCAGCTGGGAGAGCTTATTGGCAAGGTGGAGACAGAGAGGAAATCCAGACACACTAGGGCTGTCAATCCATTCAAATACTTAATTAGGAATAATCACATGCATTGTCCATAGTTAACTTGTAATTAGTTACAAGTTTTTAATACTCAAGTGGTATTTGAGACTGGACGTATTCCGGTGGTAACTCAGTTCACATCGACCATACATGCAAATAACTTTAGTCTCGTCGAGAGCACCATCTGGAAGGGCTTTGAAACTCAACTTGCGGTTCAATAGACACTTTTCTTCATTTCTGCTCAAGGAGGTTTGTATATTTTGCCTTTCCGTGATAGTCTGAATATTAGGGGTGTTAAAATTGATCATTGCATCGATGCATCTCGATGCGGACCTGGACGATTCTGCATCAATGCAGAGACAGATTTACAGACAGATTATAGCCTGCTGATGTAACTTGTTGATTTTCCGGTCGCTGCTTTTTAGTTTCTGCCTTTTTGTCCGTTGTCTGCTGTCTTCAGACTCCGCTACATTCAGGAAGCTTCTTTTCTAAGAGCAGATACAATAAAAAGGGGAGTTTACATATGTCTGACTGCTTGTATTTGTTGATGAAAACCATGTGTAGCGATATATAATAATACTGAGTAGGGGACACATCGTGATGCATTGTGATATCGAATCAATTTTGTTTCTTAATAAATAAAATCAGTAAGAGGTTCTGAAAGGTCGAATCTAGCGAGAAAGTTGCCAAGTTGGCAACACTGTCCACAACTTTACTGCTGCATCACTTCCTGAATTTCCCAAACTATGGAGCAACCCGAGGAACCAAATCACAAAATATGCTAGTATTAATTTTGCGTCAAAAAGTTTTATGGCGTTAAAAGGAATTTGCATTAACTCGTTATTATTGCATTCATTTGACAAGACATACTACATCTTAGTACACTACATAAAATATCAACATTTGTGTGGAACACAGCTGACATATTTGACATTGTGATGTCCAGGGCCGCTGGGGGAAGGTGCATAAGGGCCGCTGGCACGGCGAGGTGGCCATCCGCCTGCTGGAGGTGGACGGCAACAACCAGGACCACCTGAAGCTCTTCAAGAAGGAGGTGATGAACTACAGGCAGACACGGCACGAGAACGTGGTCCTGTTCATGGGCGCCTGTATGGCTCCGCCACACCTCGCCATCATCACCAGGTACAGCTGCATGACTCAGCACATCTCACTTCTGCTCCGGTTTACCTTATTCCCAGCACAGTTCCAATAGAACCACATGCATGGGGATACTTGTTTTTCATATTACATTGGCTTCAAGTTCAAGATTCATTTTAAGGCCCTGACACACCAAGCCGACGGCCGGGGACTAGTGGCGACAAAGGCCGACTGTGGCGTCGCCTCTCGTCGGCCCTTGTCGCCCTTGTCTGGGCCAAAAATTAGCACTGGAACACACCGTAGAGACTACAGCCGACGGCCAAGTACCACATACGTTCTTCGCCTGCGTGAGAAGAAATAACTCTCCATAACAGCAGACGGCAGTAATCTATTCGTCATTCAACAAGGGAAACCGGATACCTTTGCTATGATACCCGCAACATACAGCATTTGCCTGAATCATCAGTGCCAGAACCGAGAAGAGCCTACGGTCCCTCTGCTTCACTCCTCGCCGGGAAGACAGCAGACACCGCTAACCAGACTGTCCCTCTCCCGGGCTGTCAGCCGTTCTCTCGGCAAAGAAGTCTCCCTACGGTGGGAGTGGAGCAGACGGACCGAACGGCCGACTGCTGTGAGCTTGCTGATTCCACCCACCCAACATACACTGGTTACAGAAAATTGGCCAAACAAAATTGTGACTCATTTGGGCAATAAAAAGCAGACGAAGGCCGACGCGTGGCGATGGTGCGGGACACACCACACAAACTAGGGCGACAGTCGCTCAGCGTCGGCCCAACTGGGACCGACAGCCGCCTTGCTGTGTCAGGGCCTTTAAGGTTCTTGTTGTGACGTATAGAGCCTTGCGTGCTCAGGCTCCTGACCTGCCCTTATAACACCAGTAGGTCCCTTAGGTTCTCTGACCAGGGTTACTGCTCGTACCTCGCGTTCGAGTCAAATCAAAAGGTGACGTTGCCTTTAAAGTGGAGCCTTTCCTATTGTCATACGACAGAGATCTTCAACAGGGGGTCCTCAGAGTTACTGTAGGGGGGCCACCAAATTATTAATTGATCAAAGTATGTCTTCAAATATACATTAACATGAATCCAACATATTATTAGCGGAGATGAATCTGCCTATTAATGAAAACAAAAAGTATTTCATTTACATAACAGTGATGACAGACTTACTATACTATAGGTATGGTAGCCATCCATCTTAAGGATTTACTGTGACTTCCATATTTATGTTTAATATCAAAACATTATGTACAAATAATACATGCATATCTATACATCTATTTACATCCATCTGGCCCAGTTTAATATGCAACTAAATTTGATACAGTATATAGTGGGGGGTCCCTGCTCCGTCTCTCTTTCAGCTAAGGGGGTCCTCGGTCTAAAAACGTTGAAGACCCCTGTCATACGATCTGTCGTCTCTGTTGACACGTTTAAAAAGCAGCTGAGACTTGTGTTTTACATTTTATTTTCTTGTTTTTATTGCTTCATCTTTTTTGTAACATTTTTCCTCTTGTGAAGCACTTTGTGACTTTGTTCTGTAAAATGTGTTTTACTAAATAAACATATTATTTTTAATACATGTGATTTGTTGATTTGCTAATAGTGTTTTTGTGTTTTCTCTGCAGTTTCTGTAAAGGCGAGACTCTGTACTCCGTTGTAAGAGACAGAAGTCAGATACTGGACATCAATAAGACCAGGCAGATTGCTCTGGATATTGTAAAGGTAAGCTGTCTGAGATGGACAGAATAGTTAATACAAAAGATAAACTAGCATTTCAGTATCAATATATGATGATTTCCAAGAATCTATTACCGTATTGTCCTGAATGTAAAACAACCCTGACAATAGGATTTTTTCAAGACTCATCTTTGGGAAAAAGACCAAATCTTTCAATAAAGACAACATTTCTATTCGAAATTAGTCCCTCATTTACTTAGTAGTTTCAATCACATATTCATCTGTGGTGGAATGCAACTAAGTACATTTACTCCAGTACTGTACTTAAGTACAAATGTTGAGTTACTTGTACTTTACTTGAGTCTTTGATTTCCATGCCATTTTCTACTTCTACTCCGCTACATTTCAGATCTGACAGCTTTAGTTAATACTTACTAGTTCCAAAGATTTTTGCACACACGTAGTTTATAAAATCTGATGTTTTATTCTAAAGTAAACTAGCCAACAATATAACGGCTACAAGTCCAGCTGAGATGATTAGACCATTAAACACGCAACTGTTTGGATCCTTTACACTTTCTACAATGGGAGGATTTTGACGCGAGTTTGGCTTGACAGCTCAGTCATGAGAGGAACATTCAGATTACTGCTATTTGGCACCACCTGTTGTTGTGGATGTGTGTTGGTGTTTATAAAAGTCTAGACCCTGAATATAGGCCGACAATATATTCATAAGGGGGGAAAAAACGTCTCTCACACAACCTGATTTTCATGGAAGCCTGCTATGATCAGATTCATTTAGTTTAGACATTTATCAGACATACAGTGGCTTGTCAAATGATCCAACTGCTAAACGTGTCTGAATTAGAAATTGCATTGAGATTTCTTTCTATAAAATAATTAACGTAAGTGTTCAACACCCATGCTCTGGAAGCTCCACGTTTACACAGATATTAAATAATTCCTGCCCTCCACCTGTCCTCCACTCTTTTACAGGGAATGGGTTATCTGCATGCCAAAGGCATCATTCACAAGGACCTGAAGTCTAAGAACGTGTTCTATGACACAAACAAGGTGGTGATTACAGACTTTGGCCTGTTTGGGATGTCTGGAGTGGTACAAGAAGGCAGGTAAGAGAGAAAGAAATGATCCTCTGATCTGTATCTCTCTGTCTGAATGATCTGGATCTCTGCCAGGGCTGCACAATATGAGGAAAATATTAATTGCTTATATTGATTATATTGACTGATATTGCAATATGATTCAGGCTATTGGAGGGAATGATCATTTTTCGTTATTCTAATTTTCATTGAAAAATATGAAACTTTAAAAAATGAAAATGATTATAGTGTGATTTTTGCGAGGATCGGTACCAAACAAAGATGTTTGTTTTAGTTTGTAGTATGGGATTTGTAGGCCGGATGATTTGACACATTTTTACCTTTGACAAATATTGCGCCCCCCCCCTGCAATTTGGATATTGCACTAGTCCATATTGCGATTTCAATAAAATTGCCATAAATTGTGCAGCCCTAAACTCTGCTAAATCGGGTTAATTTTCTTCATTAGTATTGCATATATACAGTGTGTGTGTGTGTGTGTGTGTGTGTGTGTGTGTGTGTGTGTGTGTGTGTGTGTGTGTGTGTGTGTGTGTGTGTGTGTGTGTAGAAGACAGAACGTGTTGCGGATACCTCAGGGCTGGATCTACTACCTGGCTCCAGAGATCGTTCGACTAATGAGCCCGGAGGTTGATGAGGACCAGCTGCCTTTCTCCAAAGCTGCTGACGTTTATGCGTTCGGGTAATGATTTATTCCACTTAAACAGCCAGCTCAGGTTAATCAACACCCAGTGTATGCAATATTCTGAAGTAGAGCTGTAATCGGGACTTAAAAGTTAGGCCCGACAAGGCCCGAGCCCGACAAGTACATTTTGATTGACAGCTTTTTAAAAGCCCGAACCCGTTTACGGCCCGACATTATTCAAATGTGCGCACGCACACAGCTCTTTTGCTTTTTGTCAAGAATGAGTCATTTATAAATTGTTAACATCATTTATTCATGACTTAAGTAGGCTATAGGCCACTTGGAAGTTGGAATAAAGAAATAAAATAAGTCCTCCAGAGGCCAGCCTCCGTTTCACCTCCTCAGCATCCATTTTTGTGCTAATTGAAACGCATCACCTGACTGCTCATTTACCGCGCAAGCCGTAGCGCAAGCCAAGTAAAATGATAGAAATTAAGACCGAACCCGTCGGGTCCGTCGGGTCCTGTCGGGTCCTGTTGGGTCCGTCTGGTCCTGTCGGGTCCTGTCGGGTCCTGTCGGGTCCTGTCGGGTTCGGGCAAAGATCTTCAGCTGTATTCTAAAGTAAAGGTGGCATTGAAACTACACTTTTTAACAAAGTATGTAAAGGGTAACTACCATATTTTTCAACCCTATTCTCCTGTGTTTTTGTGTCTAAGTGACTGGTAGGAACAACAATCTTTGACATTGGTCCAGTATTAAGCGAGATCGCTGCAGTCGGTGAAACAAGCGACAATGTAAGTTAATAGGGCAACTGTGCAGCTTGTATTCACCTTCACTAAAGTGCTTGTTTTGCCACTGATAGGCTCAGATTAATATTCTAAGTTTCTGACAATGTTATGGAAATGATTTCTAAGTAGATCGACCCTTCTGTTGAAGAGTAAGATCCTTTTTTTAAAACATAAAAACATCCGCGAAATTGTGTTCGCTAAAGCCACCAGACTCCATGTAAATAAACCATTTTAGCATCGTAAAGTACACTTCATTCAAAGTCGACAGAAACAAAATAAAACTATGAAAATAAAACTATGAAAAGCAGTTTTGGGTCGTCTTTCCACTTTCCCAACCATCACAACTCTAGTTTTGGTTGAAATAAACAAATAGTTTACTCATTTACATAAATATATGTTGGCTCTATGAACGCTTAAAGGAACACGCTGACTTATTGGGACTTTAGCTTATTCCCCGTATCCCCCAGAGTTAGACAAGTCCATACATACCCTTCTCATATCCGTGCGTGTTGTAACTCTGTCAGAGGCACCCACCGCTAGCCTAGCTTATCACAGATCCTGGAGGTAACCGGTTCCATCTAGCCTACTGCTCCTAATAAGTGACAAAATAACACCAACATTTTCCTTTTTACATGTTGTGATTTGTATAGTCACAGCGTGTACAAATAACAAGGTCACATGAGACAGCCATCTTCTATAAACTGGGAACTATATTCTCAGAAAGGCAAAGCACTGCTACTTCTGCTACTTGGGCGGAGTGATTTGCTAGCAGCACCTGAGAAGCCCCGTGGTGAGGAGCAGAGAGTAACAACGGTGCTTCTTAGGTGTTGTGCTAATCACTCCACCCAAGTATCAGTGCTTCGCCTTCTGAGAATATAGTTCCCAGTTTGTATACGTTTAGAAGATGGCTGTGTCTCATGTGACCTTGTTATTTGTACACGCTGTGACTATACAAATCACAACACATGTAAATAGAAAAATGTTGGCGTCATTTTGTCACTTATTTGGAGCAGTAGGCTAGATGGAACCGGTTACCTCCAGGATCTGTGCTAAGCTAGGCTAGCAGTGGGGGCGTCAGACAGAGTTACAACACGCACGGAGATGAGAAGGGTCTGTATCGACTTGTCTAACTCTGGGGGATACGGGGAATAAGCTTAAGTCCCAATAAGTCGGCGTGGTCCTTTAAAGTATTGCTTTTTTAAATGGAGTCTGGTGGGTTTAACGCTAGCAACCTCAGAGCTGTTTCTGGTTAAACAGAAAGATCTTAAATAGGTTTTTAAAAGGTGTATATCTGTAGGGATCCTTTCCATAATGTTGTCAGACACTAAGGATATTAATCTGAGCCTGTCAGTAGCAAAATAAAGCAAACTTGTGGACCAAACTGACGATTTGCTCCATAGGGTTACATTGCAGTCCGGTCTGTGGCTGCCGGTTACAGCGTTCACGCTTAATACTGGACCGATTTCAAAGATTTTTGTTCCCATCAGTCACTTAGACACAAAAACATAGTATAATAGGGTCCAGGTTGAAAAAAAAAAACTACCTTTTAAAGCACTTTGTGACATTTGAATCCCTCAAAGTCAGATCTAGGTGTACTGCTGAAAGCTAGTGCCCCTGGTAATGTTGTGTAACCTTACAAGTTCAGCTCACAACATGCCCTTACTGTATTCGGGCTGAGTACCAAATTCAATACTTTTTAGGCACCGACCGAATTGCCTAGTAAATCTCATCAGCGTCAGTGAACCAATAAGCATGCAGCATGCTTCTATCACAATCTAATAATGCTGCTGATTGGCTGTCTAAGGTACACATCAAAGAGGCAAGCAGGAAAAACTCTGCGTTGTATTAGATAAATAAAAAATTTTGTGCCGTAATGTGTAATGCTGTCATTTCTTTTTGTTTTATAAAATTGGTATCAAAAAAAGTGTCATTCAGGAACCAGTATCGAAGTTACGGTATAGAATATTTTTAAACGATACCCTGCCCTATACTTAATGTTCACATTTTTTTGAAAACTCTTCTTTCCTACAACACTTAGCATATTTGCTGAGGCTCCCCTGACATGGACAGAGATGGAACATAAAGGAGTAGCATATAAGGCAGTTTCCTCATCTCATCTTTGTGTTGTGTACTTTTCAGCACAATCCTATATGAGCTGCAGGTGGGAGACTGGCCAATCACCAAACAGCCTGTGGAAGCCAAGATCTGGCTGGTGGGCAGCAGCAAGGGCATCAAGAAGGTGCTGGCAGACGCCAACCTGGGCAAGGAGGTCACGGTGAGTCTGTTACGGAGATCCTAGAACACCATGGCTACGGCAACACCCATACAGGAAGGGAGGGATTAAACCTGGATGTGGGTTTTAAGGCTGCAACTAAGGATTATTTTCACTGTCGATTAATCTATTTTCTGGATGAATGGATTAGTTGTTTGGTCTATAAAATGTCAGAAAATGGTGAAATATGTGGAGCAGTGTTTCCCAAAGCCCAAGATCATGTCCTCAAATGTCTTGTTTTGTTCCCAACTCAAAGATATTCAGATTACTGTCACAGAGGAGTGAAGAAACTAAAAAATATTCATATTTAACAAGCTGACATTTTTTCATAAACCTCAAACCGATTAATCCGTTATCAAAATAGTTAAGCGCCGGACGGAGCCACGGTGCCTCTGCAAAATAGCCTCAGCAAGGAACTCGTTTTAGTGGAACGTGTACGTTCAAAAGTTGTTTTAGTGGTGCAACAGAAAACTCAGGGATTTCTCCGTTGCCGCCGGAAATTCCACCGGATGTCCCTCTTTTCGGCTGGATGTCTGTCACCTTCCTCTTTCTTTGTGTTGCCGTTCTAACCTCCGGTGGATTTGTGAGGACTATGGTTAACTGCTCCTCAGATCTCTGCAGGGTAAATCCAGACAGCTAGCTAGACTATCTGTCCAATCTGAGTTTTCTGTTGCACGACTAAAACTACTTTTGAACGTACACATTCCACCAAAACAAGTTCCTTCCCGAGGCTATTTTGCAGAGGCACCATGGCTCCCTGCGGAGCTTAGCACCGCCCAAGACTATTGTGATTGGTTTAAAGAAATGCCAATAAACCAGAGCACGTTTTTCACCCATCCAGGAATGCTGTGTGGACTAGCCCGACCCTCCTTTGCAGCGCTGTGGAGGAAGGTCTGACAGTGCGAGACTACTGTTGTATTAATCCTCCTCCTTCCATCCCAACAGGAGATCCTGTCTGCCTGCTGGTCCTCAGAGGCTGACAACAGGCCCACTTTCACCCAGCTGGCAAGCATGCTGGAGAGGCTCCCTAAACTGAACCGCAGGCTGTCTCACCCCGGACATTTTGGGAAGAACACTGAGTACGTATCATAGAAAGAGGAGCTTTATTCATGATGCAGGGTGGAGCGGCCTACACCATTTACACCAACATTCAAAGAGAGTCTGCATCAGTTTGTTTAGGTCATAAATGTCTACATTTCCATGTCATATAAGAAGAAATGAGATGGAGCCAAAAGATCCAATACAAGATCAATCAAATGAAAAATGTTGTAACTAGGATTTTTGTAAAGAAATGTGAATATTATGAAGCTGTCCTGCTGAGTATCAACTAATATAAATGACCTTTTCTAATGTGACTGCTATTTTGTATTTTGAGGAAAGCTCTAGTAAGACTCACATGTGGAGTTGTTGCTCCCTCTATGCTTCCTTCATCCTTTTTCTCCACACACTTTCATAGTGTTTCTCACAGTCAGCAGTAATATCCTTTCTTGTGTTTCCCAGTTTTACCTCTCCTTCTTTCTCCTCTCTCTGTGATTTCCTCTCCTCTGGGTGCCGACCGATCCGCCTCTGCCTGTTCCTGTTGTGGCTGATCTCCACGGTCTCCCTTCCATCCCATTTTCCCCTTCTGTCCATGCCTCTCTTGTCTGTTTATGTGCACACTTGTTTTCCACCACTCCTTCCTATTTCACTCTGTTCTTCTCCTGGCGAAGGCCGTGGGATCATTATCATCACTGCCTGAGAGATCACTGCCATCAGGGTCTACACGCACACTGTCCATACATGTACAAATACAGCAGCTGAGAGGCAAATGTGCTTCTAAACTCACACTTTATTTGGATTTGACTCTGATATTGACAATATCACTTAAAAGAAGAGTTCTTATCTGGAGTGTCATATCCGACTTATCTTCACCTGGAGTTAAAATGTGATCTGTGTCTGAATTGATTAAGCATTCTTGTTGTCTTAATTCTGCCCACATGTGAGCAGATCTAAAGTTATATAGACAGAGCTTCTGGACTGTCAGCAAACATGGTGTGTGACAAATGACTTGGTAACAGGAAGGGGAGGGTCATGAGCCGAGGGAATAGAGCCGAGGCACCCGTGCGCTACTTCTCTGCACTCTGTCCAAGTAGGCTAATATAACTTAAAATGTAAGAAATATTGTAGCACACATCAGTCATACACCTCTTTCACACCAATGACCAGGGTTATCTGACCATTGTTCAACCCTTCTCAACCCTTCGAACCAAGCCAGTGAACACGGGCTGATCCCTGGTCATAACAACTCAGATACAACCTGGGTGTCAACATGGGAGAAGTACATACCAATTCTTAATATCTGTCTGTATGTCAGTGGGCATTGATGTATCCTCATCGCAGGAAGGCTGCTGGTTTCAGCTGTTACTAGGCTACGACTCCTCTTAATTATTGGAAGTAAAATAACAATAATTCAAGTGTTGCCAGCACTCTATCCATGCAGATTAGTGTTGAGATACTGTATGTGTGTCTGAGATGTGACAGTGTTTATTGGCCTCACTAGCAGCGGAGCTCCAGGAGTGACAATGCTGTGTGCTCAGTCTAACACTGTGCTTCAGACTCAAATATCTCAACAACTTTTATATGGATTGCCATGACATTTAATTCTCGATGAATTGTAATTGTAATAACTTTGGTGATTGTTTGACTTTTTGCATCTGTGGTTCCCAAAGTGGGGTCCGGGGACCCCCGGGGGTCCTTGAGGGAGTGCAAAGCAGATAGGTAAATAATTATCTTCATTAGTATCCAATCATAGGTAAAACAATGACAAAATGTATGACTATTTGGTCAAGGATTTCATACACTTTCTGTAATAAAACATCTAAAAGCCGTCAGATGGGGGTCCATTAAAGGCTTCTTGATGTAAAAATGTTTGGGAACCACTGAGAGTCAAAATCTTTCTTCATTACTTTGCTTTATGTCCAGATATGTGCAGAACTAATGACATTCCCATCAGCCTCAGCTGTACTCTGTGCCTATCAGCTAATGCTAACACACTAAACTAAGATGGTGAACATGCAACATACTAGCTAAACAATAGCATGTTAGCATTGTCATTGTGAGCATGTAGCATCCTGTAATTAGCATTTAGTACAAATAAAAAAAAACAACACAAAGTACAGCCTCACAGCGCTTCCAGCATGGCTTAGACTTGGTTTGTAAACTGTAATGTTCAATTTTGTGAGCATCACAAAAGAATATATATATATATATATATATATATATATATATATATATATATATATATATATATATATATATATATATATATATATATATATATATATATATAATGTGGTGGATCTCCAAACCTGGACAAATAAAAACCAATATCTGCATGAAGAGGTAATGACAAAATATGTGTAATGGTAATATGGGTGTACTGACCCTTTGAAAAGTGTACCCCCCAAAAATATGAATACTTATTGTATTTTGATTGCCATGATCTAAGCGAGATGAGACACAATGACCCCCTGTGACACTGCCTTACGCTGTCCTGCAAAAATACTTGACATGATGCATGGGACAGCCCTTTAGTCCTAAATGGCTGTATTTTGGTGCAGCTTTAGTCTGTATCCTTCACGTTCCACTTCCAGGATTGCTCCGGTGCTGCAGGAAATTCTGCCGGATGCATGTATTTTCCTTCCACTTTCTTTGCGTTGGAATTTAAAATTGGAAAGTGGATTTATGGAGGACTATTGTTGACTTGCTCCTCAGATCTCTGCAGGATAAATCCAGACAGCTAGCTACACTATCTGTCCAATCTGAGTTTTCTCAAAGAAACTTGTGATATTGCCACAGGTATGTGTCTCACCTGTGTGCACTCTGGCACTGCATCAGGTTAGTGAAGTGTGTGTGTGTGTGTGTGTGTGTGTGTGTGTGTGTGTGTGTGTGTGTGTGTGTGTGTGTGTGTGTGTGTGTGTGTGTGTGTGTGTGTGTGTGTGTGTGTGTGTGTGTGTGGTTTCCTCAGGCAGGAGTACAATGTACGCTCTGTGAATGTAATGGGCTTCACCAGCATGATCATGAATATGATCTTATACATAAATGTATATACGTACAGTGCTGGAGGTTATATTTAATATACAGTGTTTGTACAAGGGTTTTTAATTTGGAGCATTTTAATTGGTACTTCAGTCACATTTGTGTATAGATTTTTAGAGACTGTAAACGGATTGGTGTTTTTTGTTGTTTTTTAGGGTTGAGGTTTAATCTGTGGAGTATTTTTGTACATGATGTGTTGATACGTTGTAAGCTTGTGGTCTGAACAATTGAAGATATTAAAGCTGATCTCCAGTGACCCAGTGTGTTCCTTTTTGTAATATTGCTCCTGTATAATAATACTCCCTGTGTGTTATGTATCAGAAAATCATGATAATACCAGCTAAATGTGCAGTACAAGCTCTATTGTTTATTACTTCTGTGACAAACGTGGTGACTTTGTAACGCGTTATAATGCTCGCCTAGCTGATAGCATTGCACGTCCTCATACTCTGCTTCTGACTGGCTAGTAGTCCTTACCTAGGTACTGTCAGGGCCCTCATACTCTGCTTCTGACTGGCTAGTAGTCCTTACCTAGGTACTGTCAGGGCCCGCCCTCATACTCTGCTTCTGACTGGCTAGTAGTCCTTACCTAGGTACTGTCAGGGCCCGCCCTCATACTCTGCTTCTGACTGGCTAGTAGTCCTTACCTAGGTACTGTCAGGGCACGCCCTCATACTCTGCTTCTGACCGGCTAGTAGTCCTTACCTAGGTACTGTCAGGGCACGCCCTCATACTCTGCTTCTGACTAGCTAGTAGTCCTTACCTAGGTACTGTCAGGGCCCTCATACTCTGCTTCTGACTGGCTAGTAGTCCTTACCTAGATACTGAGCATGTGCGACTCCCAACAAAGATGAACAGAAGTGAGAGGTCTCACTCTGTAGCTAAAACAGAGAGCTCAACACACAGGGTGAAAAGAGGAGCTGCAGCAATGTGCAGTACAACAAAATTATTATGTTTTTTGAAAATTAAACCATGTAAACCTATTCTGGTACAACCTCTAAATACAACAATGAACCTGAAAATGAGCATAATATGAGCACTTTAATAAAACATTTTTTTAAACAAAACGTTAAATATATTAACACAACTCACAACTCCTTACCAATTTATTTTAATCGGAACTCAACAAAGTTTAATCTCCTGACCGGATATTTTGATTTTTTATTCAATAAATAAATTAGTTTGACAGGAAAGCTGCGTGGAAACAGGAATATATATATATATATATATATATATATATATATATATGTATCATATACATGTATGGGAGCTGTACCACTTTTAATTTGGGTATGACGTTTAGACCAAAAAGCATGGATTTCAAGCGTTTCTTCAGCCACTTCGAGAACCCTTTTGACATTATGTAAACACATGATATAATCTGAAAACTGCTGCCCTGATTTAATAAAGCAATGCAACTGATCTCAGCTGGTATTCTGTCTGGAATGGAGTGGAATGGAAATTTATAAGTGACCCCAAACTTTTGACCGGTAGTGTATATATATAAAAAAATATGTTTTAGTTAAAAAGGGCAGGTGCTCAAGCCCCCTTTGATATGTACAGTATGTGTGCACGTGCCTGACTGCATTTACTCAGCTCCTGGGGCCTGGGGATAAAGGCAGGAAGAGATCCTGCCACCTCCCCTTCTCTGTCAAGGCTGGCCAAGTGCTGAAGCAGGAAAAAAAGGAATTCTGGACCCAAAATGCACGACACTGCAGGGCAGATGCAGGTGTGGAATTTATTTCAACCGCAAAAATCCAGGTTTACGTTAATCCTAAAGTGCAAAAACCCAAACGGAAGTAGACAATCCAAAATTATAACAGAACTCCAAATGTGGCAAGAAAAATCCAACACAACTTAACAAATACACAGGGAACAAGCAGGAAACACTCGACAATAGATGACGAACCAACACCAGACAAAGGAAGCACACAGAGACTAAGGGTACGTCCCATAGCACTTAAATTGCCTCCTCGAAGCCTTCACTTGCCTTGAAATCATCCAAGGACAGAGGAAACGAGCAAATGGATTTTAGAGGGATGAGACGTCCTTTCCTCTAAAGCGTCACATGAATTTGTCAGCTGTTTGGGCGGAGTTAGCAACTCCTTCAGCTGCATGGCTTCCAGGAAGGCTGCTCTCATGTTTCCTCGCCCATATCTCCTCAGGGAATGAATTAACACAATACAACTACAACTGAAAACCGCAACAATGGCATTCTCCTCCTTTCTTTGCTCAGTTTGCACCGGTCACCAGCTGACTGGGAAACGGTGCCGTTGGCAGGGGCTCCTCCTGCACATTTTTCTTTACTTGTAATTAATAAACTGTATGGAAAGCTGTTTAACAAGCGTCTCCCATCCTTCCTTCAAACACTTTACATCATCTGTTGCTCCCTAGATCCTATCGGCTATCGGGACGTAATAGGCTGAATTAATTTAGAAACAAGATTTAAAAAATGTAAGTTATTCACATGCACTTATAGAACATTACTGCTATATATTGTAAAATGACAAAACATTTGGTAACAAGTCAGGATTCACAAAGAAACACTTTCTTGGCCATTTGAGGGAAAACTGCCTCCAAACAAATATTTATTTTTTTATTTTGCAAGTTAATGAGGGGTACCAATGCTCAATGGTGTTTTAAGCCCCCAACATCTCCTTCCAGGCAGCGCTGCGACCGTTGACTTCAAGGCACCTAACCCTAACTTTAACCCTAACCATAAACCAAAAAGGGCTTAATTGCACTTGTTAAAAGTGACTGCAATAAACTAAGAGTCATACGTTTCAATGCTCCATTTATAGGGTGGAAAAGTCTGAGAATATGGATTGAATAATTAATTAAATGCTAAGAACCAATGTCTTACAGTTTTTCTCCATTGGTTTGGCTCATCATTTGGCAAAACAGTCTTACAGTTCAGCACAACACCATGGTTCACCTGCAAAAGCTCAAATCTCTCCCAAAACTGTTCACTCATGTGTCAAAACTAAATTTCTTTCTTATTTAAATAGTCAGTGCCCCCAAAATGCTTCGTCCCTTTGGCATTGTGTAAGCACTGCAAGTCAAAATGTTTAGATGTTTTGTCACTATGGCAGAGGACCATTGGAATATCTCTCATGTCCACCTTTCAGTCTTAGCCCAGTCCTTCATTGACAATGGTTACTGTACTGTTTTTTTGTCTAGCTAACAGAATACAATTGTGTATAAAACTGAAAAAAAAATATTTTAAGGTAAGAGTAGTCTCCAAGGTTTGACATCACACATTGCACTCATACTGCCAAGGAAATTGTAACCATTTTTATTCACACACATAAAGTAACTTCCATACATCAGAGTAAGAAGAAAATGTATACAGCATAATATACTGTAATATAAACACACAAACAAAAAACAAGGAAAATTATATGCAGCCTACAGTGCTGTAAATAAAGCTGGAGTTTCACAACTAACAGTTCTTCACTGGTCGCTGTCCTCACCCTCCCTCTCCTGGCCACCGTCCTCACCCTCCCTCTCCTGGCCACCGTCCTCACCCTCCTGGCCATCACCACGCTGCTGTCTGTCTGGCCATAGATTCTCGTCCACATCACAGCGTATATTCTCCCTTGTGATGCAACAGGGGAAGAAACGGCGTGCATGTCGCAACCATTCCCTACACTGATCTCCTGTAATATCCTCACACGCAGCGTCCATTGCATGGAGCAGGGACCTCTGATCTTGAGCTCATACACTCTCCACCTCCAAGCGGAGAAATACTCCTCAATAGGATTGAGGAAAGGAGAGTAAGGTAGGAACACCATGACCATCCTTGGATGAGTAGTGAACAAGGCCCTGATGAGCGGGCCATGGTGGAAATTCACATTGTCCCATACAATGACATATTGTGGTAGGTGAGGCCCTACGAGACCTCTTTCATTTTCAGGGATCAAATCAAAATGAAGGCGATCCAAGAAGATGAGGAGCTTCTGTGTATTGTATGAACCAAGACTGGGGATGTGAGTGGCCACACCATTCTCAGAAATGGCAGCACACATAGTTATATTGCCCCCTCGCTGGCCTGGGACATCCACCGTGGCCCGGTGGCCAATAATATTACGGCCACGTCTCCGGCCCTTGGCCAGGTTGAAGCCAGCTTCATCCATAAACACGAGGATGTGAGGGGTCTTGTTTCCTTCCAATGCCATTATTCTCTACAATAGAGTAAAAAAAGAAAACATCAAATCAGTCATGCACTACAGTTACAGACAATTACATAGGAATGTTCTATGTTCTCCACAAGTTCAATATACTACTGGCCACTACTCCAGTGGTTCCAAACCTGGGGTACATGTACCCCTATGCAGAGGTACTACAGGGGGTATTTGACAGAAAGGGGAGGGGGGAATCATCAATGACTAGACTTACTGAAATGTTACAGTAAAACCCACAGTATTAGATAGATTTACATGGGAGGCATTAATTGCAGCTCTTTGACCCTTTTTCTTATTGTATGTTATATTCTTCAAAATAAGGATTATAATGATAATTGCATCATACAGTAAGCTGCAGTTTTTAGGCAAAATGTTGAAGTCAGATAAATCAAATACTTTCATACCTGGATTACCTGGATTCAGAAATCAGGTAAAGTGGGTACTGAAGCCAAAAAAGTTTGGGAACCACTGCTTAATTGTAAAAAGGTTATAATGATGGACAACCAGTACCTGACTTACATGTACATACTGGTACCGCAGCTCTTTCATTCTATCAGAGTTCCTCTCAAATGGTACCCTGTAAATTTGCTTCATTGTCATCTGATGCTTCTTCAATATCCGGTCTATTGTGGAGATGCTTATAGAGTTGACATTTTGGAATATGGCATTGTCTTGTAGGATTGCCGCGCAGATCTGTCTCAATGTGATGACATTATTTGCAATCACCATGTTACAGATCTCTTGTTCTTGTTGTTCATTGAGAAGTTTTCCTCTGCCACCCGTGCAAGGTTGTCGTCCAATCCTAGACATAGAATTCAAAGGACAACACTCCATTCGTAACGTATATCTTATGTATTCCTTACAGAATGAGTTACCAATGTAATTGTACTGTTTTTTACTTACAGTAACTTTACCACAATTCTAATGCATCACTGGACTGGAATACTACTGTAAACTGTATCATCAATACTGTAGAACATATTTTTATTGTCATTTTTAGTATTATAACATCCCATTGAGGTAAGATATTACTGTAGGCCTATCACACACACACACTAAATGAATAGGTAAATGAGTAAATAAATATATTTCTTGCTCTGTGCACAGTGTCCTGTCCTATACAACATATAATTCCACCATTGACTGACTACATACCTGTTTTCCCTGCGAAAGGTTAGGATGATGGAGGAGACTGTAGAGCGAGGCACATTAGGCTGCTCTCGGCGACCTGCCTCCACCATTGTGAGGCCATGGTTGATGACATGGTCTATAATTGTGGCCCGAATTTCATCCGGGACAGCATGGTGTCTTCGTGCTCCTCAGCCTCTTCCCCCTATTCCACCATGCACCCTTACTTCTCCTCCTCTTCTTCTTTCTCTTCCTCAAGCAGGCAGTTTCCCTTGTTCATTTACTTGGCCAGGTGCCTCCATTTTCAGAAATTGTACTGGTCCTGCATGGTCAAGCTCTATATATACGTTTGGCAGCATTCACAATCATGGACAGCACCTGTCAGGTTTGATTGGTCATCTGAGATGTGTTAAACTCATCCGTCGTTAGTCAAGTTCTAGTTTCACCTGACTGTCAACTGCTGTAATCAATTTATCAAATGTTCCAAGAGATTCATATATGGTATTCATGGTATTATGTTCTTGACTAATTTTGACAATTGAACAGACTATTGTGCATGTGATGACTTATACAATGAAATGACGCTGACACGTTTTGGAGCGAACAACCATTAGACTGAGAATCAACAATCAGTTTAGATCAACAAGATCTATTCACTTGGAAATTGTGCTAAATGTAGGCTACCTGTACTTAATAATTTGCAAAGATGTACTGAGACATTGAGACATGTACTAAGACATTTTTAATTTGATGAAATGAATGAGAAATTCAATTTTGTTGTGAACAATTGCCAAGTGGTTTGGAGGTTTGTCCATGTTGTTTTGAGAATGTCATTTCTGTTTCAAGAAATGAGCCAAACCAATGGAGAAAAACTGTAATATAAAACAGTATTATAGGTCAATGGCCACTTATGTCACCAGTGGAGCCATTTTCTATTGAAGCTTCCACTTCCATGGCCCAGCTGCTTTTAGCCACAGCAACAAAGTTAGAAGGAAAACAACTGAACAACACATTCTCACTCCCATCGCGTCAAATACGAACGCTTGCTCAGGTGATGTTGGTGATTGTTGTTGACGCAAAAAAAAAATGTCCTTTGGCGTCATATCTGAACGTGCTTGGTCGGGACTCTTGTCTACACTTTTTGACGCGGTGAGTCGGGAATAAGTTTAAAGGGATACTTCACCGATTTAGCATTAAGCTTTGTATCAGCAGAAACACGGTAGTATTTTTGAATGACCGTGCTTGCCTCCCTCATGTCCCCCATGTGGCCTAGAAGCCACCGATTTCACACAAAAAAAAAAAAAAAAAAATTCACATTTCTACTACATAAGTGACCCAATTTAAAGATATATTCATCTTTCCAATGGTGAAATATCCCTTTAACTGACATGCAGCACAAGAATGGGACAGTTAGGTTAGGAAAAGATGGAGGGTGGAGTTACAAAATGTACGTTTCAGTGACACGCGGGACGAGAACGGGACATGAACCCCGGTCTCCTGGGTGAAAGTCCTGGGTTGTTTGACTCATCCACCCCCCCAACCCACCTCCTCACCAGGACATTTCAGTCTTTCATGCTACTCTCTACCGTTGTCCCTCTTAATACTACGTCATCTTACAGCACCGCGGTCGAGCTGCTGCTCTGCTCGATGCGTTCCGTACAGGCGCTGAAGGGGGCTCTTTGCATCGGTATCTGATGCTGAGAGACACTGACCAAGCGTCTGTATTTTACGAGTTGGGAGTGAGAACGGGTTGCAACTGAAATGTAAAAAAATGAAACAAAGGTTGTCCATGTGCCGAGTATACCATATTGTCTTAAGACAGCCCTCAGGACAAAATGGAATTTTTAGTTATTTATTTTAAATATTATTTTTTGGGCCTTTATTTATATAGGACATCTGAAGACGAACGGGGAGAGTGTGCTATATTGCTCTTGCTCGTGGAGCCGTGGCAGCTGTGCCTACATGTACCAGGATGCATTGCGTGTGAGCTGCAACTTCGCTAAGCTCTGTTAGCTTTTTCAGTTAACAAAATAAACTCACAAAACATCAAGACCAACTGTCCAACTTCTGAAATCAAGTTTGTCGCCCAATTCACAGTCACCAGATGCTTCTTTTCACCTGGCAGTGAGGAGCTTCCTAAGAAGGAAGTTCACAAATACGTTTACATTCTTCCCCTAGATTCCATCTCCTTCCAAACAGGTGCTAAAAAGTTGTTAGTGCAGTGACAAAAACAAGATCCAGATATGTTCAAGTTGAGATAATCTTAAACTCTATGACTGCATTACTTTGTTCCCCTGCACTGCTTTCACTTTCTGTAAATCTGTGCGCACAGATTTCCAGAAAGTGAAGTGCACACCGATTGAGGTCACTGTGGTTTATAATAAATTGTGGTTTACAAATGTGTGGGCAAAGTTTAGGAGTCTAATAGTAGTAGTAAATATTTTCCTTAGTAGTAAATATTTTCCTCATCAATTGCGTATTTTTTTTTCACCCACCCGCTATTGATCAGATCTCTCTCTCTCTCTCTCTCTCTTCCCTCCCCCCCCCCCCCCCCCCCCCCCCCCCCCCAGGTAAAAAGACATCTGCATCAGTGTATCCTCGATTATAACTCCTCCGAGGAGCCTCCTCGATGTGCATTTTAGGAATTGGGAAATTCTTCAACATGGCGCGCTGAGAATGATTTCCGGATCACAAGCCGGAGGGTCAAGGAGGTACAAATTTAGGATATGAGAAAGGCCCTGTACACTTGTTTTGTAAAATGTGGCCTCAGATTCATAATCCATGCGCAGTGTGTCCCACTGTGGGGGGAGGGGTCTGTACAGGCCACCAGGAAGTGTGCCAAGCTTTGAAGCCAATTTGACATAGCAGCCAAACAGTGAAATTACAACTTCAGTGTCCGTCACGTGATTCCCCAAAAAGACCCATAGACTTACATGGTGATTAGAAAAGTCTGTAAATCAGTGGGGACATTTTTCCGAGCGTCACAAACCGAAATGACTTGTTTCATTGTCAGAATTTGAATTTACCAATTAATTTCATATGAATTATATGATTGGTTTTTGACAGGTATTGAGTCAGTCAAATGTCATTGGCCTCAAAACATATACTGTATGGCCATGACAACTTTTAAAAATGTCTCTAGCAATTCATATTTCAGTATAAATATTTACACCATAATCCTTTTTATAGCACTTTTCTAGTCTGCAGAGATTGAACCACCAACCTTCCAATTGGCAGGCAACCGCTCTACCACTTAACCACATCCGTCATGCCGTCCCACAGCCGTCCAGCTGGCTGGAACGAAAGACAATATACAGAATGTCACACACTTTTACAGTAAGAGGAAGACAAAAGAGGCGAGGAGGACTGGCCTTCAATAGCAGAAGTATTTGCTTACCACTTCGCCTTTCTCACTTTGTCAGGACATTTGACAATGGTCATAAAAAAGGAAGGTTTTACAAATTGTAAATGCTTGTCGTTCTTTCGTTGACCCTCAATGACCCGGTGAATGTATGAATGTATCTCATCTGCAGTCATGTTACTGCTCTCTGTGACCGCCTGTAAAACCAGTCAGTTCTCTCCTGGGAGGCACATGACACTTCAAACTTCTCTAACTTCCACTGGAACTCTTACTGAGGATTACTAACCTCATGTTAAGCAATGCTTTGGTGTAGACATGCTCTGTTACAAGTAAAATGGCCGCAAGTTTAGTATTATCATTGAAATATGTGCAGTTATACATTTAGACATTTTAGACAAAGCTTTTTTTTAAGTCTTTGTGGTAATTTTTGCATGTTATTGTTCTTGCTTTTCTTATTACTTCCTTTTAAAGTTGGTTATCTATTCAAATATAACCTGATGTTACTGTTACTTTTATCATCCCAAATGTTTTAAATTCTTTTTGGACTGTTTGGATCCAAAGTCCACACTAAAGTAGTTAATCTCTCAGAGTCAACACTCCCTGCTCCAATGATTCACTTCCTTTTCTGACATCCTGCTGTTTCCTGGCCAGAAACCTTTGTGCAAACTGACTTTAGACTTATATATCATCACCTTCCTAAAAAAAGTCATGCACAGAAACCTCATCACTTACCAACTGGGGACGAGCCCTGAATCATGGAAATAACTTCAGTGATAGAGTTCTTCTTGAAGCAGCTGCCATTTTGAAAAGCTTGTAGTCACATTGTATTTTGACTTAGGCAAAATAAAATGGCCTAAGTCACACTCTTGACATAGGCATTATACTAAAGGTGTAGAATCACATGACCTGTTCAACTGAGGATGTAGGCAATTTTACCAGAGGTGGCCAGCACCATGAGGAGATGATTTAGGCAAGAAAATCATTTTTGTCAAAAGAGGACTTAGGCCATTATTTTAGGAAGGTGACGATATGATGTCACACCTTCCTGTTTTCTAGCCCTGGCTCAGGTTTGTGCTGCCCCAAAATTCTGTTTTCTTTCACGTCACTTTCCTGGCTTTTTAACTGACTGAAGTCCATCCAAATATGTCCTCTCATAACAGCTGGACATTTAGTTGTGGTTGTTGGGGCTTTTATGGCCTTAAATTGATAGTTTTGAAGACAGAAAGGGGAAGGGGGGGTGTGACATGCAGCAAAGGGCCGCAGACGCCTGTTTTCAAACCAACAGCCCACACAGGAAATACATATGATACACTGTAAGAAAAACACAACATCAGAGTCATTAACAGTATGTCTAGTTCAGGACCCCAAACTGAAATAAATTAGACCACGGACCCCCATCTGATAGGATTTTGTCCCAGGGTCCCCCATCTGATAGGATGTTTGCTTTTAGTTTTCATTACAGTCATACATTCATCAGTTGTCGTGTTACTTATGGATGTAATTATAGTGATAATAAATGATTGCCCCCCTGGAACCCACTTAAGGACCCCACTTTAAAAACCACTGGGCTAGTTGATGACATTTCCTAGAACTGATGGGAAGACCTACCTTTAAATTAAAGTGTGAATGCAGGAAGGAACATAATGACACTGTGAGATTAAGTAAAAGGTGACAAAACTTCTACACTCAAACACTGAGAATTGTGTTTTTCACAAAGACGTATTCAGAAGTATTAAAAGTACTCAATGCAGAAAAATCCTCCCATTTTAGAAAGTGGAAAGGATCCAAACAGTTGAGTGTTTAATGGTCTAATGATTTCAGCTGGACTAGAAGGCCGTTACATTGTTGGCTAGTTTGATTTATAATAATTAGATTTGATAAACTACATGTGTTCTGTGTGCAAAAATCTTAATGTGTAAAGTAACTAAAGCTGTAACAGATGAATGTAGTGGAGTAACTAAAGTAACTAGTAACTAAAGCTGTAACAGATGAATGTAGCGGAGTAACTAAAGTAACTAGTAACTAAAGCTGTAACAGATGAATGTAGCGGAGTAACTAAAGTAACTAGTAACTAAAGCTGTAACAGATGAATGTAGCGGAGTAACTAAAGTAACTAGTAACTAAAGCTGTAACAGATGAATGTAGCGGAGTAACTAAAGTAACTAGTGACTAAAGCTGGAACAGATGAATGTAGAGGAGTAACTAAAGTAACTAGTAACTAAAGCTGTAACAGATGAATGTAGAGGAGTAACTAGTAACTAAAGCTGTAACAGATGAATGTAGTGGAGTAACTAAAGTAACTAGTATCTAAAGCTGGAACAGATGAATGTAGTGGAGTAACTAAAGTAACTAGTATCTAAAGCTGTAACAGATGAATGTAGTGGAGTAACTAAAGTAACTAGTATCTAAAGCTGTAACAGATGAATGTAGTAGAGTAACTAAAGTAACTAGTAACTAAAGCTGGAACAGATGAATGTAGTGGAGTAACTAAAGTAACTAGTAACTAAAGCTGGAACAGATGAATGTAGTGGAGTAACTAAAGTAACTAGTAACTAAAGTAACTAGTAACTAAAGTAACTAGTAACTAAAGTAACTAGTATCTAAAGCTGTAACAGATGAATGTAGTGGAGTAACTAAAGTAACTAGTATCTAAAGCTGTAACAGATGAATGTAGTGGAGTAACTAAAGTAACTAGTAACTAAAGCTGTAACAGATGAATGTAGCGGAGTAACTAAAGTAACTAGTAACTAAAGCTGTAACAGATGAATGTAGTGGAGTAACTAAAGTAACTAGTAACTAAAGCTGTAACAGATGAATGTAGTGGAGTAACTAAAGTAACTAGTATCTAAAGCTGGAACAGATGAATGTAGCGGAATAACTAAAGTAACTAGTATCTAAAGCTGTAACAGATGAATGTAGCGGAGTAACTAAAGTAACTAGTAACTAAAGCTGTAACAGATGAATGTAGTGGAGTAACTAAAGTAACTAGTAACTAAAGCTGGAACAGATGAATGTAGTGGAGTAACTAAAGTAACTAGTAACTAAAGCTGGAACAGATGAATGTAGTGGAGTAACTAAAGTAACTAGTATCTAAAGCTGTAACAGATGAATGTAGCGGAGTAACTAAAGTAACTAGTAACTAAAGCTGGAACAGATGAATGTAGCGGAGTAACTAAAGTAACTAGTAACTAAAGCTGTAACAGATGAATGTAGCGGAGTAACTAAAGTAACTAGTAACTAAAGCTGGAACAGATGAATGTAGAGGAGTAACTAAAGTAACTAGTAACTAAAGCTGTAACAGATGAATGTAGTGGAGTAACTAAAGTAACTAGTAACTAAAGCTGGAACAGATGAATGTAGTGGAGTAACTAAAGTAACTAGTAACTAAAGCTGGAACAGATGAATGTAGAGGAGTAACTAAAGTAACTAGTATCTAAAGCTGTAACAGATGAATGTAGTGGAGTAACTAAAGTAACTAGTAACTAAAGCTGGAACAGATGAATGTAGCGGAGTAACTAAAGTAACTAGTGACTAAAGCTGGAACAGATGAATGTAGTGGAGTAACTAAAGTAACTAGTGACTAAAGCTGTAACAGATGAATGTAGTGGAGTAACTAAAGTAACTAGTAACTAAAGCTGGAACAGATGAATGTAGTGGAGTAACTAAAGTAACTAGTAACTAAAGCTGTAACAGATGAATGTAGTGGAGTAACTAAAGTAACTAGTGACTAAAGCTGTAACAGATGAATGTAGTGGAGTAACTAAAGTAACTAGTAACTAAAGCTGTAACAGATGAATGTAGTGGAGTAACTAAAGTAACTAGTGACTAAAGCTGTAACAGATGAATGTAGTGGAGTGAAAATAATACAATCAGTGGTGGAATTTTCACATATCTGTACTTTACTTAAGTACAATCAATAGTGCGTACTTTTGACTTTTACTTCGTTACATTTTACGGCAATTATCTATACTTTCTACTCCGCTACATTTCTACAACGTTCTGTATTTCCTGTTTTTCCCTCTGCCAAAACGTCTTCCTGACCGTCACACGTTTGCAGTCCGCAGGGATAGTCAGCTGCAAATATGGCTTGACCCCAAAAAAATTCTAACAAAATATTTCTCAGTGGTTTACAGTAGTATATGTACTTAAAAACATACTAAAAGTTTACCAAAGTTTGACTCCAAGAAAGGCCCCATTTTCAAAATGGCGGCCGTCTGGTCCTTAAAATGACCATTACTCCTTTGTATTCCTCCTAGACCAGGAATACTGGCGCCTGATACATGTTTTGGCCATCTAATATTCTAATTAGCATATCTGCATGATAGATAAGTGATTAAAAGTACAATTTTATATTAAAGCAATTGGTTAGAAACATTTATGTGAAAAATAAGGGTGAATACAATTACATACAATTTAATAATACAATTTCCCTTAAGTAATTGCATATTTCTCCTCCTTCTCATATTGTTTGAATAAATTCATTAGAACTATGTGGTACTGTAAAATTAGTCAAAACAGGGCTTCCACGTGAAGGCTCAGTACCGCTAACCCTTTTTATTTTTTGTGTTTTATTTTTTTACAGATTTTATATTTTTTATAATGGTTTTTTTTTGCCTTTTGTTTTTTATACTTTAATACTTTTCTTATTTATACATATCTTTTTCTATTTTCTTCAGTTGTTTCCTCTTATTCTGGTTTATTTTTTATACTTTTTTGCACTTTGACCTTCCCATTAGTCGTCACACTCTTCCTCCCAGAGAGGATGATTATAGTGATTCTCACAATTACCAACTTGACATGGTCCACAAGCAGGCATGGTAGTCCATATGCCCTGCAACTGTTGTTGTGTTTGGCAGGCAGTTGTGCAATTACAGTGGATCATCTGCAGGAGGCTTTCTGGGGCAGCAGTCTTACTGGTCATAACTGGCAGGAACCGGTTGTCCACCAGTTTCCATCCCCAATCCACTGTGTTCATGTCACCTTCCTTTCCAATCCACACCATGATCTGGAAGTAAACTCTTTGGTTGAGGACTCAGTTGGAGGCAGACGTTATGGGGTAACAAATGATTTGGCGGTAACGATTTTATTGCTAAAAAGGTTGTAGCGCAAAGAGGCAAGTGAATCGGTACTCTTTCCACCAAACAACACTGCCATTGCCTTGGTCCCATGGTCCTCTATCACATTCCTTGCTTGATGTGGGAGCAGATACACATTTGCACAGGACTGGATGGTTGACTCACCATTCACAAGTTTCTGGAATGCTGTCTGTTTGCCAACACTAGAAGTTGTATCACATCCTGTGAAGGCATGAATAAACAGCAACTGGGAACACAAGTCACTACCCAGGACTTGTTTCATCTCACTGATGTTGTACACTTTTGTAGCTTAGTAGCTTTGAACGAAAACAGAGGCCTCTATTGTTCGTCCCAGCATAGTAGAGGAGAAGAATGAGTAAGTCCGTATCCTACCCTATCAAGGTTTTGGGCTGATGTTCTGAGGCCTTGACTGCAGCTTTGACAATGCCCACGTCTGCATCACCTGATGCATTGATAGCAGTGCAGCCCTTCTTCTCCAGCTCCTCGGTTATAAGATCTGGAAAGGAAAGCATCTTTTCTTCCCACAAACTCAGTCTCTGCATTGAAGTTAACGATGGGGTGAGTGTTTTCACCACGTCTCTGATGCGTATTGTCTTTGATGGAAGGACCTTCGCTATAACCACTGGTGGAGGGAGTACTGAATCTCAGTACTTAAGTAAAATTACAAATAACCAGAGACATATTTACTTTAGTAAAAGTAGAAATACCACAATGACAAGCCTACTTAAGTAAAAGAACGGGAATAATAATAATAATTTAAAAAAAACATTTTCATTTTCGCTTTTACTGGAGGCTGTATTACCAAGAGTCAGTGGCGCTGCGCCCAGGCTCTGGAGCACCGGGGCCGGCTTGGAAGCCGATGACGGATCTATCTATGGCAACCAAACGTCACTAGTGAGACAAACGTGTGACGGTCAGGAAGACGTTTTGGCAGGAGGAAAAAACTGATCAGAAAATGTAACGGAACGTTGTAGAAAGTATAGATAATTGCTGCAAAACGTATGCACTATTGATTCTACTTAAGTAAAGTACAGATACTTGAAAAATGTACTTAAGTACAAAGTATTTGTACTTTGTTACGTTCCACCACTGGCTATAACCATCAAAAATGACTGTTGCTTTACCATAATGGCGTATGGTAAAGTCTGCAATGGCATCGTAACTGTCACCCTTTTTCCATGCCAAGCAGTAAACCAGGGAGCCACCGTCAAGAACATAATGCTCAGTTGGTGAGATGGAATCCAGGACAGTTTTGTTAGATTTCTTGCTTAAAAACCCAGTGACTGCCTGTGCTAGTTGGGGTTTGTTGGCTTTACAGAAGATTTCCTTGCCTTCGAACAGGGCTGCTGACTCATTACCTCTTCCAGTAACAACCATCCTGGATGGAATCCAGGACAGTTTTGTTAGATTTCTTGCTTGAGAACTCAGTGACTGCCTGTGCTAGTTGGGGCTTGTTGGCTTTACAGAAGATTTCCTTCATAGCTCATTACATCTTCCAGTGAAAACTGTCCAGTTTTCGACATGATCAGGAACTGTTGGAACAACAAAGCAGGTTCAATGGTTCGATCTTGGGCAACTTTGATGGTGGAGTCATCTGCAAGGGATTTTGCCCGGTCTTTCCGTTTGAAGGATATTCCAAAACGGGTTTTCCAATCATCTTTTCAATGATCTCATTGCCAGCAGTCTCAAACTCATGCACATTCACCTCCTCTTTGGCAACAACACCAGTTAGAATGTTTCTCAGAGATGGGTCTGGAGAGAATGGTGTGCAAATGCTAAGCTTTTCCTTGGTCTTTTCTAGATCAGAGTGATCTCTTTTTATCCTTGCTTCTGAGGATTCTTGGTGCTGCTCGCTGGTCGTGTAGGTGAGGTCATTGAATTCCTGCATGGCGTCATCAATGTCAAAACCGTTTACATCTCTGGTTCACCCCAAACAACCTTACACCTTTGTATGACCATTTCTGTAAACTGTTCTGCTGTCTTGAACCAGTTTGAGCCTGGTAGTTTGCCTTTTTTAGAAAATATTATTGGTCGAATGAAGATTACTGGCTCCCCCAATGATGTGATTCCCCCACGTCTTTTTAAAGAGGTTTTTCCTATAGTGGCGCCCTGTATACTTGATATTGTTAATGTCAGTTTAATTACTGGAGTTGTACCTATGAGTTTTAAACATGCAGTTGTTCAACCCTTATTAAAAAAACCTGGTCTGGACCGACTTGAACTCTCAAATTATCGGCCATCTCTAAGCTCCCTTTGCTTTCCAAAATTTGCAGCTGAGCACATTTTTAAATTACAATTGTATAACTGAAATTTTCCAGTCTGGGTTTAAGTCAGCCCACAGCACTGAGACAGCTTTGCTGAGCGTTTTCAACGACATTTTTCTGGCTTCAGACTAGTGATACTGTTGCTCTGCTGCTATTGGACCTTACGGCTGCGTTTGATACAGTCGACCACCAAATTTTATTGTTTCGACTGGAGAACTGGGTGGGCATTAAGGGGTTGGCTTTAGCATGGATAAAGTTCTATTTAGAAGGCAGAACTTTTTCAGTTCAGGTTGGTGATGCTGTGTCCTCTATGGCTCCTCTGTCGTGTGGAGTTCCTCAAGGGTCTGTCCTTGGGCCGCTACTTTTTTCAATGTACCTGCTGCCTCTTGGGTCAATTCTCAGAAATCACAATGTTTCGTTTCATTTCTATGCTGACGACTCCCAAATATATGTACCGCTAAGTCAGTCAAAAACTCTTTGAGTGTCTGAATGAAGTGAAAGCATGGATGGCTATGAATCTTTTGTATTTAAATGAGAGTAAAACTGAGTTTGTGCTATTTGCTCCTAGTAACTCAGCTGCTGCGGTTCCTGTTGACATGGGTTGTCTAACACGAGACATTAGCCCTGTGGTTACAAACCTGGGAGTCAAGCTGGACGGTTGTTTAAAACTTGATGCGCAGATTGGTACAGTGGTGAAGACCAGCTTCTTCCAGCTGAGGCAAGTAGCCAAAGTCAAACCGGTTATATCACAACATGATTTTGAAATTTTAATCCATGCTTTTATCACCACTCGTTTAGATTATTGCAATGCACTTTACACCGGTATTAGCAAATCAAATATGGCACAATTACAGCTAGTTCAAAATGCAGCTGCTCGTCTTAACTGGAACTCGAAAATTTGACCATATTACACCCATCCTCCAATCCCTCCACTGGCTCCCTGTGTACTTTTGCACTGATTTTAAAATTCTTTTATTTGTTTTTAAATGTCTGCATGGCCTGGCCCCCCAGTACCTGTCTAATTTGCTCGTGCCCTACATCCCCTCTTGTTCGCTCCGGTCGGCTGACCAGGCACTACTGGTCGTCCCCAAGACCAAACATAAATCCAGAGGTGACCGTGCCTTTGCACATCAGACTGACTGAGTCCCTTCCTGTTTTTAAATCTCATCTTAAAACTCATTGATTTTCTTTGGCTTTTAACTCAGTTTGAGGGTTGACTTTGAGTTTTGTATTATTGCATTTCTTTTACTGTTTTGTTATTGCGTGTTGTGCCTCTGCTGTATGTTATTGTTTATGTATAGACTGTGTTCAGCACTTTGGTCAGTGTTGTTTTTAAGGTGCTTTATAAATAAAGTTGGATTGGATTACAGTAATCTCACAAAATCATGTATTCCATAAGTATGTAATCATGTTAGTGCAAATTAGTCCAATGGATTCATAGACCCAGACAACATGGGTTAGACACCAAGATTACTTGGCTAGGTCAAATATTGAAAGATTACACCTTCTTGAAAATTACACCTTTCTAGTGGTCAAACTTTGGTAAACTTTTAGTATGTTATTAAGGACACCTAATACTACAAAAACCAGCTGAGAAACCTTTTGTTAGAATTTTTTTAGGGTTATGTGTTTTTTTTCCATATATGCAGCCACCTAGGAAGCCTTCAGCAGTGGCTGACGAATCCCACTACGGCCACGCCAAGACCCGCCCTTCCATAGCGTTTATTGGCCAGGCGCGTACCGCTCCCGGTACTACCTTAATATATACTGTCTGAGTACTACCGCTGCTCCTGTTACTGCTGCTGCTCCCGATACTCTGCTTGGTCATATGTGAAGCATACGTTCACATAGGGTTAATATACAACCCGTGTATTTATCTTAAATACACTGATAGATAACCAGAATTGTAAGTCAGAATGTAAACTGGGCCACAGATGGTAAGCCCAATTACATTAACCTAAAACTAACAAATAAAATGCCACAGCCCATACTGATTTTCTTTTAATTATTAGATTGAGAATAATCGTTATGCAAGTACTTTTACTTTTAATACTTAAAGTACATTTAAAATCAGGTACTTTTTCCTTTTACTTAAGTAGGGTTGTAATTGTGGTACGTCTACTTTTACTAAAGTAAATATCTCTCTGGTTATTTGTACTTTTACTTAAGTACTGAGATTCAGTACTTCCTCCACCACTGAGTACAATATTTCACTCTGATATGTAGTAGAAGTAGAAAGTGGCTTGAAAAGAAAAAAACTCAAGTAAAGTACAAGTACCTCGACATCTGTAGCCTACTTACTGTAAGTAGGCTACTGGAGTAAATGTACCACTGAGCCCCCATAACTAACAGTTATCTGAAAGGCTCCAGGCTATGTTAATGCAGGCTTCTACATTCATTAACAAGGCAGAGACAGCTGGAGGAAGCCACAGGACCTCTTCATGAATCAAGGAAACCAAACCAACCCTTCAAGCTGTTATTAAGTTGATTGACTTAACTTGGTAAGATAATGTTTAAACAAAATATAAGACGTTGACCCAATAAATGCAGCTCGTGAGTAGCGTTTTCTCTTGTTATCAGCTGTATTGATAAGACTTGTTTCTTAAACACCGCCTACTGTGCGAAATCGAAACCTATCTGTGCGATGAAAAAGCGTTAGGCTGCTAGTCATAGTCTCCCATTTTGGTTCAGAGCCCGCTGCACTCTTCCTGCCGCTCAGCAAACCTGCGCAATTCAGTTTGGGACAATGGCCTTCAATCAGCAGCAGACACCTTTTTATAACCCAGTAAGTGACTCAAACTTGTCTTTATGTTCCTGGGAAACTGTGATGATGTATGAAGGCGCTGCTCCTGCTCGGGCTTATCTCAGGTCCGTCCCGCTAATCAGCTGGCTGCAGGAAACTCTGGACAATCTGTTTCTTTGCTCTTATGTCGAAAGCAATAGCCTACCTGCCAGACCTTTTATGCATAACATCTGCTCTTAAATTCGATAGATAACCTAAATAAATAATAATAGCCTAATATTAAACTATTTCAACGTGTTCGTTTCCCATAGTACACTTTATTGATCATATTTTCGTATGTTGTAGTCTAAATCACGAGTTATTAGACCGCTGCTTCCGGAATCTGCATTAACTGTTGCATCCTGCCCTGAGAGAGGTGATTTCGCACAGTAGGCGGTGTTTAAGAAACAGTCTTATCAATACAGCTGATAACAAGAGCAGCGCTACTCACAGCTGCATGTATTGGGTCAACGTCTTGTATTTAGTTTAAACATTATGTTACCAAGTTAAGTCAATCAACTTAATAACAGCTTGAAGGTCAGTGTAACGCTTATCAGTCCAATTTTCTAAGCACAAACGGACATTTAGAAAAACAGAAAATGGGTTCCAATAGGCCATTTCATTTTTTTCCCGCCTTGATAAATTAAACATTTAAACTATTTTTCCAATTTTCTGTTTTTATTCAGAGGATCAGAACTTTTGAAAATTACAAAATTGTGTCTGGGCTCCAATTATTCAATACTGCGATGGCACACGTGCAGTCAGCCCACGGGTCCACTATGTGACAAACCCTATGGAGCGTACCACGTGACGTGTGCATATTTCAACAGAGTGATAGTTAAAGTGAAGAAATAGAGAAAAAAAAAATAAAAGGGAACGAATCAGAGAAGAGAAATAAAAGTTGTGTCCTGTTCTCTATATATTTTATACAGTCCAACCAGAACATGTCCTGTTCTCTTTATTTATATATTTTATACAGTCCAACCAGAACATGTCCTGTTCTCTTTATTTATATATTTTATACAGTCCAACCAGAACATGTCCTGTTCTCTTTATTTATATATTTTATACAGTCCAACCAGAACATGTCCTGTTCTCTATATATTTTATACAGTCCAACCAGAACATGTCCTGTTCTCTTTATTTATATATTTTATACAGTCCAACCAGAACATGTCCTGTTCTTTATATATTTTATACAGTCCAACCAGAACATGTCCTGTTCTTTATATATTTTATACAGTCCAACCAGAACATGTCCTGTTCTTTATATATTTTATACAGTCCAACCAGGGGTCCGTTTCAGAAAGGAGGTTTAACAAACTGAGTCTAACCCTGATCTCTGAGTTGATTTATCCTGAGATAGGAAACCGAGTTTTCGGTTTCAGAACAGCTGATTTGAGTTGTTCAATCAACTCAGTATGTTCACGCGCGTGCACCACCACAATAACAAGGCAGCATAAATGGAGCCATGAGACGATTCACCATGGCAACAACCACAAACAAAACGGGTCGGCGGAAATACTGATGCGCACAAACAGCGAGTTTGAACATGTATTTTGTTAAAAAAAAGCACGACAGCGGCTGCTGTAAAAGAGAGAAGTGGTGTGGGAGACAATTGCTGCTCGAGTGGGTGCGTAAGCATTAACAGTGTATTCATTTCATATTTAATCAGAGTTAACTTGTATTACTGGTGAAAACTGGAATTGTATTACACCTATAATTTCATTTAGGTGCAATCCTCCATTCTGAGGCTGCAGCACCATGACCATTAACAGAACTATAATGTATAATCATTTATTTCTTTTTAATGGCTCTCACTGGTTTGTCTCCAGGGAACACTACAAAAACGTTTAAAAACTTTTTTATATTTAGTTGGGACTCAATAGCATCTCCCGACGTAAACTCTGAAGTAATACAGCTTTTTCATCAACGGGATCGTCAACAAAAGGACATGACAGGTTTGAGAAATAAACATTTTATAATCTGCCTAACAAACAAATACTTTTTTTAATGCATGAAGATAAACTGGTCTAAAATGCGCCTGATACAGACTGAATGAATGAGGAAATGAAAGAGCATTGTGTCAGAGGGAGGAGACTGAGAGAAGAAAACCTGTTCCCGACCAGGTTAGGTTCACCGACTCAGTTACCATAGTAACTGACTCTGAGGTTAAGTTACCATAGTAACTGACTCTGAGGTTAAGTTACCTCTCTTTCTGAAACAGAAAACCCAGAGTTACCCTCATCTCAGGGTTAACAAACTCAGAGTTTTCACTAAACCTGCTTTCTGAAATGGGCCCCAGTAGAACATGTCCTGTTCTATAGACATGGTCCTCATTTATATATTTTATACTGTACAACCAGTAAAACATGTCCTGTTCTCTTTATTTATATATTTTATACTTGTTAAGTTCTGAAGAATGAGTGGAGAAAAATGCAGACCCAAAATGCAGACGTGGAAAACTGAGGAGTAGTATGATGTGAAGATTTAATTCCAAAAACACAAACAAATCGAGGGTACATACAAAACAGGAATCCAAAAAAAAGCCAAAACGCAAAAAAACACAATGAGTAGAAACTGAGGAAGTCCAATATACAAAAACAGAAAAGTAGAAGTAGAATAACAAAAGAGCACGGAGACCAAAGGAAGACTTACACAAAACAAGGAGACTGGAGCACAAACACGGACAGGAACAAACCCCTGCGATACCGACAGGGGCCGACGAACACACGGGAATACCGACAGGAGACCAGACTCACAAACACAGTAATCTGACAAAGAACAAGGGGAAACACACAGACTAAATACAGAGGGTAATGAGGTAACACAAGACAGGTGACACAAGGGCTGGGAAACAGGTAAAACACATTAGGGCTGGGCAGCGTAATCAAAAAAAGCAGGAAAACACAAGACAGGAAGTAATATCAGACAAGACAAGGAATAAAACAGAACTTTCAAAATAATACAGGAAACGGGGCTACATACAAAAGAGAAACAGACTACCAAAATAAGATAAAACACCAATACAATACAATACTGTCCAACCAGTAAAACATGTCCTGTTCTCTTTATTTATATATGTTATACTGTCCAACCAGTAAAACATGTTCTGTTCTGTAGAACATGTTGGACCAGTCCAATATGACCATCAGTTGAAATAAACCATGTGTTGTAAGAAAACTTGTTTTATTTGTTATGAATCTTATGAAGATTAACATTTGTCAAGAGTACAACAGTAGAATCATGAAAGTAATAATGATACAACAGGGTAAAGTATTAGGCTAATGATACAGCACATGATAATAAAACAAAAGTATTTGAAAAATGGTAAAGAGAATGAGAATTGTGAAGCATTTAGGATCCAGGTTGCCACATGGTCTATAACCAGCAGTATCCTGGCCATCCATGTTCATGTCTTTAGATGCCACAACTGTCAACTGAATCACATTTTATTTCACTTGCGTTTTTTTTTTACTATGTTTACCAAAATTCTGTGGTTGATGTTAACTTAAAGGTGCTCTAAGCATTTTTTTAGGCTACAACATTTTTTGTCACATACAGCAAACATCTCCTCACTATCCGCGAGCTGCCTGTCCCCTGAACACACTGTAAAAAAATGTGGTCTCAGTAGACAGCCCAGGCTCCACAACACCAACAAAAACAAACTGGCCAACCTGCCCCATCAAACATAACAAAGAGTGTTCCAGCCAATAACCGACAAGAAGGATTTGGGGGTGGGGGTTGGGGGGGGGGGGGGGGGGGGGGCTTAGTGCGCGGAAGCACGGAAGGGAGGGAGATGGGATGGGGTGAGGAGGAGGGAGGGCCTAGCTAGCTAGTTTTGTTTGAAAATACTTTGAACGTCAACAAGAAGTGCCGTCACCCAACATCGCTTAGAGCACCTTTAAACTAAGCTATGTACAGTAGGAACCATGTTTATCCATTTTATCCCAAAATCCAAAGCCTACTGTCACAAATCACAAAATTGCCTCAAGTGGCTTTATACTAGCAATAACAAGTTTTCAGTTAGAATGAAACACAGCCATTAACCTGTAAAGTCCTGTCCTTTGTAGAGACTCCCCTTCACTGGCTCAATCCACGGTGGTCTGCAGGAGGGGAAGTCCATCAACATCAGTGGCCGAGTCCTGCCTGGAGCCGATAGGTCAGACTGCTCTTTTCATCATTTTATCGCTCAGCTCTTAGTCCTTAGATATGGTCGCAGTAAAGTACAAAAAAACATCTTATACAATATTTTAATCAAAACAAACAACCACAACACATTCATTTTTCAGAACAATTACTTCATTTTTGTTCTGAAATGCTTTGTGTTTGTGTGTTTGTGGTTTGCTTAATTTGATACAATTATCCCATTCTGATTCTTTCCTGTACTCCTGGCTTAACTCTCAATATTATTATCATCTCCAGTAATTTTACAGTATGTACAGTAGAGAGTTTCAGTATGGAATAATACCTAATATTCTCTTTATTATTAAATAGGGATTGGGTGGCTTGTGTTTCACAGTGGGTAAAATATTGTCTTTATGATTATATCGTTAATTGAATTTCATTCTGGTGTTTATTGAACATCAGTACACATCATACCTCCATTCATTTTCAAATGAGGCTCTATTTCTTTGTTGGGGGGGGGGGGGGGGGGGGCTTGGTAATAATTTAATTTCATCAATTTGGGATTTTCTAAAGAATGTATGTTAAGACATGTTAAAGGTATTGAGTTTCTTGTAATCTGAGTTTAGGGGAGAGTGATTTGCTTCCTCCTCCAATATTTGCAAAGCTGTTGAGAAGACAATCTGAACTCATTTACTCGTTTGTTATAGAGCTTTTGACTGTATGCCATGGTCTTCATCACTGCATGGCGTTTGGTTGGTTGCCCATGAATGTGAACAACCACGTGCTTTTGCACATATATATATTCTTTCACTATTTAGACCATGAGATACAAAATAACAGGGATCTACTCATCTTAACATTGCTCCATAGTGCCATTAATGGTCAAAAACCATTTGGTTATATTCACTGTTAGGGTAGCTTGCAACATAAAAAAATATGTAACCATGTTTTGGCCATTTACACACAATTCTTATAATAAAAAAGCTTAATAGTGATAGTTTCTTGTAGACCATTAAATGAGGACTTCTGTTTTTCTCCAGGTTCAATGTGAATTTACAGTGTGGTTCCAGGACCAATGCAGACATTGCTGTCCACATTAACCCACGATATGACAGCCACCCCGGTTATGTGGTTACCAACACCTTACAGAATGGCAGCTGGGGAGCAGAAGAGAGGAAGCAAAACTCGCCGTTTCCTGCTGGCTCTACCTTCAGCCTCACCATCACAGTCACACGTGATTCCTACCAGGTCTGAAGGGCCAAAATTGTTGGAAATGAAATGATCCACTAAAGCCATTTTCACATAAACTCTGGACTGTGAATGTCCAAGGTATCGGGTCCCAACATTGTCCGTAGTTCCCCTTTCACACATGTAGCATATAACAGGAGATTGTCCGTATCAGACCCGTTCTCACTTACTGGAAATACTCTGTTTGGTTTAGACAAGGAGTGGTGCCTGGTAGAGCGTGCAGCAGACATGACGCCATTACACTGCATTACAGAGCCGTTTGTAATTTGGTCATAAAGTCTCTTGGCGATCCTTGAATTCATCTGACGGTTTCGGCGTCAGCCCTTACCGACAGAAGCTCCCGAATCTTATCATCTCTCCAGTTAAAAATTTTCCTTGGCTTCTTTTTGTAAATCGCCCTTCTTCTTCACCCTCGGATGTTTGTTTTCCTCCCGGTGTTGTGTGAGCGGCAGTAAATGTCATCACGACGGCCACTTGCTCACTGTGAATTCTCAAGGGCCTTTTAGACTTGCCGCTGGGTTTAGTTCACATCTACAGCGGACTGTGCTCAAGGTTCAACCAGATCGAAACACGGAAAAATGCGCAGTGGTGGCGTTGCCGCTTTTGGTTGAAAAGCCCTACACACTTTTGGCTCAATCTGAGATAACTCGGATTTTGTGCTAGGGTCCGATCTGACTGGTTTGGACATTTGCGTTCTCACATACAGCTCCGCCAGGTAATGTCTAGATAATTACAGAATTGCATTGCTTGAGTGAAAGCGGCTTTAGTTTTGTCCGAGTACAAAATTGTAGAAATTTCATTCAGGCAGATTTCACTACATTTACAAATCCTATGTGTTTCTCATCTGTGAGTGCACAACAGGTCATTATGAAGTACAACAATTAGAAAATATCATTCAAAGAATAATTTAAAGTAAACAAAAAACATAATAACCTCTCAAGTTTGCCTGCACTTAATCTGAGAGTTTTACAATGAGCCACAACTTCGGCCCATCAGAATTGGAGTAGTTATTTTCTGAGTTGCAGTCTTCAATCCAATTGCTCATGGGATTATTTGGGGAAGCAGTCAGAGATGGTAACTAGATAGAGTACAAAACATACACTCTGTTCAGGTTGCTATTATTTATAGAAAGATCTTATTTTTGTGCATGCAAAAATATTTTTTTAGCTCAGAAATGAGACCCAAATAAAATTCCATATTTTCTCCCCAGCTGAACGTCAATGGCTGCCACTTTATGGAGTACAGACACCGTATCCCATTTCACCTGGTGGACACCATCTCAGTCAGTGGGAAAGTAGAAATTTCCTCCATTGCCTTCCAGAACCCTATGGTGAGGATGCTGCATTAATGCATCAAGTATGGCATTTATGGTGTTTCATTTACGTCAATGCTCTCATTACAAATAATCACAAACCTACCAAATGAATCAACATGTAGAGTACGTGAACAGCATTACAGAAAGGGGAATGAGATTAAATTTGTTTTCTTTTGTCTTTCCTGGACAGATGGCATTCCCTGCACAGCCTGCCTTTGCTGCACAAGTAGCCTATCCAACCCAGGCTGGCTTCCCTTCTTATCCAGCGTTTCCCCCGCAGCCTGGATTTCCTTCTCAGCCTGGATTTCCTTCTCAGCCTGGATTTCCTTCTCAGCCTGGATTTCCATCTCAGCCTGGATTTCCATCTCAGCCTGGGTTCCCCTCGCAGCCTGGGTTCCCCTCGCAGCCTGGATTTCCTCCAGCAATGCCTGTGAGTATCAGGCAGGGTGGAGTTACAGTTCTACGGACATTTTACAGAGCTGCTCTGAGGCAGCAAAAACCTTATTGGTTAAGTTAAAGTGGCCATGCAAATAGTTTTGGTTTCATTTGTCCAGATTTAGAGCAATCTATGTCTGATTTCTTCCTCCATCCCAATAAAATGGAGGTGAATGGAATTTGATTTATGTGGTAGATGTTTAATCCTAAAATGTTAAGCATACCATTAATCTAGTTTGTTTTTTTAGTCCGCTAAATTCAGTTTTATGTGTCTACAGAGACATCAGCTTTGGGACACTCCTAAAGAACCTGAGGGCAGGTACACAGAACACAACATAGGGCATATGGTTTGAGTTGGCCACACTGGAAGGTGTAGTAAAAAAGCCGGGGGAGGGGAGACGATGATGCTTAAATATGGGGTTACCACTTTCAGACAATCTCTGCTGTAGGGCTGTCCCAAACGATTATTTTTTAAACGATTAATCTAGCGATTATTTTTTGATTAGTCGACTAATCTAACAATCGATTTTTTGATTAATCTAATGATTCATTTTTCAATTTGCGATTATTTTCCCATTGCTCAATTATTAACAATTTACACAAAACAAATTTCAATAAGGTGCAAATCTCTATTTCTTAAAATTGTTTAACACTGCACTGTTCAAGTAAAATGTATTTTTAGTGCAACATGAAGCCAGATGTAGGCTATCAATCCAACAACAAAATAAAGTCACTTTCAGGAGGAATACGAAAATAAAAACTTAAAGTAAACAAAAAGAGCAGCCTGTATTAAGCTATTGTTTAACATCCAAGCTCTTCTCCCTTTAATTTAACTTTAATTATTTGTATCTAAAGGCTGGTTAAGCACTGTAGGGAGGAGAAGTTGGAAAAAAATGTTTGTCTCGTTCCAGTGATTGGCAATCTTGGTGATGGCGTTGGATATGCGGTAGCTTGTTAGATGTATTTCCGCTCACATACCCAACAACTGCTGAACAACGCCGACACACAGTCCTTGTCTCATCCACCACTCTCTCGCATGTACTACTGTAACTGACCCGAAGACTGAAGAATTCGAGGTGGGGACGGCACCAGGTGGGATGGCATGAGACGAGAGGACATGACACGGGAGGCTCCAGGCTGCAGCCATACAGTCTCAAAGTTTTCCCAAACTTGCGATCTTAAAGAGGTCGGCGGGTCCTCTAACTCTTGTGGGTTGCCACTACTCGTCATACTCGTCCTTTAGTGCTGCTATCTCTGACTCACTCACTGGACTGTCGACCTGACAAAAAACTGCATGTAGGCGGAGAGCTCGGCTAGCTTCACAGCTAAGGTGGGGCTACAGATTAGGTGTCCCTAGAACCCGCGTATCTAACAGTAGTTCCGCATTACATTAGCAGGTAAAAGGAGTTCCAAAACACTCTGAAAACTGAAGACTAGGGAATCAGAAACCCAAGGTAAGGAGAGTAACAAAAAATGCTCTGACAACAGGCAAAGGAAGCACAGAGACTAAATACATGAGGTAACAAGGGTAGTAACAAGGGACGATGAACAGGTGGGACACATCAGGGCAGGGCACACGATCACAAAGGCGGGAAAACACAAGGCAGGAAATCAAACAAGACATGACACAGGAGAAACAGACTACAAAATAAAACAGGAAACTAAAGCATGAAACATACATGAGGATGGAACTAGGAAAACAAAACACAGAACGAACACGGGTAAAACATAACCATGAACAAATAACAGGGAAACAGCAACACACAGGGAATAAATTGACAAAATAAAAGAGGAAAACCCACAACTCACAACCATGACAGTGTTGCACTTAGTTGTTTACATGAAAAGTGATAGAAATAGTTGTGTCAAGTAGAGCTGCAAAGATTAAGCAAGAAAATAATCAATAGATTAATGGACAATGAAAATAATAATTTGCAGCCCTACTGCTGCTGCAATGCTCTCCACACATTTACAATTTGAAGCACGGTGCTTTTCTGGCCACACCCTATTCAGTGATGTCACAGCAGGTGTGTTTCATTAGTGATTTCAGAGGCACATTGCATCCCTGTCAGTTTAATCATCTTTGATCTATAAATGAATGATACTCATTGTTAATTTAACTAGAATGGATAATAAGTGTGTTTGTATAATTCATTCATTTTCCCATTGGCTCTCTGTACAGGCTGTTCCATACCAGAGCAACATCAGCGGTGGACTGATATCTGGCAGGACCATCACTATTCAGGGGACTGTTAACCCCAACGCCACAAGGTCTGACTTGATTACTTATTGTTGCTGGATCTCACTTTGAAACCAACCTTGTAGAAATGAAAACACAACATCCCAGGTGGCCCCAGGCCACACCTTTACCTATAGGCCTAAGATGTGCAGCCATGTCTGCTAGGGGTGTGCAAAAAAATCGATTCACATTCGAATCACGATTCAAGCTCTACCGATTCAAAATCGATTAATAAAATTCCAAAAATCGATTCAATTTTTTTTAATTGTATGTCTACTGCAATCACATGGGAAAAGTAACTACATTTACATACTGTGAATCATTTTTTTTTTATCGGAAATCTTTTTTTAATCGCAAATTTGATTTTGAATCGAATCTTGAGCCTAAAAATCGATACTGAATCGAATCATGACATTTTCTGAATTGTGCACCCCTAATGTCTGCCACTCCTCCACACCTCACAGCTTACCAATTACTACCCTAGTTTCTTTACTCAACTGGGCAACTTTAACCAGAGAGGTTAAGACTTTAAACTCCCTCCATTTAAGGCAAACTGCAGGAGTGGAAATAAGGCTTGTGTGTGCGCGCCTCCAGCTCCGCAATCATTCCAGTTGCCGCCCAGAGAAGGAAACTCAAACTGACATTCCTGTTTTGGCAGATATGTAATGAAAATTAACCAGAGTTCTTTTTCTATGTGTGCAGTTTATAAGACGTCTGTCAGGCCAGAGTTGGCCAATATGACAATATATACTACGAGAGGATTCAAATTTGTTAAATATTGTATTTGCCAGATATTTTGCCATACCTCATACCTATACTATAGTTGCTCTCCCTTTTCAACACCTCTGGGTGTATCTGGCCATTGTAGGCAATGCTGCAAATTAATGGGCAGGACTAGTTTATATGCAATATTAAATCATTATATGATTTAAGCCTCAATGTTATGAAGTATCTTGTTTTGTCAGGTATTTAATTAACTGGATTAGCCCACAGCAGACATAGTTGGGTTTTTCATCCATTATCTGAAGTTCGCTAAAAACATTCACGCAAATAAAGCCGGTGAAAGTATGTTTCCAGCCAACATCTTTAAAGCGAATAAAAACAAGTGCATAATGACGTTACGTGCTGTTTTGCGGTCAAATTGGTATATGGAATAGATTTGAGACATTTTAAGGTGTTTCCTTTAATTTTTGCACGGAATTGCCCAACATTCAAGCAAACAATTGTGAACACAGTTTTAATAGTGCTTATGTGCCAGCTGATAGCGACATATCAAGCTATAATAAGACAACAATGATGCTACCAATACATCGCTATGATGATGCAGATGCAAAATGACAAATATCTAAAATAGCCGTAATATTTCACTTGTAAATTAAATTTTAAAAGTCTCTCGTCTCCTCACACCCGCCGTGTCTGCAAAGAAAGTGTAAAGTGGAAATTACCTAAAACATAGTCTTCTTCGTTTTATGGTTGCAACCATAAAATGACCTAAAACATAATTGCAATTCATTATTTATTCGGCAAATTACGTTTCCATCAGCGTTTATCGCATAAGCCGTTAACCAATTAAGAGAAAATCCGATGAGATCAAACGTTTCCATAAGGCGTTTTTCATTTGATATTACTTTATTTGCATAAAAACGTCTGGATGGAAACATGGCTTGTAAGAGCATTGATGCCGAGGCCCAGTGTCATGTTGTACTCCCTCTCTCTCCTCTCAGGTTCACTGTGAATCTAAGCTATCTCTCTGGCATTGCGCTGCATTATAACCCACGTTTCGATGAGAACATTGTGGTTCGGAACACCAAGCAGGGGGACCAGTGGGGCGCAGAGGAGCGCAGCGGCGGGATGCCCTTCCACCGGGGGAAGCCTTTCACGGTAACACTGCAAACACTTCACTGATTGCACACACTGACCAAGTGGAGCGCGAACGTCACTGGTGATCGGCCCACATTTACTACTCAGGGTTTCTGCGGGGTCTTAAAAAGTCTAAAAAAGTCTAAAATTTAAAAATCTAAATTTTAGGCCTTTAAAAGTCTTAAATTCGCTAAAGTATTGTGTTCTAGGTCTTAATTTTTTTTTTAACAGGTCTTAATTTCCCTACGTCAATGCAACGCTACCTCTAATGTTCACTGAAATGCTCCCACAGCGCTTTAGAATGTTTGTTTTTTTTATTCCGTGGTGTTGTAGTTCTTTCTGTCGCTAGTCCAACTATAATTTGCTGTATTAGGACTACAAATGAGACCAACATGCAACTTATATTGCAGCCAATCTAGACACCAGTCCGATAATGCCAGTGCGAAAATCTGGGAATTATTGACAATGTTTCCGGACTCTGACATCCGTCTTTTTTTTTTGGTTGTTGTGAGGATCTTAAATTTCATTCATAATGGTTTTAAAAAGTCTTAGATTTGACATGGTGAAACCTGTAGAGACCCTGGTCTGAAAGTGTATATATCTTTCCGCTGCAGGCATCTCTTTCGACAGCATCTCAGCTAAAAAGATGATACTATATATTTTATAAAAATTAAAAAATTGCACTTGCATGTGGCTCTTCGTAGTTTGGCTTTTTTAAAGCTAATGTACTTATACTCGATTCCTGCTGTTTGGGGTTTGTACCTTCATGGTTGAATGCACATATTGGAGGATGCTTTGGATAAAAGCATCAGCTAAATGACATGTAATCTAATGTTTTGTTCCTCTGCTGGACTAAATGTCAGTGTGATGCGCTAAAGTGAGGGAATCACACAGAGACATGCTGGTCAACACATACAGATGCGATATCATCACGATACTTATGTCACGATACGATATCATCACGATACTTATGTCACGATGTGATATCATCACGATACTTATGTCACGATACTATATCATCATGATACTTATGTCACGGTACTTATGCCACGATACGATATCATCACGAAGCTTATGTCACGATACAATAGCATCACAATGCTCATGTCGCGATACAATATCATTGCAATACTTATGTCACGATATTATATCATCACGATACTTTTGTCACGATACGATATCATCACAATACTTATGTCACGATACGAAATCATCACGATACTTATGTCACGCTACGATATCATCACAATACTTATGTCACGCTACGATATCATCACGATACTTATGTCACGATGTGATATCATCACGATACTTATGTCACGCTACGATATCATCACGATACTTATGCCACGATGCGATATCATCACGATACTTATGTCACGATACTATATCATCATGATACTTATGTCACGGTACTTATGCCACGATACGATATCATCACGATGCTTATTCCACGATACGATATCATCACGATGCTTATGTCACAATACAATATCATCACGATACTTATGTCACAATACAATATTATTGCGATTTTAAACATATTGCAATATTCTGCGATATATTGCAACTTGTTACCTTTTTTCCAACTTCAAACTTTTCCCGATTTCAAATGATGTCTCCAAAGGAAAACTTTGTCAACATCTGTTTTATCTAAAAAGATACACTTCTTTGTTTGTTCATCTCACTCCAATTTTATTGCTGCGAAATGGGATTGTCAAGCAGACAAATTGACCAACACGTATATAATAATAGATCAATACTTATATCAATACAGTATAGCCACGGAAAATATTGCAATACTATGCTGTATCAATTTTTTCCCCCACCCCTAGCATATATCTATCTATATATCTATCTATATATGTTTATTTATTTATTTATTTATTTTTTTCACTAACTCCGAATACACCACTAACATCAACCTATTAATGCTGGTTTTACACTTTTTTTTGGAATTCATGGTCAATAAACCTTATTTATAGGAAATTATAGCCCACCTAATTTTTTGGTTGGTACTTGACTTGGTACTCCTAGTGGTAGTATCAAAAAACACACTGTGGCGAGTTTATCAGGGACGCTCTTTCAAAGATGTGATTGTAAAATGCTCTTTTTTTTCTTTCAGCTGACTATCTGTTGTGAGAAACAAGCCTTCAGGATTGTGGCCAATGGGATGCAGCAGCACACCTATAAGCATCGTTTCACTCACTTCCAACACATCACCACGCTGGAGATCACTGGAGACATCAGTCTGACCTCTGTGATGGTGTAGAGACCCAGCACCCCTGGCTGCTCTGGATTATTTTACACACAATATGGTTTCCCTGATTAAAAAAAAAAAAAAGGCTTGCATTTAATCCATGCTAATTGATTGCTTATGGCATTTACTGGATATTGTTTATTTACCTCCTGTGTATTCATGCTACAAATAATCTTTTTTATATTACTATTTGCTATACATATTCTGAAAACATTGTTTTTTAAAGGAAAAATCCACCAATGATTACCAGGTCCAGTCAGTTCGTGAATTAATGTGTTGATTTCAGGTCACATTGACCCGTTTTAAATTTTTGTTTTATATCAGAAAATATGGGATGAAGAAATAAGCACTGAAAATGTGTAGAAGAATTTTTTTTTAAATTTAAAATGTTGGAAAAAGCAAAAACAAACTGTGAAAAAAAAGGTGTCAAAACTTGGGGGAAAAAACGTGTTTTTTTCAAGGTTGAAGGGAAAACAACACAAGGGTTAAGTTAGTTCTGGTTGAATTCAGAAGTGTGATGTTTGTCCATAGACATTCTGTATAATGAAGTCTCTAAAAATGAATCCTGTGATCATTGTTTGTGAAACATTGAAATTAAAATGTAGTGTGGCGTGTTTTGTGTGATGAATTCTTACCTGCTGGAACATGACTAAATAAAAGGCAAGCAAATGAACGTTTCAACTATATTTTCTTTTATTTCTAGATTTTTATCTGTCACTTTAGGTGGTCAGCAAATTCACCGCAGCCTGTAAGAATGCAGTCTACCTTGCTACTGAAGCACAGCAGGCTTTTAGCTAAATGCTAACACATCTCGCTATAGTGTGGTAGCATGCTAACATTCGCTCCCTAGAACTTGAGGCTGATGGTAATGTCAATACTTTTAGTATTTTTTGACTCTCCACCATAAAATAGTCAAACACTTAAATGTTTTGCATTCTGGTGAATTTTTATGCAATTTATGGTGCACATGTCTTTATGTAAAGGAAATTATTAATTATTATTCAAAACTTTCTGCGTGTTCAAAACATCACATTCCGAGATATCAAGAATATCCCCCCCAAAATCTATGCCTATGCCAAATACAAAATGCTATGGCAAGCCATCTAATAGCTCAGACATTTTGCTCAAAGCCACACATGTCCATCTCATGGTGGTGCTAGAGGGAAAGTCAGGGGGTCACCAAAGTCATTAGGGTACAATATCTGAGAAACAAAATTGTGTGCCAACCCATCTGGTAGAAGCTGAGTTATTGAAAAGCATAAGTACATACTGGTAAAATATTGATCTGCTGGTGGAGCTGCAGAAGGGGGGATTACTAAAGTCAGTAGGATTTATCCTCTGGGGACCACGGATATCTGCACAGTCCATCTTAATCCATCCAGTAGTTGAGACGTTTCCGTTTGGACCAAAGTGATGGACGGACGGTCAGTGTTTGTTGTGTTAACTCTCTTTCAGAGGAATTTGAGCTGCAGTTTATTTCTGAACATATGAACTCTATACAGACCACAAATCTTGAGTAACTAAGATTTTTGTTTATGTCAAGGACCCCTAAACTGAAACTAATTAGGCGACAGACCCCCGTCTGATAAGACTTTGTCCCAAGGTCCCCCATCTGATAGGATTTTTGCTTTTAGATGTTTTATTACAGAAAGTGTATGAAACCCATGACCAAACTAGGCATGCATTTTGTCATTGTTTACTTATGAATGGAATTATATGGAAAATAATGATTCCCCTTTTTATTATATTTATACCCCAATTTGGGACCCACTGACTTGGATATTTTGGTCGAAAACTCCTTTCTGTTTTTGTGTGGGATACGAATGAGAAATTTGGGAAACTGTATGTTTGAGAATAGTCTATATTACTTCTTTTTTTTATTTATGGTAATGTCATTAAATAATGTTTCAAAATGAAGTGATTGACACATTATCAATTCCACATACGTTCTACATAAAGTACATTTTAAAATGTCATTTTTAAAGTATTATTTGCGTTATTTACCCCAGTTTATTAAGTAATATTTCACTGTGACAGAGCAACAATCCACAATACCCTTAAAATTAGATTGCCAAATTATGTTGAAAAAAAAAAAAAAAAAAAAAAAAAAATATATATATATATATATATATTTTTTTTTTTATTGAAAGTTTCTTATTTCAAAAATTAAAATAAGTCTGAAAATATACATTAATATGATTGCAAAACTTTAATAGTAAAGATAAAATGGCCTATTTGTGAAAAAAGATTACCATAGACTGCCATAGACTGTAGTGCAGAGATCTTCCTCAGATTCAATGCAGGGGGGCCTCCAAATTATGGTTAATAAAAAAAAAAGTGAATCCAACATATTGTTAGCAAATATAAATCCCCAGTGCTTACTGGCCTACAGGTAAGGTAGTCACTAAGGTAGCCATCCACAAATAAAGTTCATCCTAAAGATTTACTGTGCCACATGTTTAACATTAAAACATAATTTATAAAATCATGCCAACAGTTATTAGGCTATTTCAATAGCTTATCCTATGCAAGAAAGGTATGTATGTATAAAGGCCTTAGGCCGCCCTACACGTTATTGTAGGCCCAGTTTAATATGCAACTTCATTTTATACGATATAGGGGGTCCCTGCTCCGTCTATCTTTCAGTTAAGGGGCCCGTGGCTTAAAAAACGTAAAAGACCCCTGCTGTTGTGTATAGACTATAGAGCACTACCATGGCTCAGGCTGTGGCTCCAGTGTATGTCCAGCAGGGGTCGCTGGTTGACTACCTGGGGCTGTTGTACTGACTCTTCAGAGCAGGACTGGGAGCAGCCAGCTATTGTAACGTTAGCTAAAAGCCAGTCTGCGGCTTCTGTTCCCTACGAGCCGAGCTGCACCCAGCCAGTAACACCAGCGGTGCTCTATTTGCTGTAACGTTACTGGAGAACAGTGAGTATTTCTTCTTCAAATAAACATGTGATATAAGACTGAGGGGGCAATTTTTATTTGAAGACAGCGTTGTTGAGACAGAAGGCAAGCAAGGCAGTCCGGCTGACTGAATCATTTTCACAGGATCCGAATGTGTTGTTCCAGGATTTGCTTCACCAAAAATGAGGGCAAAGAACTATGGCTGTGGCTTGAGACAATTGGGCTATTTAGCTAGGTAAATGGCTCACTGCAGAGTTAAACTAAATCTTAATGAATTACTGTTGGCTTTTGTTTTTGGAGCTTTTTTGTCTGCGGTGGAATAAAAACGCAAATATTTGTTATTAGGTAACGTTACCCCCACCTACGAAACGGTAGCTCAGCTAGCTAATGTAGCCCAAAAGCTACACCTATTTTAGCGCTGTCATGCTTATTGTCCCCTGACTTCACATTGAAAGCGTAGTGGGGCTAATAAATGTTGCTTTGTGTAGCTACTTTAGTTAGCGTGCCAGGTGTTCGCATCGTTTTAACATCAGCAGCCAAGTAGATAAACAGCAGAGAGCGTGAATTACTGTTCCCTAGCCCTGGTTATTATAGACTGAAATCCGCTAGGCAGCACTAACGTTATATCTTCTAAATTTCTTCTTGTAAAATGTCAACTTGATTTTAAGGCGATGAGTTATATTGTTTTAGCTACCAGTGCACTGTGCTTTTACTATGTTATTATCATCGGTGTGTTGTGTTTGCTGGGCTGAACTGTGACACCTTCTAGCTGGGAGTACAGAGAGCTCCATGGCCAATATTACCTGTGCCGTAATTAAAGTAGGAGGAGGTTGTTTGTATGGGACTCCAGCCTGTGCTGCCCTGTGGAGAGTGTCACTCAGCAGCTAATGAGAAGCAGGCTGACGCTTAATATCTGCTTGTGTCAGTTTGTGGCAGGAAGAGTTCCTGATTTTTGAGGGTTTGGAGAGACCCAGTTAAAAATAAGGCCAGGAATGTGTTTTGGTCCTGCCAAGCTCCTCCAATGGGCCTCTGTAATGTAAGAGTGTTGGAGGTCTTCAGTGATGGAGGTCTGGGTTTTACAGGGCCATCTACACATGTTGACAGTTACAACATGCTGTCAGACTTCTGATGCTGTTTTATTGTCTTGCAAAATATAAAAGTGTACAAAATATACAATAGCCAGAGGCTCGTAGTAAGTTGGATATTTTATACTCTAATACGCTTGCCACTTATGCCAGTAGTTATTGCCCATTTAAAAAAATTTAAAAGTAGAACTGGGCAATACATTGTTATAATACTGATATCATTAAATTTAATTTCGACTAATTTCCTTTCTGAGTAAGATATCGATTATACTTTTGAATATAGAATTTTTTTTTAAAAGAAACCATGGTGAGGTCTTTTAAGTATTTTGTTTTGGCTAAAAAAACATCCAAAAGCAAAACATACTGTTTACAATTATATCAAAAAGAGAAGAGCACAATGACCCTTACATTTGAGAAGGTGGAACCAAAGACTGTTTTCTATTGGTTGCTTGATATAGGGATGGGATCAATATACGATACTATGGGACAATATAGGCTTAATTTGTAGGGGTGTAAAGATACATCGATTCAATGATCCACGCTCCAACATTATCGATGCAAAGTGAAAATATCTATGCCTACATGTTTTAAGCTTTTTGTCTTGAGGTTGTTATTGTGTTGTAATCGTTGGAGCTTGTATTGCAAGACAAATTTCCGTGTCTATGGACAATGAAGTGCTATCTATCTATCTATCTATCTATCTATCTATCTATCTATCTATCTATCTAATGATACATTTCGTCTGTATGCCCCTTTATTTTAGATTCCCACTTCATATTTAAGAATAGTTTGTTCTCAATTGAAATGTCTGGAAGAGCTCAGTAATAGAATTGTCAAATACTTTTTTAGTTGCTTTTTGTGAGTTTCTATTAATGTAACTGTGTTAAATGGGTTTATGATATCGTCTCACACCGATTGCAGGACCCTGAAATGAATCGAATTGAAATCGTATCGTGACAGACTTTAAGATATCAGCAAATATCGTATCACTGTCCCAAAAAATCTATGTAATATAGTATTGTGATAAAACGTGTGATTTTCGTTTGTTGACCCTTATGGATAATGCCGTAGTTTTTATACAACGGTAGCTAGGCTATTTTGTCGTTGCCTCTGGGTACATTAGGCCACATTTTTGCATAAATGTGAAGAAGTACTATTTATCTATAAGATCTTTAATTCACTAGATTAGCCAAAAACCGACTTTCTTGTCTGGTAATTTTATCCATATTCTCATAAATATTAACATGTTCATATTGCAATATTTATAAGAAGTGGAACAACGATAGAGGATTTAATCCATATTGCTCATCATTATCTTGATAAATGACTTCAACAAATAACTAATTCTAGACTTACCTGTTTCAGTTGAGTGGTCACTGAATTATTGTTACTGATAAAATAATCTTTTGAAAATGCCAAAAGTCACTGCCATCCCACAATATTATCACATCAATAACATGGGGGTATTTGATTTCTGTTTGAAACTAGTTTAATATAGACTTTAATATTATAGATTTAGTTTTTTTTCTGAGCTGTCCAGCTTCACGTGAAAATCAACATTACTATTTAACACATTAATATGAAGTATTTAGTAAGTTTGACACAGTTTGCTCTTCCTGTCTCTTTCCCCAGGGGATTCGTCCCTGTCGGTCACAACAAAGGCCCCTGTGAACTGGACCTCCTGCTCTGAAGGGAAAATAGAGCCACGGTGGACGGAAACGCAGTGTCTAGTGTGTCACCATGTTTAACCTGATGAAAAAGGATAAGGAGAGGGACGGGAGTAGGAAGGAGAAGAAAGATAAGAAGGAGAGGATGTCTCCGGCAGAGCTGCGCAGCCTGGAAGAGATGAGCATGCGGCGAGGCTTCTTCAACCTGAAGAGGGAGGCCAAGCGCGAGTCCAAGAACAAACTGGAGATCTCCAACCCCATCCCCATCAAAGTGGCCAGCAGCAGTGAGCTCACCCTCACGGACCTCGAGTCGGACGGCTTGAGCAACCGTAGCAGCATGGTTCTGGACGAGCAGCTGAGCGCTGCCAGCTCCACTGACGACCTGAAGGGTGATGGCGGGGGAGGACAGGACGGACACCGCAGCTCAGTACGGGATCGCGTGGCTCACTTCGGTACACTTGCCAAGACCAACTCCTCGCAGGTGGGTCAGATGATGAAACGCTTCTCCTTTTCCCAGAGGAGTAAGGAGGAGAGCCCTTCAGAGGGCTCCACCCCCTCCGGCCAGAACTCTGCTGCCCCGTCCCCGCAGGTGGAGAGTAAAGTGTTCAGCATGCTCCGCAAGCACAGCCTGAGGCAGCAGCCGGAAGCGGCATCGGACACCAAGAAAGTCTGCATCCCCGAAGTGGTCGACAAGACCTTCCCTGCACAGCTGCAGCTGCCGCCCGTGGTCGCGCCGAGCGTGCCCGAGATCCGCGAGTTGGAGCTGCAACGTCGCAACACCGGCGACTTTGGATTTTCTTTGCGTCGCACCACCATGCTGGACCGCAGTCCCGATGGAGGAGTATACCGGCGCGTGGTCCACTTTGCTGAGCCCGGCGCCGGCACCAAGGACCTGGCGCTGGGGCTGGTGCCGGGCGACAGGCTGGTGGAGATAAACGGACGGAATGTGGAGAACAAGAGCCGGGACGAGATAGTGGAGATGATCCGCCAGTCGGGAGACACGGTGAGGCTGAAGGTGCAGCCCATCCTGGAGCTGAGCGAGCTGAGCCGCTGCTGGCTGAGGAACACCGAGGGCCTGCGCAGGGAGGCCAGACATGTAAGCAGCCTGTCCACTTTCTAAGTATAAACCGATAAAGCAGCTCACTGTTCCGCTCTATTTGCCATGAGTGGCAAACCTTTTTTGACAGGCAGGTTTAATTATTCAGTCCTTCCAGAAAAATGCAGAGTTTTTTTGTGATTGTTGCATGCAAAAATCCTTGATTATGCGGCACGTTTTCTTAAAAAATGCGATGGAATATGCGGGATATTTATGCAATTTTATGCGATGAAATTGTGGGAACTTGCAAAAATTGCGGGAAGTAAACGCAACATTTTTCAACTTTCTGCTAAAATATATGTGACTTTTTTGCAACGAAAATGCGGGCATTATGAAATCATGCAAGCCCCGCATATTTCGCGTGGAAATCGGCAATTTATGCGGCGTATTTGAAAAAATGCGGCCTCCGAATAAATATGCGGACTTTGGCTGATTATGCATTGAATTATGCGATCGCATAATCGCGTTTTTCTGGAGGGACTGATTATATAATATTAATATTTATTTTTCCAAGTACATTTACACAAACGAGGAATGTATCCTCTGCATTTAACCCATCCTAACTAGTTGGGAGCAGTAGGCAGTCATAGTCCGGCGTCTGGGGACCAACTCCAGTTGTAATGCCAGTACCTTCGTCAAGTGCAACGGCAGGAGTTACCTAGCATGCGTGTCTTTATGGTGGGAGGAAACCGGAGCACCCGGAGGAAACCCACGCCAACACGAGGAGAACATGCAAACTCAAAAGAAAGGCCCTGCCCCGACTGGGGATCACAGCCAGTACTCAGCAACAGAAACAACAATGTCCCAGATTATCAGGGGTGCAGTGTTTGGGTTCTGCTTTATTGACAAGCTGTTGTCAGTAAAGTCCAGGATGTCCTGCTTACTATTTGTGCCTTATATTGGTTGGGAAAGAAAGCTCCAAGACTGAATTGAAAGAATAGTCTGGTTTTATGAGTTTACACTCACTCATATTTATTACAAAAATACTAACTCAGTATGGCTTGTATGTTCGGTCATCTGCTGTAGCCTTGGTTGCTGCTACAGGTACTATTTCCTTTTCAGCAGTTATCATAATTCCATCTAATGTGCACTAAAAACTTCCTAATAGTTAAGAAACCATATAGACAAGTGCAGAAATGATTAGCCTAGTTGATTATTGAAAATTAATGTGAGTGTTTATGCTGCTTTATATTATTGTACACTACTATCTTTGGGTTTTGGACTGTTGGCTGGACTAAACAAGTAGTTTCTCACTGGTCTCTGGAAAATGTGGAAACAATGTTCTGTTTGATCCATTGATTAATGAAGTATAGAGGAACCTAGTTTTTCCTTTTTTGAAGGTATTGAAGCAGTCTTAAAGCCAATACATTTGTAGAGCGTGCACCATCCCTGCAGTAACAGTAGCTGAGTGTCCTCCTGTAGGGCCTGCCCTGGCAGCATCAGAGGGCTTTGTTTGTTTGCCTCTATTGGCTTTGGTTCAAGGGTCCTTGTGACACTATCTGACTGAAAGCGACTTCCAAACCCCCCCCCCCCCCCCCCCCCCCCCCCCCCACCTTCATCACAATTGAATTAATCTGCTCTGGGAAGCAGGGAGTGGCTAGCTGTAGCCCATGTTGTTCTTCTCCTTACAGGAGTGTAGAAGCTCTTTCTCCACTCTGGCTGTTTGTCTCTCAGATAAGAGACTAACATGTTATTGTGCAGAGCTGCTATAATGATTTCCATTTCCATGGTCTAAACAGGAAGTGCACAGCGGAGGGAGCTTTGTTTAAGTGTATAGGTAGTGTTGGGTCAAACGAGACACACACACACACACACACACACACACACACACACACACACACACACACACACACACACACACACATGTCCCCTCCTTTTAACTTCATGAGCCTATCTCTGCAGCTGATTTGTGTGTGTGTTAAACAGCAGGCCTGTCTGTGTCTCTTTGTCCACTTTAACAGATTTCAGCAGCTCGACTACTGGTTTAGATAAAGGAGAGCCAACAGAAAGACCATTATTCATTCCCGACTGCATCTGCCAGCTCGCATAATTCCCAATGCCAACAGCAGCTGCCTGCTTTATATTCCTGATAACGCGTAGAGCTGTGTCTCAATCTGTCAATCAATTTTTATTTGTTACATGAAATCGTACCAGGTACTATTTCATTGTCATCCCATCAGCTCCTTAATCTTATGCATGATTCATCAATGTGGCCGTCAGATTAGCACACATGGTTTGAAATGTTTCAATATAAGTGTCATTATGATACTTTACTGAGTTCCGTACGGATATTAGATGTGATAAATAACATAGAACAAAGCCTGCAGCTAGCATTTGTTTGTCATGATCTATTAGAGTGTAAAAACCTTTTTGTCCACCTGCCAAATGGCTAGTGAATGTTCAGATTTTACCAGCCTCATTAGATTACCATTGTTTTTTGGCTGGATCAAATCTACCACATGCATATTTTACCAGCATATATTGGTGCTTATTTTGTACCCTGTTAATAGGCATAGTATTTTCTTGATTAATCAATTATTGGTTTGATCTACGAAATGTCAGAAAACGGTAAAAATGCCCGTCACCATTTCTCCGAGCACATGGTTAAACCAAGAACCCAGATCTCAGCAATTACTTCTTTTTTTAAGATAATTTTTTGGGAAATTTTGCCTTTAAATGATAGGACAGCTGTAGACAGGAAAGGGGGGGGGATTATCACGGTCATTTTAGAAAGCGTGTTCAATATGTTCAGAAAGCACTGATAGGCCTACACAAGCTGAAATAGTTTCAAAAAGTGTAACAGTTTTTATTATATTACAAAAATATAGGCAAAACCTTATCAAAAGTGCAACTTTTAACATCAAAGGAACAAGGATTCAGCGTGTAAACGGCTTATTTGTCAGGAACATTCCCAGTAGTGCAGGTTTAAATTATGCAAATCCAAACATTCAAGCTAAGACATAAAGAACAATATGTAAACAAATCCTAGAAACACCACTAATTATATACTTGTTTTCTTCATCATCAAAATTTAAAATGTAAAACTGTACACACAACTTCAGGAGACTCGGATGAAGCTGGGAAGGATTAAACACACGGTTTCCACACCGTGGTAATCCACCGTGGTGATAATGATATTTTAAATGAAAACTGTAATTGTTATTGTCAACATTTTTATCGTGGTTTACCGTTACACCAGTAATCGTCACATCCCTAACTAAGCCTTTGTACATAGGGCACACGCACACTCAACCTGGGCGCCCCCAGAAAAGAAAAGCAATTACTTTTGTGAGGACAGTGTTATCATAACTAATAGAAAGCAATGTAAATAATAGCCTAATTGCAACAAACTGGAATATTCCTATAAAATAAGAAGGATTGAGTTTCACAAAGCAGCATGCTGGCTGTAAACTGCAGCACTTGGGGTTAGACAGCATTGTGTCAGTCCACCTAAAGCTGGTGCCAGGAGTGTTCCACACAAACATGAACACAGTAAGAAGGAATCCAGGTTTGGAAGGAGACTGACAGGAAGCACCTATTCTTTAAGCTATGACCAGTATGAGCAGGATGTTCTAAAAAAAGCACTGGGATGTCTTAGGAAAGGAGGAGACATTTTCACCCTGAACCAACAAATGAGACATTTACTGGCTCAAGTGGCGCTAGATGGGAGAACTCATTTTTATAAGCTATTTTCAAAACCATGTCCATTGATAATTTTCAGCATTAAGTGATAGTTGACCTTCAAAGTAAAGATGAGCGAAATTAAGTAGGCCCGCTGCTTTTTTGAAATGAATGACTGGTGTCCTTGTACAAAAACATAACAATGATATAAATTATTTAAAATGAAATAATTGATTAATAAAAAAAACATAATAAATATACAACCTATAACGTCAATCTATAACGTTCTGGAATTGGTTGCGCCTTGGAAGGTCAGTGGCAACTATGTCAAAGTTGAAATAATTTTAACTTTGAGCTCAGCAGCCTTTCCGAGCGGTGCGCGGCGCCAAGGGTAGCGCAGCGCCAGGGGTAGCGCAGCGCGTAGTTGGGCGACACCGCTCTCCCCATAGGAAAACATTGGAACGGCCAGTGCAGACCGGTTTTACCGCGGATCATGTGTAGGTGGTTTTATGCTGCCAGAAGTGCTGAGCATAAGTGCTGAGCATTCCCTGAACAGAGGTCTGGTCCAGTCAAACCTGCTGGGCAGCATTCAACTGCTGTAAATGCAGACAGAGGCCACAGCCAGTCTTCTTGAACTTCACTTCTGTCTACTGCCTCTGCTGTTTGCTCTCTCTCCTTTCCTAGGGGCTCTCTTTGAGGATTCAGAGCAGCAGGCTTTACTGTGTAGGATGCAGGTGCTTCACTCGCATCTTAGCTGCTGCTTTCTGCCTCATTCCTGCTCCTGCTCCCCGTGTTTGCCAGCAGCTTCTTATCTGCGGGTACCTCTACATTGACTCTGTCTAGAAGCAGGTTAAATCATTTTAATATGTAATTTATATTCAGTATATAGTATTTAATCAATTTAATATGTAATCAATCTTTAATGCAGACTCATAGAAACCGAGATCACAGAGCCAGAATAACAACCACCGAGAGTTCTCAAAGGTCCCATATCATGCTCATTTTCAGGTTCATTTACTCGTATTTTGGATTTTCTACAAGAACATGTTTACATGCTTTAAAGTGGCCATATTATGCTCATTTTCAGGTTCATAATTGTAATTTGAGATTGTATAGGTTTACATGGTTTAATGTTCAAAAAACACCGTATTTCTGTTGTACTGCCCATTGCTGCAGCTCCTCTTTTCACCCTGTGTCAGGTCTCTGTTTTAGCTACAGAGTGAGAATCTCAACTTCTGTAAGATCTTTGTTGTCAGTCGCACATGCGCAGTAGCTAGGTAAGGATTACATGAGCTAGCTAGCTGTTTCTCCAACTTCGGCCTGTACAAGGCAGGATTAGACGGGAGACTTCTTCTAAACGAGGGCGCACTTCCAACTTTGCGTGGAATACCTGCAGAACAGGGACATGTGAGTAGTTCTATACAATTTATTTTGTAGATTAGGGTGAATTTGTATGTGTTGTAGCAGTGTTTAGCCATTGAGAACGAGCTAGCATGCTAGGGCTAGCATGCTAACGGTTAGCCCCCCCAGGCCCCTCCTTTCGGCTAGTTACGTAGAAAGCCGTGCAGATTTTGAACAACTCACCCGGAGACTGAAGGCAGGACTCATTCAGAAACTGTATCTCACTCTAAACAGCATGGATGTTTTTTTTCAAAGTTTGTATGTGTGTGGAAGCACCAGAGACACAACATAACACCCCAAATCCCAGAAAAAGGTTTTTTTTTTTTTTCATAATATGGGCACTTTAATGTTTAAAAACACATAATTTTTTCTCATTCGGTTAGTCTGAATACACCCTCTGTCTGAAATGTTTTGTTTTAGCGCCTGTCTCTTTAAGCCCCCCTCCTAAAACAAGCCCAGTCTGCTGTGATTGGTTAGTGTCTCTGGGTCTTCTTTATCTGCACTCTCGGACAAGGGGGTAAGTGAGCATTCGGAAAGCGTACCTCCTATGGAGCTAACAAGCCATCACCTTCTGCTAGCATTCCATTGACTCCCATTCATTTTGGCGTCACTTTGACAGAGAATAACTTTACATCTGAAGCGTTTAAAGACTCTATTTGTCCATTGTTTATTTCTAAAGAAACACAACAATGTATAAAAGGCTCCATTACCTTGTAGCTCACGTTATGGCTCCGTAGCAGACGTTTTTGTAAAAATAGGCTAATGATTGTGTCATAACCATGCAACTTTCTGTCACATAGTAGAGAAATTACCGTATAGTCAGGAGAAGCTCGTAGGCAATCGGGGTGCGTGGAGGCATACAGTCAAGGGAGAAGCCCATGGTGAGTCCATGAAAGCATCGGAACAAAATATTTCAGCAACGTTTTGATGGATTGGAAATACTTCGGTATCCTTGCTAGATTGGGAATGATTGGGATTTCTCTTGGCACAGCTACCAGAAGACTTAGAATTTTCAGACAGGTTGCTCACGTCACATCTACGTCTTCAAGCTCAGTTGGAGGCTGCTCAGTAACACTCAGCCATCACTGGATAAGTGCTTCTAATTGACTTCACTGGTCTCCGTCAATGGCGTTGCTGTATCCATTTATTTCACTGTCTATGCTCTCTGAGTCTCTGCACCGTCACTGCAGCCGGGGAATGACTATAGCGGTACTTTCTACCTACATATAGTATAGTTATGACATCACAACCGTACAGAAGTCCTGACAGCACCGTTTCTGAATACAGGCTCTATGCATTTTTGTTTGGATTGAACGTTTTGATACTTTCACAGTATTTATATAACGCCTCAACCTGCTTTATAATCAAATAAGACATGGAGGCTCACTTTTTACAATATGGGACCTTTTAAGGTCATTTGTGGGAAATGAAATTGTAGGTCTTTTGACTAAAATATTTTAGCAGCTCAAGTTGAAAGGTCTATTGACTCAGACATATTACTTCTGTTTTAAATCTAATGCTGTTGTGGTGCTTGCAGTAACAGTAATCCAGTATTAGTAATAGTAGTAGACACTTGAAAGCACAGCCATATTTTCCTCTCGCACTCCACTTACCGACTCTTTCTCATTCACCCTCTATGCTGTCCACCACGGTGTACCCTCAGCAGTGCCTGTTAACGTTGGCACAGTTATTGTTATCTCGACACATTCAGGAAGCAATTGTGACTTAACTCGCTTCCACTTTCATTTCACCCTCTCAAACTTTTCTGCATCCTGTGCTCAAACAAATTACTCAGACATCCATTTAGAATTAGACTTTAGTCATCTAACATTTCCAAAGTGATTTGATGGTAAATAACAGGAGAGTGGAATTCTTTAAATGTGTGTGTCATTGTTCAGTTATGTAATAGATACTCTCCCCAAGAATATGGGTGGTAAATTCCTTTTAGGATTCTTGACAAGTAAAGCCTTCCTGCACAGATAGAATACGTTTGCTTGCAGTTAGTGGTTCATACTCATTCTTCTGGTTTAAACAAATCTGGTGGAAAAAGTTTGCTGCCTCAAAGCACTTGTACTTGAACCGTTTTAGTGATTTTGCTTTACAGCGTTTCCTCCTTTATTTGGTGGTATAACAGGGGTGTGGTGAGCCAGCAAACACAGGGAGAAAGATGGGGGCTGATGACACGCATCAAAGGTTCCCAGCTGGTATCGACCTGGGAATGTTGCGGCCATGTCATATCATATGCATCCTAAACCACTCAATCATCAGGGCTCCCCTATTGAACTTTGTAGGCTCAGATTTCAATCATCTGGCTTCAGAATATGTAAAATGTCCCACGTAAGATTTACATGGAGAATTCAGATGACATACTAGGAATTACTAGGATTTATTCAGTGTAAAGTGACAATATGGAGAAAATATGTGATATGTAAAGTTGTTGACTTAAGATGTGATAGGATAAGGATTTATGCAAAGATACCAGCAGTGTCACTTACAATGTAGGACATCCCACTGAAAAAGAAAGACCCTGACACTATTTACATGGCTTCAGCTATGTAATGCCATTCATTCCTAATCCTAGGATTTACATCAACTGAAGTCATTTCTTAACTACACACATGCATGAAAACATGGTCATGTGTTATAATAATACCATTAGTATCTCAGTTAGAGCTTAAGCTTTGCTTCACTTCACAGGCACAGGATATCTGCTGTGATAGATGCATTTACTCAAATATCATTCTCTGCTATTAATAAAACTCCAGTTCAGTGTTTCTCCCAGAAAAGTTGTTTAGCCCGGTGGCAAATTTCTTTTTTGACGAGTGCCTGGCTCGGAACAGTCACAGACTAATGACAGCATTGATGTAAAGCCCAGTAGTTTCTGTGATAACCGAATCATGGACGGAATCGCGAAATTGAGAATTAAAAAAAAGCTATAACAGATTCCATAGGGCCCTACATTCAGTCAGTGCTAAAAGCTAACCAACTGGAGATTAAAAACCAAGTCAAATATGACTACGTTAAAGTTTCCAACTGAGCCACCCCACTACCAAGTAATTCCCAGGGGCTTAGGCCTGGTGGGGGCCAACTTAGGCCCGGTGGTCGACCGGGCTTGCAATACACTTGTTACTGAAGTCTGCAGATTTGGAATATCTTAAAAATGGATCCCAGGTTGTGATCACTGAGACTATCTACACCTGATCAGTTGCAGAAACGCCTTGCTCTAGCTTGAGCCATTGTTTTTTGTTATGCAGAGGGTGATGATTGCCAAAGCAGGTGGCAGAACTACCCTGGGCATGTGGCACCTTTCTGATTTTACACCTAGCACCTGTCTTCAAAGTTCACATTTTCTTTTATAAGACCTGTTCGCTGTCGACCTTTCAAAGGTGTCTAAACCGTTAGTAGCGACAGCAACTTTATCCAAATAACTCAGTTAGCCTGCTCGGTGTGAAAGGGCACAGGGGTCAGTCTAATGTAAGTGCAACACTTTATACACTTGTATTTTCCATTAGGTGGTTCTGTCTCTGACCTGTCAATCCTACTCATCGAAGGGGGTAACAACAGTCAAGACAATGAAAATAGAAGTCAGTAGTCATACCTGATTTCCTAGGCACACATTCATGCTTTTAGGCCAGTAGAGTAAGTAAGGCAGTCTTCAGGTTTTGTTTCATTTTCATCAAAATTACATGATTGTAAAGTAGGGCTGTCAAACGATTAATTTTTTCTTAATCGCTGAATTTCTATAGTTATAGTATACTGTTTTTAAGTACATATTAACAATGGAAAGCAATTATTAACAGTGTATCTTGATTGGGAATCAAATCAATGCAAAGAAAGTTACTTTATAAGTTGACAGAAAATGTGTGAATCTAGTCACACATTTGAATCTAGAGTCAATATAGTGTGCAGTAACTCCTAAATAATTTTGATTACTCACTGACGTCCAGTGATCCCTGGTTAATGAGACAGCGTTTGCACTTGCAACTTCCAGTTGGGCTGCTTTCTCCGTGTCGTACAGACTGTGTATGGTGAAACTACTGTCCCCCTCAACGGCAATGTATAAGACGGGTCAAGACCAGAGTCCTCTACGATGCTGACAGGTCTGCAGTTAGTTGCCACCCATTTCGCAAGAGCTGTAGTAATTCTTTTGGATTTGGTTTCATCCGCAGGTCGGCAAGTAGCACTCTCCAGTCACGGTAACTGTACTTTGCTTAGCTCGTAGGTAGTAGCTCAAGCTTGACGTGCTTTAGAGATATTTGAGAGAGTCTGGAATTTTCCTAGTGGGCCGGTAGTGTTTCGAGGCTGCTCCGGCCGCCGCTGCCCGTTCCGGCCGCCGCTGGCCACTCCGGTCAGTCTGATCGCCTGGTCCGGCCGCCGCTGCCCGCTGGTCAAACTAACCTGTATGGCGGGCCGCAGCAGCCTCTTATTTCCGAACATTCATCTCTCCCCCGCCCCTCGAGGGCTGGTGGTCTACAAAATTTCCCAGTAGATTTTTTTTTTGTCCCACTCCACCGCAGTGTATTACGTGTGGTCCTCCATGTTTCCTTCTTCAAAGTTGCCGGGGCCGGGAAGCTACGATACCCATTAGCAGCATCTGTGAGTTTATCATGTGCCAGTGAAAACGTGAAAGGCGGAGCAGTATGTCCTTTAGGGTTGGTACGGTTCACAAAATCCACGGTTCGGTTCGTATCACGGTTTTAGGGTCACGGTTTCCGGGTCTGTATGGTTCTTGTTATTTCTTCTTTTAATCTTTAACACTCCAGAAATATACTTCAGCATATGATCTATAGCTAAAATTAGCATATCGAATGCATGTTACACAATACATGCACACAGTGGCGGTTCCATCTATTGTTTTATTTCCGCTGTCATCATAGGTGACATGAAATCCAAAATGTTCCCACACACCAGACTTATACGACGCCTCCAACTCCGGGCAGCCTTCTTTATGTCTCCCACTTACCATTTCTGACGTGACCTGCAGCAGTCCACACTCCCGAGGAGCGGTCGGTTCGGCGCCTCTCAAAATCTGACGAAAATCTTTTAAACTGACCTTTGTCGATCACAAAAACAGACAGATTCAGCAACTGTACGGCCTATTTCTCGCTTAAAATGTTTTCAGAAACACTTTTCGGTGAACTATTTTCGGAAAATACGAGATCGTATTCTGAACGAGACGCCATTAGAGTCTATTTTGAAATTCGGGAGCAGCAAGAACCACGTGACGCGTTCGTCCAATCATCGTCGTCAAGATGGCGCATGGATATGGAGCGTCTACCCCAGTTCACGGTAGTGCAAATGTAAAAATTTGCACTACCGCAAAATTTTTATGGTAGTAAAAATTGATTGATTGATAATAACTGTGTGAATTATTGCTCAGGAAGCCTGCTTAGCTTTATATGATATATTCTTCCAACCACACTGATAACAAGCCTTTTAATTGGGATAATACAGTGGGGGAATAGTTAAACTTAGCTTGTAAATCTGCTGGAGTTGTAGACTTCTGCCCCAAACTATGAGAGAGAGAGAGAGAGAGAGAGAGACCATCTTCACTTGTCTTAACAGGCTGACTGGAAACAACGGGAAGCAGGCCTCTCCTTTTAGGTCTCACTCTGGCATTTCTGGAATCTGCTTTGGAACAAATAGGCCACTTCCTGACCCTTTCCCCCGGGAGTTTCTTATGGAGGAAGAGGAATGAGGTTCTGAGGGCTAATGGAGGTGGGAGGGAACTTAATGTCCATGAATGTATTTGATAAAAAAAATTATAAAACTTGTCCAAATATACAGTATATAATGTGAGGTAATGTGACTGTGCTGCACGGTTTCTACATTATTCATCAGTTGTTTTTCACATACAGTGTGGTGAGAGTCTTCATTGTTCAGACATTAGTGCTGCATTAACAAACCCAGCATCCTCATTCATTTCAATGAGACCAGAGTACAGAGAGCTTGAACCTGGCTTGGCACAATGCGACGTCATCCAGCAACGCTCTGTGTTAGCCAATCAAAAAGGATAATACTATTGTCTGTGTAATCGGCTTTTTAGAGTTATAAAATCCTGTCTCTTAGAAGAAATGTTCTAAGTGTTTTGGTGGTCTCATGGCATTCTTCTCGTGTTGTATTGCACCCTTGCAATGTTTGTGATTTAATAAAACAAAAGACAACAATAGAGCATATGCACGGGATATTTTGAGCCCTGCTCTCTATATGTTCTACTTTTCTTTGATAGAATCTCCTACTTTTTAGCTGCTTCACTTTGAGACTAGATATGAACAGCAGAAGCTGAAGTTGCGGCATATTTCAATGTAGTAGAGCTGAAATTGATTTGTTATTTGTGGCAGCTGGAAATTAAACAATTCTCCACATTGTTTTAAGCGAGAAATGTCACACATTTGGCAGAATTGCCAACATAAAGATTGTCCTGGCTTTTATGATTGGACTTACACAATTAATTTCTCATGTGCACATCTAGAAATAGTTGACATTCTTCCAGTATTTGTAAGCCTCTCAGTCAAACACATTTCCTGTAGCCTTTTAGCTGTGTCTTTATGATTAACTCTATCCTGTTGATCCTCTTTATTTTCTGCATCCAGTCTGAGAGAGGAAAGGAAGTCTGAGTAACCTGTGCCCTCATGTTTAAAGGAGAATTCCGGTCAATTTCAACATGTAGCTCTGTTGTTTGGAAATTGCTGTGAGTGCAGGCAGTAGCAAGAAAAACTAAAACAATCGGTGCTATCTACACCGTGTTATCCTCCTGCTAGCATTAGCACCCAACAGGCTTAAACAGGGCAAGTTTTAAACATGTTTTAAGCCTCTAAACATGCTTGAAATGTCATTACAATTGCCTACCCATGTGCAATGATTCCTTCCGAGGAAACACAGCGAATTTGACTGCAGTAGATGTGACAGAAAGCATGAAAGTTGTGTTAATCCAGCCAGTGCACGTACCTCTGTTTATTTCCTGTTTTCCGGTCAAGTCCACACTAGTCAATTGTCGAACTCATACAATCCAATATTCCAGTCAAATTTGCTGTGTTCCCTTAGAAGGAATCACTGCACATGGGTTGCAATGACATTTCGAGCATGTTTAGAGGCTAAAAACACGTTTAAAACATGCCCTGTTTAAGCCTGTTGGGTGCTAATGCTAGCAGGAGGATAACACGGTGTAGACAGCACAGATTGTTTTAGTTTTTCTCGCTACTGACAGCACTCCAGATTTCCAAACAACGAGCTACACATGTTGAAATCGAGTGGAATTCTCCTTTAAGACTGAGTGTGCCTTCGGTCACCATTTAGAATTTCAATTTAAACATATTATACAAGGCTTTGGTGACAACCCGTTTTAATTACTCACAAATCAACCCCATGTCCAGTTCTTGTTCCACTTTTCAGTCAAGACTGGACCCAAAGGGGGTTCAGACTAATCAATGACAACAACTTGTCATCTTTAATGTCTTGAACCCTGGTGTTGTCAATAAATCTACTAGTATTAATGTGTTTCAGTTCAATTCTAAGGATAAAGAATGCAAGGAGCAGTGTCATTCTGTGTAGTGATGTCTTTGGACAGGCGTACAGACCTAAGGCTTCTGGGAATGACAACAAACAGGAATTTGTGTAACCAGCAGACTGGTAAGACCGAGTCAAACCACACAGGAATGCATGGGTGTTTGTGTGTGAAAGAGATAATATGCTTAATCATACACACCCGTCCTTGTAATCAGTGCAGCCTGATTCTTGTTAAGAAACCCTGTCAGTGTTCTCAGTAATTCTATTTGTATCTGGAAATAAACACTTCTCTGAAGAGGACATTTTTTTATCTGTTGTGTTTCTCTATATGTTGTGATTACAGTGAAACATTACAGTTTTTATTCTTTTTTTGCCTTTTTTGAATGCCATGATTATTTACTTAACCTCATCCTGAGATTAAGAACTTCTTTTTCAGGGAGACTGAAACCAAAAAGCTCCTTGATCACCGACTAATATCTTTGAAAAAAATGTTTTTCAATTTTATTTATAGTATCAAATCATAACAAGAGTTATCTCAGGACACTTTACAGATAGAGTAGGTCTAGACCACACTCTTTAATTTACAAAGACCCAACAATTCCAATAATGCCCCCATGAGCAAGCATTTAGTGGCGAGGAAAAACTCCCTTTTAGGGAGAAACCTGGGACAGACCCAGGCTCTTGGTAGGAGGTGTCTGACGGTGCCGGTTGGGGGGGGTGAACAGTGGCAATTATAGTCACAATAAAGATAATGGAACAGTGACAAATAGTAGTAGTTGTAGTAGTTCATGGCATAGCAGAGTACTGCAGGGTGTAGCAGGGCGCCGAGCTGCAACCATGATTTAGGTGCCACACTAATTCAAGGAAAACTACGGGGCGAGAAAGTGCTTTAAAGCAGTGTTGCCAACTTAGCGACTTTGTCGCTAGATTTAGCGACTTTTCAGTCCTCCTTAGCGACTTTTTTTAAAAAAAGCGACAAATCTGGACTTTCTGTAGAAAAGTCGCCAGCGAGCATGCGAGGCATTTCTCTCCTGTAGCCGCTAAAACAGTCTTCCGTTCTGTGACAGAGGAGCAGCGGAGCAGCCTCTCCCCTCTCTCCTCATGTGCAGCAGCACTGTGCACAGTGCGCAGGCAGGTAGAAGGGGAGGGGGACAGGGTGCGGGGGCCGGTGTAGATGGGAGAGACAGCAGGACGCGACGGGATAAGACTCCGGTGAGCTGGCGTGGTCCTGGGCAAGCCAGCCTTCTTTGAGAATTCTTTATCAATCTTTTTCCCTCCCTTTTTAGAATTTCTTTTTTTTTACTTCAAAGATAGGCTACCTAAGTCAAATAAATTGCTGTATTGAATTTGTGATTATTTGGCTAAAGAGTTCTTTCTTTCTATCTACCTTGCCGACACAACCACTAAGCTTTATACAAATGATTGCGTAATGACGTCACAAATATGCAAATGAGCGTATGACGTCATCTAGCGACTTTTGGAGCTGGTGCTAGTGACTTTCATTGGAAAAGAGTTGGCAACACTGCTTTAAAGTCCACCAGTCAAGTGTCAAAGCAGCAGAATACTTCTACTGCACTGTCTTTTTGTATAGAATGTTTGCATTGTAAATGAACAGTACTGTTTTTTTTCTTAAGATAATTTTTTTGGGGGCATTTTAGGCCTTTATTACGTAGGACAGCTGAAGACAGGAAAAGGGGGAGGGAGCGGGGGAATGACCTACAGCAAAGGGCCGCAGGTCTGCTTTGAACCCACGGCCGCTGCGGCAAGGACTGAGCCTCTGTACATGGGGCGCTTGCTCAGCCAGCTGTGCTTCCCAGGCGCCCCGAGCTTTACTGGTTTTAATGTGATAGCTCATGGAGCAGTCGGGACGGACCAGGCAGGAGACAGGAATGCGGTAGAACGGGTTGAAAGCAATATGATAAGTGACACACACCCTTGATTTGTGTAAATTACATCAGTGCAGACACAGTGTGCCAAGTGAGGATGTAATTACCGCTAGACAGAACAGTGGCTGTTGAACTTCAGAGTGGTTCTAAAAATAAGCGTCTCAAAAATATCACACATCTAGACAGATCTGTCTCTATTTCTCACAACAAAGATGCGCGCGCACACACACACACACACACACACACACACACACACACACACACACACACACACACACACAGGGCCAGAAATAGCTGTTAAAGAATTTACCTGCAGAGGCTAAATGTTGATAACAAAAATGACACAAGTTTTATGTGTGCGATTGAGTTGATGAATGCACTTTTATTCTAATGAATATCAACATGCAAACAGAATGAATGGTGACATGTTTGAGGGTCACACTCTGTGGCAGAGAACAGGTGAAATCCTACAACTTTCCACAACTGATAGAGTGAAATACGGTCGATGTTTAAAGACTTTTAAGGCGCTAGATGAAAAGTTAAAGGGCCAGCAAAGTTATCCCAATTCATCCTGACTCTGATAAATGCATAACTCAATTCCTTACTCCAGTTCTTACTCTAGACCTTACTCCAGTTCTTACTCTAGAGCTTACTCCACAGTGCTGTGGAGTACACCACACATACTTTCTGGGGTAGGAGAGAAAAACTCTGGGTTGTTTGCATTTCTTTAAACCGATCACAATCGGCTTGGGCGGCGCTAAACTCCGGATGCAGCACCTGTGGCTCTGCTAAATAGTCTCGGGAAGGAACTTGTTTTGGTGGAACATTTGCACCCCGCAAAAAAACCACCACATACAATATTACATGAAGTTAACTGTTGACACAATCCAATACCGTGAGCTATTTTAAATTAGCTGGATACATGGTTAAACCTCATTTGTTCTTACCAGTGTATCGCCATGTGTACCTCGTCAACAGAAAATCCACCAATCGGTCCCGAGAGTGAATGCCGTAAAGATATTCTTTGTAAATCTTTACAATCATTCCCCCAATGAACCATCCAAATTTTCTTCAAAACTTGCCATTTTCAGCGTGTAGCTTTGGGAGCTTGGATAATCCGGTTGTTGTTGTTGTTGTTGTTGTTGTTGTTTCCGATTTGAGGCAGTTATCCTGGAAATGTCTAGTCGTTGATCCAGACTAGATTGTTGCATCCCTAGACTACACCGTACTTTATTTGACATATTTGACCATCAGTTGGATAATGGTAATTTATTAGCCTGACTTCGTCCAGAATGTTAAGTATTAGTATCCACGACAAATTGTAATATCACTGGCTGCCTCTTCATTAGTGGTCTAGATTAGTGGGTGACCTGTCTGCTAATCTCTATGATTGGTGAGCCAGTGTGCGATACTCTTAGTCACTCATCAGTCAGAAGATTATGTGTGCCTGATGCTTCTGATTCACCAAACAAGAAGGCTAACACCAACACTGTTTGGCTCTTAATCCTCTTTCCTACTTATTTGCTTCTCGCTTGCTCCCTCATAGCCTCTCGGAACCAAGTAGCCAGATCAGGGTCTCCTACCAGGTTTGACACTGTGGCTGAGCCGGCCGTCTCGCTGGGAGCTAATCCCAGGTCTTCCAGAGATGGGGATTAACCAGGGCAGCTCCTATAAGAGGGCTGGGGTATTGTTAAATGAAGAGGAGGATGCACCGGGCTAAACAGAGAATTTGCTGCCACTGATGAGCAGTAGGAGAGGACTCGTCAGACAAGTGAATGTGTGTCTGTAACACCATCTAGGCATATGCCTAACGTTACATTCATTAATAAACCGTGAATTTGATCTGATATTTACTCCTCACGTCTCTACTCCGGGACCACCCCCAATACGCTCCATGCTCTGCGCTGTCTCTAAGGCTTCGCTAAACTTGGTTTTAATACATAGGGAGCCGCCCATAGGCGCCGATACCGTGGATGCTCCGGAACTCGAGCACCCACGGAAAATACTGAGCACCCAGTGCCAGACTGCCAGTAGACGCTTTGAACCCGCTATGACAGACGCTAAGTGGAGCGTCTGTCATAGTGTGCCTAGGCTACTAGACAGATGGAACTGATTCTTAATTTCCCACAAAGCTGATCGCGGTTACGTGTTCATCTCCAATCCTATCTGTATTTGTGAGAAGTGGCGTTGTCCTGAGGTGAAAGTTAGCCTACTTTACGGCTTTATTATCGAGTCAATAGGCGTGTGTGTTCGCGTCGGCCGCTGTCCATTTCCTAAGGTTCTGAAATGAAAACATTTTTTTGACTACTTTTTTTTAAAAGGACGTGCGCCTGTGAGCACCCACGGAGGAAAACATAAATCAGCACCTATGGAGCTGCCTACTGCGCTCTCAAACGATCAATAGCCAGTAACAGACTGCTAATCCGTGGCAATGTCTTTGGGTAGGCCTCGCTCGTTCCTGACTCTGGCTGCTTAAAGTAGAGAGAGCGAGTTTATGGTATTTGGGGAGATTTAAATCTATGCACAGTAAACTCAATGTGACAGAGAAAGTCAGCACTTCTGCCTGTTTAGGGGCCATACATTTCAATACAGAGAGGTGAAACACTTCCTATGAACTAGGCTATGGGTTAGTGGCAGACCATTAAAACAAATACTGACATTTGCCCTCTAAAGCCATATCAACTTTTTAAAATTTGTTATTTTGGATGTATTTTAAACTAATGTGCAACATTAAACAACAGTACGCAGTTAAAGGGTCAACTTACGGCACAGGGAAATAAAATAAGTGCAACACAAATGAATCCTGCTTTTAAGCACCTCAGCATATACTATAGTGAGGTTTACATGACAACATGCCCATAGCAGTTCCTCTATCAGCCGAATGTCATCATTCCACTTTCTACTTAAAGTACTTCACTCCTTATAGCAGTTACTAGCTGCCAACATCACCAAAATCTTTCTGCCCTTTGTTCATACACTAGTCTGAGCTTTACTCTCCAGTGTTTTCCCTAGGTTTGGGCATTAGGTGCACATATTTGTCGGGTGGTTTAGAAAATGTGACGTTTTTCAATAAAAAACATAGGCAATTTCACATCATTTTGGACCATTATTGTTCCCATATCTGTGTCTAAAACATTGGAAAAGTTAAGACAAATAATACATACATTACACTCAAAAAGCTTAAAGACAAAACTTGCTAAATAAGTCTAGGTTAGATCTAAGAAAGGTAATTTAGTTAGTTTTGATGCTGACAGTGATTTTACATTCTTTCAGCTTAGGTGATGTCCAAAACGGCTTGGGTGGTGCACCTAAACCTTATAGTTGTAGGGAGAACCCTCCTCTCATATAAAGTGTGTGCCTTGAGCACGTGTAAGATGTCAATCTGAGTTATAATATCTTCAGCAGTGTCACAAGTCATACTTACGTACAACATGTCTGGACTTGGACACACATTCTTGAATAGCCGTTCTCTTCTCTCTTCTACAAGTCGAGGCTTTCCCTTAAACAAACGTTGTGGTGAGGGCTGAGGCCTGGTCAGGGCTTAGAGGACATGCTGCTATATCTACTCTGGGAACTGTAGATGTATGTTTCTAGACAAGTTTATCACGTAGGCTGGTTTGAATGTGGCATTTGTCCATCTCACTGTGACCTTCCTGGGGGCTTTGTGGTAAGGTAACTTTCTCCCTGCTGTTGTGATGTGGGGTGTCACCGCTGCTCTTTTGTCTGCAAACTGAATTATTTACAGAGATGCTGCAGGACCCATGAATAATACAGAACTCTACTGAAGGAAAGACTTGTTTGAGTAAAGAAGGGCGGTCTGGAAAATTCAGCAGCTGTTCTCTGAGAAATTACAATGAGGTGCTTGGTTTCAGAGTGAGGAGAGAGGAAGCGATAATGAGGAAAGTTTCACTAAACTCCGTGTAAAGGATGAGTCTTTTTTTCTTATGATACACAACGCCCATGTGCTGAATGTATCAATTAAGTATTATGTGTGTATCTTCTTCCTCTGTGCCATAGAGCACTGTTGTTGTTAAAAATGCATCAGTGAGCCCCACTGTTGCTCTGGGTGACATGTTTCTTCATTACCATGATCACACACACTGTAGTTTATTTACACTCAATCCCCCATATATTACTTTGCTCCAGATCTCTGATTCATTATCTGATATGTTTAGAGATTCTACTACATAAAATACCATGAGAAATATTGCAACATGCATGGATGAGATTGTTGTTGTAAGTGAACTTTACAGAAAAAACAACTCTTAAATCGCCACATTTTTATTCGTGGTGAAAAATGGTTAACTCCAGCTTCTGTCACCTGAAAATGTCGTCTGTCGGACTGATGCAGCTCTCGGTACTACATCCCTATCTAGTGGTTATAGCAAAACCAATCAAACCCCTGTCAACCCTTTGAAAAAGTGAAACTATAAATGTGTGAGCTGTTGTTAAAGATGTATATGTCTTCAGTAGGTACCAACAGGCTTGGGGCTGAGAGCCACAGACACAGAAAACCAGAAAGAGATGGACACATTGTTGGTTTGGGTCTTTCGTGGTATTTTTTGACGATAAGAATTAGAACAGCACCAGCCTTTCCCTTTAAGTTAAAATGCATATGATATTTTGCTGTAGTAACCATAAGCTAATAAGGCTAATGTGGCTAATGATCAATTGGATGATTGGATGCAGCAATCAGTATGAACGCTAATGCATCAGCTTTCTTAATAAATGGATTTAGTGTTTAGTGGCCATACCTGACCAGTTAAATGCATTTTTGTCAAGAAAAAGACATACTTTTAAGTAAGTAGTTTCAAGGGAAATAGCATTCCTTTGGTTCCCAAGCCAAGTCCCTACGGACTGAGCTACAGCTGCACCAAACGTCATCAGAAAACTCAGTATTTCCGCTATTAATTCCATCTATTTAGACACAAAGGGCCGCTATCTACCTTTCTAGTGACACAGCAATGCCTGGGCCCATGTTGCCACAATTAAAATGATCCCAACGAGTTTTGAGTTTGTGAAAAAGGGACCACTGGTAGTGGATCGACGCTCAGTATTGGCAGTACCATGAGTTATAGTATTGGAATCCGAGAAAACTTCAGTTTGATCCCTAATGATTAGAAGCCCCCTGGAAGTATTGTTAATGCTAATGTTTGTGCTGAAGGCAAGACCACATTTCCCATAAACCGAGTTACTTCCTTTCCCTGCAACCCTTTCAGGAAGTAATAACTGTGTGTGGTGCAGAAGCACAGTGTCAGATGCCACTGCGTGTTTGTCCTCTCTCAGTGCTGACTGCTGCTACCTGAAAACCACACCGTCAGCAGTCTCCTTTCTCTCCGCGCAGTGACACAGCAGCACTGTCAATGCACACCGCCTCAACTGAAGCACCTGGCTGTTTCCATGGTAACAGAACACAGCCCTCGTGTTTTCAGTTTGATTTGGGGACGCCACAATCTTCTGAACATAGCCATACTGAGAAACACAGAGAGAGTTGAGTGGAGCTGATAGTCTTAATTAGCTTTGTAGCAACTCATTTGGCAACGGCTTGAATGTAACGGACGTTCATTAATATCAAAAAGTTATGCCCTGAAGCTTTAAGTCTTTTTAAGGTTAGACCAGTAGTACCACGTCATGAAAACATGGCTGTTGTCCTGTCACTACTCTACCTCTGAGATGATTGCCATAACATAGTTAGATTTACAATTAAGAAAGTGAGTTCAGTTTGCACATAACATTAACAAAACTTATATTCACAAAACCCTGTGGATTGAAGACCGACAGTTTCACACATTAATAGAGTGAACTCTGTCATTGCTGAGATTGATGCCATTTGGATATGAGACGTTTTCGGTTAGTTTATGAAATTCCTTTGGGACGCAGGGAGGTTCTCTTTCCTCTGGATAATTACAGGCCTGCTCTCAGCCCGCAAATATCACAAATGCAAATATGAGGATCGAGCAGGCAGTGGATCAGTGACTGAGTTCATCTTATCAGCTCATGGGCTACTGTTCAGAGACACTAATGAGCAGTGTAATGAGATGACATGTCAAGTTACCCAAAATCTAGATACTGTAACTGTGACTTGTTTGCTGAGTGAGTCAGAGACATTGTGCCCTTTCTCAAGAGTCTATCTTATTCTGTTGTCTGACATGTCACAATACATAAATGATGCATAATCAACAGTTCCGATGTCAAGTCAACACATGTTTAGTGTTGCTGTTGTGTACCATGTGTCATCAGCCCAGACACCGTCACATGTTGTGCAGCTTTGGGATTAGTCATTGAGAAAAAGGGTCCTGGAGGTAAATGTGTGGTGCAGAGGTGAAATTATTACCCAGCACCACAGAGAGGGTTTAGTTCCTGGTCCTTCAACTTGGTTGTATAATGAATACAAATGGCATTTGCGGTCGAATCATTCCCTGAAGTCTTCTGTCATTTGTTTTTGTGGGGGCGGAGGGTACAGGAAGTTCCATTTGCACTCCCCTCTGAACTTTTGGAAGAAGGAAATTGCAGTTTAGGTGTATGTACACCAGCCTTTCTGTTGGATAAGTGAAGCACTTTTTCTCTGATCTGGGCTTTAGAAGCGAGCTGTTTGTCCTGCTACATTGCTCAATAGTACAAAGGCCAGTGGCAACTCGTCATTCTCTCAACTATCCCGGTTATGAGACTTGCACTGCAGGTCAAATGCTCATTTTGTACGCAGGCTCGCCTGGAGAACTCATGCAGCACTTGGATACAGGGTGGGATCAGGTAAAATACATAATCCTACATAATAGGCGGGCGTGTTGGAGGCTGTGACGATCACGTCCAATGACGTTCACTGCTTTCAGCCCTTTAAACACAGAGCTCTCCCCGCCATGACACTGACAGGTTGGTTTTCACCACAGGAAACTTCTTGTTGTCTGAGACATATTAATACAGTAGTAGTTGACTTGTTTAGACGTTTTGTGTTTTTTTATTTGAATTTTAGGCTACATATTTTGTTAAATGAAAAAAGGGAACTCATGTTTATACCCCTCAAAGTATCCCATGTGTAGCAAACATGCAAGTTAAGGAAATAGAGCCGAAAAAGAAAAGACTTTCCCATAAGGCAACAGAGCAAATCACGTGATATTTTAGACCAATTGCAGGCTAATAGTAGGCTGCTAGTGGGTGAAGAATTTAGCTCTGCCAGCAAGCTGCTGAAACCAAAGCCAATGGACTGCTTTGTTTTCTCCACTTATGTTTTTTTTTTTTTGGTCCATATCAACCTTCTAAAATTCAATGAAGCCCCAAACATGATATAATAATGAGTCACAGTCTTACACAATCAGATACTCAACATATACACACTCAACTCAAAGGCCACACTTCAGCACATGTCCAGTTCTACTCAGCTTATCTGCTGTTCAGTTTCCGTTTGAGCAGGGCAGTGAATGCCTCTGTGTTTTATCTACTATTGCTCAGCTGACCTAAGCCCTGGGGCTTCTGTCACACTGTAGCAGGCTCATGTCACTGCTTTGTGTGGGTGTGTACATTACTGTAGGCTTTCATATGGCATTATAGTTATTGACTCATATGATAACCTGTAAAAATGCAAAATGCCACTCTGAGTTCAAAAATGTAATCACCAGGACCACAAGGAATCTCCATGCACAGCAGCATTTTTTGCAGATTTAAAAAAAAAATATATATAATAAAAATAAAACTCAGAATGTCCACCGTAAGCAGAGAAACGGTTCGATAAATTCTGCAGATTTCATTCTGGATCACCGGCTGAAAACTGTACCGTTTGGGTCTGGATCACATGTGAAATGCGTTGCTGGAGTGAGTATATATAAAACGAAATCTGTCTCCATACTGGGACAGGTTTGTTTTTGAGCTTATATTGCTGTGCTCAATTTTGTGTGTCATATTGTGGAATTACTCTCCACATTCGCAATGCATCTGGTCAACATGTTCATAGAAGCCCCATACATGCTGTTCACAGATGTAAATGGACCAACACATGCCCCAGTATCCCATCTGTTGAATGTTTAATCTGTCACCAAAGAAATGTCAGTACTGCAACAGTACATGTGCAGTACATTCTTCTATGGTGTTACGATCAGCAGTATGTTTTTTTTTTGAGATTTTACTTTAGAACATTTTTTTTGCCACAGTAATAGTGGGACTCTAGGGACAGCAATGATGCATGGTCTGTCTGTTGGTCGCTGTACCATTTTTGGTCCAAGCAAAAATACTCAAATATGTTTGTCTGCTGGATGGATTGGCACATGATTTGGACATTATGACATTGTTGTTCCTTACAGGATAAATTGTAAAAAATTCCATGATTAAATAACTGTTCCTCTCTGGCCATCAATCAAACTTTCACTTTGTCTAATACTTTGTTTTATGACTGCTGTACTTTGTGTTCAGTGATAATTAGCTAACTTGCTAAGCTAAGATAGTGAACACTTGACAACGATCTTCCAGAGTCACAGAAGACTTGTTTGTGTAGAATCTGAGTTCCCCTTTCACGTTATACGTTCATACACATCTCTGAAGTGATTGAATGAAATCTGAAAAGCCCGGGAACAAACACTCTCATTTAAGCTAACTGAATGATAGCTGTGTGAAAGTATCCACAGTAATACTAGAAGATGAGTTTGACACTTCTGCTGAATCCATTATGGAGTTCTACAGAAGCTGCACCCTGATGGCTGCTGACACGCATTGCCCCCAATCATCAATACAGTCAATACCTCACATGCTTTCAGCCAGCTCTGTCAAAAGGGTTTTAGTCAATAGTTTGCGACTGAATCTGGCTGCCTCTATTTGGTTTTTGAAGCACACTGTCACCCTGACCCCTTGCCCTTTGACCTACGGTAGCATGTGAAGTCAGAGGAGCCGGATTCTTAGGAGTTGCGTAAAAAAGCATCTTCCTTGTTTTGTTCTGCCGGCGCATTCCAGAGAGATTACTGCAGCCAGACAGAATTAGCATGCTTGGAGGAAACAAGAGATCACTGTGACGCCGTTTAGTCCGTTTATCATGTTGTGAGATGAGTGTTTCTTGTTCGCTGTCCTTATCTGGTGAAACTCAACCAGTCCTTCAACATAGTGCCCGGCTTACAGCTGTACTGGTCTCCCAGAGCCAGGCCACAGAGCTACGGGTTCTTGTAGTTCTTTTTGCAGGGTTCCTACTATGGGTGGTGGTGGTGGGGGGGGGGGGGGGGTGCATTATTCATTTATTTATTTATTTTTACCAATGATTCACCTAAATATTGTCTGTTTATATGGTACAGCAGACAGCGACTACATCATATCCGTTTCCAGCAAAACGGAGCGAAAACAGAAAATGCAGAAAATCCATGTTATGTACTTCTTTACAAATGAAATAAATGTCATACTGACTGACATTGGCATTCTTCTAAGAAAACAATTGTTGCTATATTGTCTCTAGAAGTGTATTATTCAACTTTTGTTTTTGTTAAAGAAGGAAAAGAAATCACAATAAATAAAGTACACAATAGAATCACAATGAATGAAAATCGCACCACAAATCGAATCGGCATCCATGTATCTTGATACAAATCGAATCTGGACAAAAGCATTTCATCCCGGCCCTAGTTCCTACTCAGTATTGGAAATTATGGCATTTGATTTAATATTTTTTGGCATATTATATACAAACAGTTGTGATTAGCCTGGCACGTCTCAGGCCACTGGAAATCTGCCAGAGCAAATACAACATGAGGTTGCAGAGTCTCTACATCTTTTAGGGAACGTAGACAAGGTGTGTGTGTGTGTGTGTGTGTGTGTGTGTGTGTGTGTGTGTGTGTGTGTGTGTGTGTGTGTGTGTGTGTGTGTGTGTGTGTGTGTGTGTGTGTGTGTGTGTGTGTGTGTGTGTGTGTGTGTGTGTGTGTGTGTGTATTCTTTATGCTAGCATCACATGTGCACTTGTACAGACAAATACATCATGCACCCTCTCTGACCTACATCTGCCACCCTGAACCACAACTGAGACATGAAGGAGCTCTCTCAGGCATCACAAACACACACACACACACACACACACACACACAGTCTGACTTCTTCCACACAAGGTTTACGGAGCTCTCTCAGGCATAACACACACACACACACACACACACACACACACACACACACACACTGACTTCTTCCACACAAGGTTAGTGTCTGATGTATTGTCTTATACACTTGGCCTTTGATTTCACTCTAAACAGGCTATTTTATGCCTGAGAGAGCTCCTTCATGTCTCATTTTGTCCTGTATAAACTACACCAGGGTTAATTTAGGAGAGTCTTGAATATGCTCTTGAATTCGGGGTGTGATTTCAATTTTAATAGATTTTTCAGCAGCAGGATCAGCGATTCCCCCAGTATTTTTTTTTTTCTCTCTCCAGCCCCACCTACCTGTGCATGTCCAAAGAAAATAACAACAGACACAGCGAAGCTTACTGGCTGGTAGCATGCAGCTAAAGACACAGGGTTGGCAAAGACCGAAACAACAGAACTAGAAAAACTTCCTGCTTCCCTGAAGTCACTGGTGTGGCACCATTGCGCCTTCCCAGTGAGTGAGTTATGGAAACAAACAACAAAGGTAAAGCATGTGGGCTCCAACGAGACTCCGTGGTGCCTTCAGGTGCACGTTGTTAAATTAATGGTGCATTAAGTTGCACTTCAAGAAACTCAAATCCGATCACACAAAACACATTTTAATGCTAGGTGTAAAGGTAGGGTTGGCTACCGAAACCCGGTTCCACTATGGAACCGGTTCCTATGCAGCAGCAGACTCTTTTTTCTTTCTCCCTTTTATGCTGAGTGGCGCACGTGCCCGCTCGCGGTGTGAAGCGCGTGTCTGCGCTATTCCCCAGACATGCACTCTACAATCACTGCTGATAGACATCTTTTTGTACACGCTCTGAAACGGACGTAAAAATATCACACTTTCTCTGTAGTCTACCGTTAGCTAGCTACCGTAAATGTAGGCTACTTTTAAAATGCCATATTTTCCCTCTGGGCTCACCAAAACAGATGTAAAGGCATATTAACTATTCACTGCAGGTGATTGCTAGTAAACATATTACACTTGCTCTGCTAGTCTATCGTTCAGGACAAGACCCTGTAGCCTGGTGGTGGGGGAGGCGGGACAGCCTCCCCAAATTGTCTGCCCTTTCAAACTCATACCTGTGTGTCCAGGCCTCTTGGACACCATCTGAGAGGTTTCTCCTGTGCAGGACATGCCATAAGTCAGGAGAGGTGTCATATCTCGCCAGAGAAGCGAATATGGTCATTTTTCAGCAAAATAACAGCTAAAGTTTGAAGCTGGTTGGCATACCAACTCAACATTTATTTAGTTGTTACTTGTTAATAGTGTAACTGTTATTTGTTAAATTATTGTAGTTATGTGTTAGGTATTGTAATTTCCCCTTGCGGGATTAATAAAGTATAAATTATTATTATTATTATTATTATTATTGTTGTTGTTAGGTGACTTAGGTTTACTTATTATATATTTAAGTACTTTAAAACGTTAATATATTGTTAAATTTAAATAAAAAAAAAAACTCCATAAAAGAGTCTTTCTTTGATGTCATTTTTCGGTATTTCAAGAATCAGTTTAGGAATCGGTTAGGAATCAGAATCATTTTAAAAGTACCGGTTTGGCATCGGAATCTTAATAATCCAAACGGTACCCAACCCTATGTAAAGGGGGCCACAGACAGATGAGCAGGTCTGTATCAGTTTCATCTGTGAGCATCCAATACAGAGATAAGCCTGGGACATGTTTAGTCTACTTTAGGACAAAGACTGGAGGGACAATGAAACTGCTTGTCTGGCTTTGTCAAAAGTGGAAAAACCCTCCTTAGATTTCAAAATCTGTTTGATTTACTTATTAGCACGAGGCCCCCAGGAAGTAACCTTCCGCACCAGAGGGTGTGTTAACACAGAACCATGTGAGAAGCCGTCATTGTAAAAACTGTTTGGAAAAGGGCAGGCACTTAAAAAAAATACCTGGCAGGTGATGGATGAACCTTCTGTCTATCACGTTTGCCACTGTTGTTTTGAACGAGCTGTCGCGGCCATCACACACACCTAAACCTCGCCCGTGGCGGCGAGTAGCTCCTCACCGACACCGATTGGTTTGGTAAACTGCTGTTCAGACACAAGCGCATTGTGTTGCAGCCTGACAAGATGGATTTTGTTTATAATTTATAGAAATGTCAATGTGATTTTAGGCACAGGAATTGTTGGATTATTGTTTTGATCAACAACCTCTGGGCAAAGTGTCTTCAAAAAACATGTCAACAGTCCTAGTGGGGTTGCCAGGTTTGAGCTGTGCCCTGACTCAGAACTGAGTTACACTTTCCTTGTTCCACCAGCTGCTGGTGAAGATGAGGGTGTGTCATTCTGAGCAATGGCAGTCAGTTCAGGGACTGAATCAGTGTTTCCATCACAACCCCGTCAACATGGGAATGGACATAAAGTGTGTGTGTGTGTGTGTGTGTGTGTGTGTGTGTGTGTGTGTGTGTGTGTGTGTGTGTGTGTGTGTGTGTGTGTGTGTGTGTGTGTGTGTGTGTGTGTGTGTGTGTGTGTGTGTGTGTGTGTGTGTGTGTGTGTGTGTTGTTATTTGCATTTTTATAACAAGACAATTCAAAAGACAGTTTGCAGAATCAAAGCATTGAATTATAGCCATTTGGTAAACATTCATAAATAATTTGTGAGCACTGTCACTTAGCAGATAGTGACAGTGCTAATGCAAATTTTACCAGTCAGTAGGGAACATTAGAGTATTCTCCTGGGTGATTAGTGGAATGTCACTGGCCATTGAGGAAATGTACATTTTAATTTTGTTAGTGCAGAGTAGTGGCTGTAGCTTTGAAGGAGGAGGCTGTTTTCAAACGTATCTACAAACTAAGTAGTTGTGGCTTAGGAAAGTAGGAAATGGGGCTACAATGCAGAGGACTATGTGTCTCACTGCCATTGACTTGCCTGTCCTTCAGTAATAAACCCATGCCATGTTAAATTGATGTATGCACATTGTCTGCGTGCAGGAAGCGATGAATTGAAAGTAAATTAAAGTATTCTCAGTTTGATACAAACATAAATCTGTTTAAAATTACAGGACGACTAAAGGAGAACTCCTCTAATTCTACACATGATGATCACTTGTGATGGTTAGCACTTAGCACTGCTCAGCTGTATAACATCTAGTCTAACCATCAGACTTGATATGTATAGAAGTCTGATGCCTACAAAGGTGCATTTCTCAGTTGTCCGTCTCGCGTGCGGCTGACGGAACAGATGCGCCTCTGTTTGAAACAATCCAGCTGTAGGAAATAGTTGTGTCTGTATGGGGATTATTTTAGGAATAATAAGTGAGTAAATACAAAACTAAATGTCACTACTCAGCATACAGACATAACACAGGGGCTACAGTACACAAGGAAAAACACTCAACCCCCACGTTTTTCATCAAGCTGAAACTTCTTGAGCTTATCTGTGTTGTTGATCCATTATAAGTGCAGTGCTTAGCCTACTGTAGCCTCTACTAATGCCTATATGATTATTACAGAGGTGACCGGTCACCATATAGTTAGTGCATATCTGTCATAAACACTAATCGTCCCTAGAAATCATTTGAATATCTGATAGTTTTTCTGTCTGAATCCTCCTGACTGATGCTGTCTGAAGAAGCCTGTGGTGATGTCTTAACACAGAGCCCTTCCCTGTCTCGACATGATAAATGCCTTACTCTGCTCTCTTCTCTCTACACTATGCAACAACCCTCACAGCCTTTCAGGGTGCTATTGAATAACTTGGAGATACGCCTCAAAAAAGAAAACTGATTGAGACAGTTTAGTTTGTGGAAAGTTTTCTCTCAGCTGACATGGCTTTACATTAACCCTTGTACACAGGACACACTCCCTTTCCATTCATAATACTTGCAGTCACGTTTGAACACACTGTTACATCACTGCATTTCTCTCCTTGCCCTTCTCACTCCACCCTCTTCTTTAAGCTACACTCTTATTTCCAAAGACGGAGCCGCGTGTAGACTGTCAACTGTCACTCATTCATTTCACAGCACATTTTTTTTGCACTTGATCTATATCACTGTGCTGTTCCCTCCCTTAGAATACCATGGCAGCCGCTGGGGCATAATGGATAATAATGGAGGCTTTGTGTGGCTGCAGGATTCTATAAGCTCGTGGAGCTTTTCCTGGTTCTCTGGCTCCATCTTGTGGTCCATAAGTAGAGGTGGTGGGAGTCAAACGGAGCTGCAGTGGTTGATCTCTGCTGTCTGGGGAGATGTGTCCTTAGTGGGTGGATAGTCTACTGTGTGTTTAGAAGGATTTAGTTTTGCTCTAGTAGTGACAGATGGAGAAAAGATCACTGTGTTGCTTGGAAAAATTAGTCTGGCATTGCCAGACCTTCCTCCACAGCGCTGCAGAGGAGGGTCTGGCTAATCCATTCAGCAATCTTGGATGGGAGAAAAATGTGTTCTGGTTTATTGACATTTCTTTAAACTAATCACAATTGTCATGTGCAGCGCTAGGCGCCACACGGAGCCACGGTGCCTCTGCAAAATAGCCTCTGGAAGGATCTTGTTTTGGTGGAACATGTGTACGTTCAAAAGTTGTTTTAGTCGTGCAACAGAAAACTCAGATTGGACAGATAGTCTAGCTAGCTGTCTGGATTTACCCTGCAGAGATCTGAGGAGCAGTTAACCATAGTCCTCTAAATCCATCGGAGTTTAGAACGCCAACACAAAGAAAGAGGAAGGTGACGGACATCTGGCCGAAAAGAAAGACATCTGGCGGAATAGCCGGTGGCTCCTGAACAGTCACGGAAGTGGAAGGTCGTGGGTATAGACTAAGGAAAAACTAAAGTCAGAGCTGTATTATTAGTAGGGCTGCACAATATATTGTTTTATTATCGTCATCGCGATATCAACTGGCGCAATAAACACATCGTGAAAGACTTATCGCAAAAGACACTCCGAGATTTTTTGTGTTAGTTTAAAGAAAATATCAGCAGAAAACTGAGCTTTAAAATGTAACTGTCTTTTTTTTAGTGGTGCCTTTTATATTTAATTCAGTGTTAAATTTGTTTAATAAAAGAATGATGGAAATGTTTTAAATTGAACAAGCAATTTGTGGTATTTTAGCAGAATACTGAAAGTAGAAGAAATGTAGAACTGAGAACATTTGGATACCTATTTATTTATCGTTAGTAATATTGTTTTCACGATATTCAACGTTATCGCATATTGCATATTTTCCTCATATCGTGCAGCCCTAATTATTAGACTGTATTCACTTAATCAACCCTGACTTATATAAAAATGACATTCATATACATTCATAACTAATCTGATTATAGAGATGTTCCCATCCCATTTTTTCCTTCCTGGTAACTGAACTTGAGTATCGACCCATTCTGAGTACCGATCCAATACCAGTGTGTTAAGAAATTATTTTTTTTAAATATATAATTATCTATATATATATGTGTGTGTGTGTGTGTGTGTGTGTGTGTGTGTGTGTGAGATGTGGAATAATTAAAAGGTTTTTTGAAAAGCTAAAGCTAAACTGGATTGCTGGTTAAAATGTGTAAGAAGAAGGCGAAGTTGTAGGAAATGTGGAAAAGTGATAATTGTTTTAATTAATATATCTTTAAAAGTTGAATAATAGCCATATTGTATGAAAGTTGTTACACCAGCGAGCGAATGACATATTACTGTCTGTAGTTGCACTTTGACTGTCTGGCGAAAATGCTGCGTCATGCTAACTAATCAGTGGCCATGTTTGTAAACACAGAGGAGATCGCTTTGATCTCTGGTGTTTGTAATCAGCTAACGACCTATCACCTGTGTCAGACTGCTGCCATTATCGAACACTGAGAGTGACCTGTAAAAGAAAGACTCAGAGAGACTAAATTATAGGTGGCATAAGTGAAATGACCTCATCTTCAAAAACTGTGGACATATCAGCGATTCACAAAAGTGCTTTGCTGTGCCTTTGCGTGGAAATGTCAAGGATGTTTAACATGGGCAGCGAATGGAGAAAGATTTGGAACTGTTGTCATTTGGAAGCTCACCGAGCAGAATGTATAAGTCCTATTGCTTAAATGAGCACATTGGCTGAAAGTAGACAAGCATACCTACGTTTTGATGTATATATGTTGTATGACAAGGAACAATTGTATATATATATTTTAAAAAGTATAAATAGCAAAACAAATTTAGAAGTCCAATCATGTGCTTAAAGAGCTAAACATTTTTATATTTGAATGTTTTTTGTAGCTGAAGAATGAAGTGAATGAATCAGCATTCATAAACTACTTTTAAAGTAGTTCTTCGGGTAAAAATTATGTGGTATCAGATCAGTGCATAGACTCCCAACATTTTAGGCTGTATGGAAGGATATTCAGATACTGGTAACTCTGATGTGTATATTATGTTCCTTTTTCATTTTTTGGGAAGATGTAGATTTTTTTGGATGTACAAAGCACATAACAATGACTCTTAAAAGTATTGTGCCTCAAGCCAATGTTGCTTTAGTCAATATTTAACCAAAAACACTTAACCCACCCTTAACTAAATGTTTATTTGTTGACTCAACATCCCAGCAGAACTTTTACTATTGCTTTATGTGCTCAGTGTTGTAGGGAAAAATGAAATCTATTGACAGATAGTGGCATTTTTACAGCTAGATTCAGTATGACCATATCATTTTGGGAGTTAACATTTTGCCAATAGTTTAACAAACAATTCTTCTCACAAGGTCAGCATACTTTATTTCCAAAAGCTTTCAGCCACATTGTGTGCCACTCATCAGCATGTGAAGTAAATCTCCCATTTTTCCCAAGTCTTCATTTCATTGGAACATCCAGCATGTTGCGCGTAACTGCGGAACCCATCATGTACGCCAAAATGTATTAGCCGGTGCACATATGACTGTAATTTAGATGAGACAGGGTTCACTTATTACAGCAACTACTTTCTCCATCCACACCTTCTTCCTTGCCGTTGTAATAGGAAATGTGATATGTCTCTTTGAGGAACAACTACAACTCGTATCAACTGTTTGGAAACACCCCCACACTGTCAAAGACCCCAGATGCTGCGCCCATCTTTGCGCCCATGGGCGTGCTGGTCTTACAGGGAGGTGTGTTCAGGTGCATTCTAGGCGTATTGCTATCTTGAGGCAGTGGGAAGTGACTAACAAAAACCTGGTCTAAAGTCAATAACGCAGCATTTCATTGTTATTTTAAAAGCGCATTAGTAAAATGCGCATAGGCTTATGCACAGCGCGTGCACACTATGCTTGTTACACACACAGGGAAACGCAGCAGCACACAAGCATGCAAAAGATTACAAATAAAAATATTACGGTGCAAATCCTCCGTCATAAAAGCAATGCCCCAAGGTCCAAACGCGCCTGGCTTTTAAAGGGAATGGGAGATGATCTCTGATTGGTTGATTGCGTGTTACGTCCAAAACACACCTCTGATTAATGAAGACACTAAGTACAACCCTTTAGAACCATGCACACAGACCCTTTTTTCTGCCGTCATATTAGCAAAAGTAGCTTTGGACACGCTGTGTGCTTCACGCTGTGTGTTTAGATCGTTAAAATAGGGCCCCTAGAATGGCCTCGACGGATTTGGGGGGTAAAGTTGCAACATTGTTAAATTTTTTCATTTGGTTCGGTTCGCTTTCACACTGCACTTTGACAAACGCACCAAACACTGTAAACACACGTCATGCGATCAAAGCGGTTGCCTGTTTATTGGACAGAATATCAGAAACTCGCCGACACTTCTGGTCTCAGAAATAATGGAGCAACACCACATTTATAACGTCTTCGGTTTTCTGGTTCTGCTTGTTTTATTATTAGTGTTTCTAATATTTTAAAACAAAGCAAACAATGTGAGCAGCGAGTGACGGAGAGAGCGAGATGATGATGTCACACAGACAACCAGCGACGTGTGCTCAGAACAGCTTATGGATCTTATCACCCTTTTAAATCATATATAAGTCTGTAAGTTGTGTGCAAGGTTGAAATGGCAGGTTAGTTAATGCTCTGTATTTGGTTTACTTCCTACATTTGGGTCAGATCGCGTTCTCACCTGAAGTGAACCAAACTCTAGTTCACTTGGAGGCGAAGCAGACCAGAGCTCTGTTGTTTGATCCGAATGCTCCAGGGTTAGTTTTAAACGGACCAAACGAGGTAGGTGTGAAAGCAACCTAACTTTCCCCATTTTTGTTACATCCTATGTGTTTCCAACTTGTGGTAGCTTTGTAATTACAACTTGAAAACTTGAAGGCAGGGTCAGTCCTGCTGTGGCATTTCTCCATTGCAGCTTTTATGTGTACTTCATCTCTTTTTGTTTTACTAATATGAGAATATACTTTTATATGAGGTTTTTATTCTACTGTAGTAGTTAAGTTTTGAGAGGCAGCATCACAAGCAGATGGCGAGCTGTTTTTCATTCATCGGCAGCAGTGAGGGAAGCCTGTGTGTTATTTCCGGTAACATGTTACCGTCTGCTTCTGCTTTTCGTTGCACTGCCACGCTTTAAATGCTCAGACTTCTTCCTCTCTGCCGCACAGAACAGTTTCACACAGGAAGACGATTGCAACTTACAACACATTCAAATGTAGACAATAGAATATTACAGTCCTGTCTATCTACTGAAACACATAGTAGGAAAGCAGAGCGAGGAGAAGGTTTTAGTCAGATTTGATGTTCAGGCAGCTGAGGTACTGGACGTGGGATTGAACTGCCAAATGATGACTGGACAAAATGTAAAGGTATGTTGCCAGCAGCTGATTGGACGGAGCATCCTAACTCTAGTTTCTACAGTTATTCAGGAATCAAGCGGAACTCCAACATCTTTTAATACATTGACATTTTGAATTAGAAGAAATAGCTATCCAGCTAGCTGACACGGCTGTTGAGCTACTGCACTATACCTTCAGGCTGTTAACATCTTAGAAAACTATAACACACTATAACAGTTTAATTTAGCCATTTTATGGGTAACCATCATTGGTAGAAGAAGTATTCAGATCCTTTACTTCAGTAAAAGTACTAATACCAAACTGTAAAATACTCTGTTACAAGTAAAAGTCCTGCATTGAAATTGTTACTAAAGTATAAGTAAAATCTTCACATTTTAGAAAGTGGAAAGGATCCAAACAGTTGTGTGTAATGGTCTGATCATCTCAGCTGGACCTGTAGGCCCTTATATTGTTGGCTAGTTTACTTTAGAATAAAAACATCAGATTTGATAAACTGTATAAAATAAAATGTGTTTTGTGTGCAGAAATATTAATGTGTGAAGTAACTAAAGCTGTCAGTTTGATGTAGTGGAGTAAAAAGTACAATATTTCTCTCTGAAATGTAGCGTAGTAGAAGTAGAAAACAGCAACATTTGGACTTAAGTACAGTACTGGAGTAAATGTACTTAGTTACATTCCCCTACTGGTAACCATGATGCAGGTAAATAGAGGTAAATAGAACGTGGCATTATGCCGCGTTCTATTTACCTCCGAACTCGGAAGCCGCAACTGGGAATGACGTCATACCCGAGTTGAATGCGTTCTATTTAAAAGTCGGATTTTCATTGTTGTCATTAGCTCTAGCCCGGTTAGCTCTTGTTAGCAACCAGTTGATAACAACGCATTACGCCGTTTTTTGTGCATGCAAACAACGTAACAACATGTCCACAGATAGAAGTTGGACATGCCTGTGTGAACGACTGATTTAGTGACACAAATAAGACAGAAGTGCTTATAACTTTATGTTACTGCAGCTTCACAACTGTTGATACAGGGGGCAGCCATGTTGGATTTTGAACTCGCTCTACTGCGAGGTAGTACGAGTTACGAGCTCGTAAATACGAGGTCAGGGGGCGTGTTTACGACTTTGACCTCGTAAAAAACGAGTTCCGTGGTAAATAGAACGCAGCATAATTCTCAAAATGTAGTGTCTTCTGTTAAATTGAGCACATTAAGTTTCAATTATTTTAAGAAGAAGAAGAATTAATAATATCCTCACCACCACTGCTACACCGTTACGTCCTTCTCCGTGTTGTTCCTTTGCATCCTGTCATTTTCCCCTGTGTGTTGCCTCTAGTGCTGAAACAATTAGTTTACTGTCTTATTAATTGTTATTTATCAAACATAAATGCCAAACAATTTACAGTTCCAGCTTGTCTTAGCTGTGAGGATTTGCTGATTTTCTTTTTCATGTCATTGTTAATGGTTTCTATTATCTATAGCAGTGATCTTCAACAGGGGGTCCTCAGAGTCACTGCAGGGGGGCTGCCAAATTATTGTTTGATACTTTTTTTTAAAAATGTTTTCCCCCAAAACATTAAAATATGTCTGGAAAAATATACATTAGCATGAATCAAATATATTTGTTTGAATATATATTTGTGTTACATATTTAAACACAACAACCTCAACAACATTGATGATAAGCTTACTGGCCCATAGGTAAAGTAGCCACAATGGTAGCCAACCACAGATACAGTTAAGCTTCTGGGTTCTCTATTCCTTCCACATGTATGTTTGACATTAAAACATGATGATATTTAAATATGTAATTTAGGGCTGCAGCTATCGATTATTTTAGTAATAAATAAATAAGAAATACTTAGTAAGAAATACTTAGTAAACAGCAATAGTAAATATGTATTATTGCTGTTTACTAAAAAAAAGGAAACCTGTAGATTTTTGGTGGCCCAAATGTTAATTTTTTTCCACCCCCTTCCCCTTCTTGCCTCTGGCTCTTTGCACTGGATATGCAAAAGAGCTGTTCACTAACCTGAGGGTAAATGTGACTGTACAAAGCTTACAGCAGGGCTATTCAACTACACTGTTCTGGGGACACATTTTCAGAAGCCTAATACACAGTGAGGAGAAAGAATAAAGAATGCAGACATCACCGGCCTGATGACGTCATTCACCTGCATATTAAGTGGCCATGCTGGGAGGAGGAGCAGGTTTATCTCCGGCAGTAGCTAAGTTTCCAAAGATTAGTAGCAAACTAATAAACAGTTAGACTACAAATATATATATATATATATATATATATATATATATATATATATATATATATATATATATATATATATATATATATATATAAGGAAAACATGGCTATTTGCAGAGTAGCATGCTGTAGGCTAGTTGTGTAAAACAGCGCGGTGGACGAGAGCAGCAGACGGTAGTTAGCTCCCTGGTGTCGGGGTCGCTCCGTGGAATGGATGAGTAGACTGGATGTTTTCTACTGAGATGATGTAGTAGCATGTTTGCAGCTTTAAATTATCCCAAACTTTCTGTCGTTTTCTCTCGCCTGTCTCTTCTCTTAGACCCTCGCTATTTTCGTCTTCCTTCATTTGTAATCTGGGCCGTCAGTCTCGTGTCCACAGAAGCGTCAACCTGTTTTGAGCTAGTAATTAAGTAATTATCCTCCGTGTGGAAACACAGTGAGCCGTACAACCTTAATTACATTGATTTAACGAAGCTTCGAGGCAAAGAAATTTACTTCGAGGATTTTTTGTAATCGACTTATTCGAGTTATTCAAGCAATCGTTTCAGCCCTAATGTAAATAGTAGCTTAGTATGTAGGGCACCATAGAAAGCTATGTGTAAAGTCTTTAGGCCACATGTTATTATAGGCCCAGTTTATTATGCAACTCAGTTTTAAACAGTGTATGTAGTAGGGGTCCCTACTTGTCCTTGTCAGGTTAGGGGTCCTTGGCCTAAAAAATGTTGAGGACTGTCAGGTCCAACAAGACATTTCAAACATAATTTTGGGATATGGGAAATTGTGACGGTTACGTTTTAGCCACACTACTGCTGCTTTGTGATGCACACAGCAGTAGTGAATCCAAGGGTTCACTGTGCCACATGTATGTTTAACATTTAAAAGATGCTTTATAAAATCATGCCAGCAATTATTATTATAATAGCTTAGTATTCTATGGGGGGGGGGGGGGGGGGGGGGGGGGGGGGAGGTATGTATGAAGGCTTTAGGCCACCCTACATGTTATTGTAGGCCCAGTTTAAGATGCAACTTATTTTTATACGATATAGGGGGCCCCTGCTCCGTCTCTCTTTCAGTTAAGGGGTCCTTGGTTTAAAAAACGTTGAAGACCCTTGTTATGAAGTTCAGTTTTCTGCTGATATTTTCTTTCAACTAACAAAAAAAAATCTCTGAGTGTCTGCGATATGTTGCAGCCTCTAGCGATGTGTTTATTGCACCAGTTGATATTGCGATGACGATAAAAAGCGATTATATTGTGCAGCCCTACCTACAAAATGAGCATTGTTTTCATTGCTGTTAACAGTCCCCTCAGCTGCGTTTCCTTCCACATGGATACACACACAGAAGCAGCTGAGACGACAGCAGCTGCAGCAGCATGTGTGGGGAACAGTGTGGCTGCTGATTGGATGGTGGAGATGGTGCTAGTGGTGGTGGTTGGGGGGGGGAGGAGTTCATGGCAGACCTGTCCAGGCTGGAGAGCAGAAGCTCCTATTTTTACCCCTACTCAACACCCTCATATCACAACAGCTGTCCCCACATCTCTTGTCTGTCCTATGTCAGGAATAGCCGGCCTATCAGAGCGCTCCCCCTCTCCTCGGCTCTGCTGTTTCCCTTTCCACTTTGTGTCTCCAGCCGGTTGCTCAGGTCTCCTCGACTCTGGACAGTTTTTTATTTTATCGCTGACCTGTGGGAACAATTTGGATACAGGAGTTGTGGAATTACTTCACTAACAGGTAGAACAGTGTGTGATAACTTGTAACGAGAAGCGGGATCTTTCGTGGAAAATAGCGTGGGCCCCCTGAGGTCCCACAGCCGGTGACACTATTTTTAGACTCCAGTTAGCTGAGGAGGCAGCTTGAGTGGTTTGTGGAAAGTAACATTTTACAATAGCGGCTTTTGCGCCATTGTGACAGTTCCCCTTTTTCCTACTCGGGGTGTTAATCAGTTAGAGTGGTAGAATTTAAAAGTAGACATGTTTTTGAAGAGGAGGATGGTGGGTTAATGTAGTTGAGAGACTGAAATTGTAGGGCACTTCCATGTTGTGTTTTCAGTTCATCTTGAACATGTGTCATTAGCTGTGCTACTCTGATAAGGTCTTTATTGTATGAAGGGTTTCCCCCAGTGTATTGCAAGACTGGGCCTAACTTGCCCCATACCAGGCCTAAGCCACTGGGAATTATTGTTTTTGGAAACTTAGACGTAGTCATATTTTCAAATCTTGAGTTAGCGTTAAGCACTGACTTAATGTTAAATTAATGATTATTCTGTTATCACAGAAACTATTGGACTCTACATTAATGCTGACTTCAGTCTGTGACTGGCCCCAGCCAGGCCCTTGTCGAAAATAAAGACACTTGCCACCGGGCTAAACAACTTTTTGGGGGGAACCACTGGTGTGTATGTTACTTTGACTTTGAACAGACTTACTGTTTATGCAAGTAGGGCTGGGTAATAACTCTGGATTATTGTTTTTGGACTTTAGGGCACATTGTACCTCGATGATTCTTCATTATCATCATCGTTCTACACATTCTGTTGTTGATGTCTTATCCCGAGGTGAGGGTTTGGTTTTACAATAAGGACAAGTTTGGTGTCATGTTATGCCGTGGAGCACAGTTCTTTGTTTTGAATCTCAGTGTGATTACTGTATGTTACTTTTCATACATCCTTTATGTATATGTGAAAAATCTAGGAACGGATGACTTCAGCCATATTGCCTTGTTTTCATAACTCACAGAATTACGGCCTGTTGTGACAGGACTATAATATATTAATTCACCTCCACGTCTGCCTTTTATGCATTCACATTGAATAAATATTTTTTTTAGATAGACAGTTAACATAATTCTTCACTCTGAGATCAATTGTGAGCCTCATAAATGTAGCTAAAATGTTATCGAGTTATCGTTAACGATTTCCACTTCAGTCTAAATAAATCTGGAACAAACCACACAATCATTGTAATAAATATACGATATACTCCTTATATTCCTAACATGCTAACTCACACTGCAGTAATATTAAGGGATGATCAGAGGTCTGAGACCTGACCCAGGTTCAGGACAAATCACAGTCCCGTTGTATTGCTGCAGAATTCAAGTCTGTGTGTCGATATGTCTCACACCTTCATAGAGCTGGGCGATATGGAGAAAATCAGTTATCACGATATTCTTGACCAAATATATCGATACAACGATATTGTAGGGTTGACAATTGGTGCTTTCGCTAAATATTTTTGACAGTGAGATTTTAGATAATCATCAATAATGTGGTAAACAGTTTCAAGTAAAATTATAGAGAATTTTTTCCCCCAGCTATATACTGACTATGTTTACATGCATACACAAAAATAGTGTGATGTTAAGACAAATCTGCAATTCTTCAAATGATATTCCCTCAACAGATTTTCAGAGAAAATTAAGTTAGTATGTGCTTGTTAAATCAGTTTAGACAAGGTAATTGTACATCATGATATCTCGATATGATATCCTCACAATATGATTCCATTGAAAGACGATAAATTATCATACTGAATTATTGCCCAGCCCTGTACCTGAGGGGACCCAAGTGGGTTCTCTATCAGCTCTGACATCGTTGCTGCTCGGACTGTTCAGGTTGACCATGTTTTGGATCTAATTATGCATACTTGAGTATACTTGGACTGGGCCCCTTTTCAGCTGTGCCTCTGTTTTTTTGAAAATGAATTGATGCATGTTGGGTTTGGTTTTCCCATGGGTCTGCTTTAGATCCGACCTCTACCCCAGATATTACCAGTCCACTACCAACTGGGATTTAGCCACTTCACTGTTAACACTACTACAGTAAGAAGCAGCTGCTTGTTTATGGTGGGATGCTAAGTGTGAGCTTGCTTTTCACTTCGTAGACATGGACTCTGTTGTCTCCATTCCAATGAAATGCAGTCTTCTCCTGTGTACATTTGCTATGTGAAGTACACACTTGAGGTCCAGCAGATAGGCATTCATCATTCATATGATGGCAAGTAAAGCAACAGAAATGGTAATTCTGAAAATATTGCATTGTGAAATGTGCTTACATTCAATGTTTTCCTGGGAGACAGTAAGGTAGAATGGTTTGATAATTGGTGTTGCTTATCTGTACAGCTTAGTATTAAAAACAAGAGGTTTGTGATGTGTGACTTCAGCACTGCCTTTGTGGGTAGTATATGCCTTGTTGGCCTTTCTCTAAGAGACTAATCTAGCCCACAGCCCTGTCTAATCCAAAAATAAACATGTTAGTCAGTGTGCTAATTCAGACTTCACACTGATAAAAGCCACTGACCGCGAGCCAGACCTGGACACTGTCCCATACCCAGTGAAAGGCTAAAGGCCTGCAGTCCAAGTCAGACTTTTGGAGACCAGCTTTGATCTGTTTTGTGTAAAGATGAATAACATACATTAGACTTGGCAGAAATCCTTGACTTAACCCTTCACAATTTAAACTTCAGGCAGACAGTTGTTTAGAAGCAAACCACACCTGTCCTGAAACAGTGTGACTACTATCCCAAAAATGACACTGCCTGTTTTTAGATTGTGATTTATGTATTTGTCTACTGATGGGGAGTTAAAACCAAGGAAGGAAAGGACTGATCACATCACAGTCATACTGTATCAAATCCATACAGTGCCTACTTATCTGACAGCAATTGACATTGGTAGTTTACATGAAAGACCTTTTTAGAGTTCAAAGGTGGGTTTAAGTTTGTAGTTTTCTTTTTAGATGGATATTGGAGGCTGTAGTGGGGATAGGGCGATATGGATAAAATCATCCGCCTATGCACCTTTTTTATGCTGTCATGTTGATTATATGATGATATAGTAAATGATCTGGAAAATCAATTGAGAAATGGTTTACAGAAACAGTATTTTTAGTAATTAATTAACGGCGAATCCAGTTTTTTTGAATATCTGACAGATCAAAATACTTTATTTCATTGATCTACAAATAATATAGAAACACCCAGATATACAGTGTGGCTAAATCTATGACTGTAGACAACTTTATATTGTCTCATGGTATATATCGTGATATCGGCCAACCCGAAGCTCAAGTGACATCATTTCATGGTAGTTAAAATGCATCATTCGTAATCCCTGAGCAGGTGCTGGCGTTGCTTCGGTTAGAGCTAAATGCTCCTGCTCTAATCGCCTGTTCATCCTCCACTTCTGCTAGTCCCTATGCACTGCTTTACCATCAACATGTGGCTCTGCCCACATTGAAAATGCAATGATTCTCATTTCCATTCATCTGTCTTCTCACCATTCTTCCTCTCCTAGCTCCCCTCCACCTCCTCTTCCTCCTGCTCTCATCGCATCCGTCACAGCCCATGACAGCAGATCAGCCAACATGGCATTCTCACATCGCTTTTCCTTCTGGGAGCAAAAGGGAAGTCTCATTTGGACATTTCATAAAGCACTCTCACACTGCATGGTATTACAGTGTTTTACACTGTGCATTAACATGTGTGTCTTTAGATGCGTGTGCCATTTTGCTCGTATCACACAAAGAATGTGATGGCTTTCACTCTCATCTTGTTATATGTTATAGTAGCTGTGAGTCTGTACCACGTATGCCATTTGCTGGACACTTAACCATCAAATTGCAAAGTGCATCAAATTATTAGTTCTTGAAATAGTTGGACATACTGTATCTAAAGAAAGTGTTGCGGTAAAGATCAGAAAATGTGCATGTTTTGAAGTTTGCACGGTGTGATGGAGAACAGCTTCATGTAGTGATGAGGTTTTGATCTAGTTCTCCTTTTTATATCAACACATTTAGATTAAAGAAGATAACAAGCCAGGAAGCAAAAGTGTAAGTAAAAATGGCCCTTTTTACTTGTGGTCGTCAGATTCATGTTAGGGCTTTCTTAGTCTGCCAGGGTCAATCCAGCTCTTGTGATATATCAAGGTGTTTTTTTGGAGGGAACTATGTCCAATTTCTTGATGTATTGTATACATATTTTTAGGTAGAAGTCGACTTGTTGAAAGTTAGGATCAAACGCATAACTAATTGAGTTCAGACTTTTATATTCATATCCTGAACTTCTCACTTATTTTGGTGAGGTTTGCTTGCATTATTCATCCCATAGAAGAAAAACAGAAAACCCCTCTTCATATACACACAGCCGTCATAATACACATTTCAACCTGATGAATGGTACCTGTACATGGGTAGGTGCTTGTTGATGAGATTTGATCATAGTAGTCCAAAATGCTCCAAAATGTTGCATTCATTCACAAAAATGTTACCCAAGAGCTACATAAAGAACTTCACGCTGCACAACAGGACGTCCGACTTTTGGACAAAAATAAAATACATTTAGGAGTGTCAGAAGTGGTATTGGGTGTAAATGCAACACGTTTGCTTAAATCAAGAGGTTTGTTGTAGACGTGCTTCTTGCATAAGTCTTGCATTGACTTTGAGGATAGAAAATAAGTAAAAATGTTTTAAAGCATTTTTAAAGAGTTAAAATCATCCAGGCCTCCCAGCACCCTGCCTGACTAAAGGATGGGTGGTCTATCTATTACAGCTGTAGAAATGTGTTGAGAATGACTTGTGCTTGTAAGAATATCTCATTGTCATACGGTAAGCAGCTGGTCATTTGGTACTAAGTTTTAACAAACTACCCATCAGTCAAGTCTCCTAGACATTCTGGGTTCCTCAAAGCATCTTAAGTGTCCTGCGAACCCTCCTGAAAATACCTTTTGTGGGATTTCAGGGTTCTTTAAATGAGTCGGTGAGGAGTGTAGTAAGCAGCTAGCTGTTAAGTCCTCACAAATCTTTTCATTATTAAAAACATGATGCCTGGATTTTCTTTCATGATTCTCGCTTATACCTCCTCTCTTTCCTCTCTGAGTAGTCAGACAGTGAAGGGCTGCCCAGCCGGGCCAAGTCTGTGCCAGCTCTAGACCCTGGCAGGGGGTTATTCCGGGCAACAAGTCCCCCATCAGTTTCCCATACGGAGTCGAAAGCCCGGGTCAGGAGTCCCTCCCCACCTAAAGTCAGGACACCTGTTAAAGTACCAGAACGCTTCAAAAGCCCTGAGCCACCGTCAAAGAAGGCAGAGCAAATTAGGAGTCCTGAACCACCACAAGCTCCTCTGAGCCCACAGCCAGTTATGAACAGTGAGCGAGAGCAAAATGGCGTAATGGGCAAAAGCGTGGCCAATGGTACAGCCAATGGTGATATTAACGTTCCAGGCAGCAGCACCAACCAGATGGATACTACGGAGGACAAGGGTCTGACACGTAAGAAAGTAGTGAAGGTGGTTCGTCGAGTTGTCAGGAAGGTCCTGCCCGCAGAAGAGGACGAGACCAATGTGCCAACACAACCATCAGACAAAGCACCACAAGCAGCCAGGCCTACCGCTGAACCAGTTAAAGCAGCGCCAGCTTCAGTGTCCAAGGCCCCCATGATGTCAGGCTTCTCTTTCAAACATGACGCCGTCAAAACGGAAGACGACATTTCACGAGGGTTGACCAACCTCATGGTCAGAGGCAGAACAAGGGAGCCCCGGCCACGAATATGCAAGGATGATCGGCCAGAAAAAATAGAGCTGGAGAAGATAAATGAGAAGAAAGAGGAAAGAGTTGTAGAGCCGCAGGAGATAAAAGAGAAGAAAGAGGATAAAACCACCATAAAGCCACAGGAGGTCAATTACAAACCTACAAGCTCTGGTCCCGGCATACAGATTGTCAAATCTCCTGTGGTTGCTGTAAAACCAACCAGTATGGCTTCTGAGCACGCGGCTCCAACATCTTCCAAATCGACTCATTCCAGACCCTCGTCTCTCCCACCAGTTGTTGGCTTTATCCCAGCTCCTAAGCCCTCTCCCTTGTCACCGCCTCCTGGCTTCATACCTGCACCAAAACCAACTGCTGCAACCAAACCCACCCCTACAAATCCTCCGTCTACCACCCCAGTGGCCCAGAAATCTTCCTCCGTCTCTCGTTCATCACGTTTCATCCCAGCTCCTACACCCTCTCCACTCAAAACACCTGTGAGCCCTGATCTTCCCCGTCCCACTCTTAGTCCACTGTCTCTCCCTCAAGGAGTCATTTCAATTCAACAAACTGCTGTCAGTCAACAAGAGGTACGCAGTGCACACTTTGCATGTCTGGTCAATATGTGGGACATTGGTGTGGAAAGCGCATGGCCATTTGAAATGCATGTTTGAAATATAAGAGCACTTTAGATTTGCTTACTGTTACCACATGTGTGTGTGTGTAACCTCGGTGTGGCACAGTTTTAGAGTCACTTGATAGCCATTGTAACCTAGCTACGGAACATGAAAAAGGAACACAGTATATTGTTAACCTTTCTTCAGAATAACTAGGGAAAAGTTAGACACTAAAAGAATACTTTGCTGGCCTTCTGTTCAACACAAGAAAGGGTTTCAACATCCAAGAGTGTTGTGTGTTAAACGTTTATACTCAATCCCCAGTGGAAAAAAGACTGAAATGAATTTCCTCTCGACAAGTGTCTTGTAAAGTTATAGCTGGAATGCATTGGTTTTCTAGTGTGCATGCTGAATAAAGCACCTTTGGACATTTACTTTGGGAGTACTACTAACGTGGTCTCTTCAAAACAGATTCCACAATAAGCCAAGGTACTACAGTATGTAATGAGTGTTCAGAGTGTCCTGTAGGAAACAAAAGTCAAAACAGTGTTTGATTTGTAAGAGGACATTTACATTTTGGTCTAGAACAAGAAAAGGGTTTCAACATCCATGGTGTGTTGAAAAGTTTGTGCTTAATCCCCAGTGGGAAAGAGACTGTAGTCAGGCATTAGCCTGGCAAGCTAAACGTCAGTAATGAATCTAATAAAGCAAAATGAACGGCTCAGGTTAGGTCCAGGTCTCAAATTTTGCGGAACCATTTGGGCTTACCTGAGTCGAGTCATAAAGATGTGGGTTTGAGTCTCAGCTTGGTGCATAGGCGGAAAAAGACATGATTAGCAGACTGCCATGGTGTATTGGTGACCCCAATTGAGGTTGTCTTCATGGTTTTGGTAGCTCCCTGACCTTTTCTGTGCTGCCATAAACAGATCACAATTTCCTCTTGACCAGTGTCTTCATTTGATTCCCAATCAAGATACACTGGTAATAATTGCTTTCGATTGTTAATATGTACTTAAAAACTGTTCTAAAATGCAAAATAATAGAATTTTAATCATGCGATAAAACGTGATTAATTGCGATTAAATATAGAAATTCAGCGATTAATCACGATTAAAAAAATTAATCGTTTGAGAGCCCTACTTGTTTTTATTACTACCCTTAAGACAAACTACATACAAATACAAATATATGTTGTGTCTGACATGTTCAGCAGATTTTGGTCTTTTGTTTCTGGGCACTGAACAAGTCAAGTGCTCCTGGGCAGGAGTAGGAAGTATTTGTTTACTTCCTGACCATAATTTCCCATTCTGGTGTCCTATCAGTCACAAACAATTAATTTCCTCATCAACTTTCTAACTTCCTCAACAAACTTGGTGTGGCTGTCAAAATAGTGCGTTGTTTATTCGTTACAGATTATAGAGGTTTTTGTGATTCTGAAGATTTACAGACCTTAAACCCCTTTCTGTTGAGTCCATTGTATTGTCAAAACAGGGAGGACAGTCACCACTTTTTTCACCCATCATGCCCTTTTTACAAAGGCACAGTCCCACCAGACACTGCTCCAAATGAGGGACTTCAGTAGCCTAGCGTGTCTAGTCACCAACAGGAGATTCATGTAGAGCCAATTACTGCAGTGCTGCATTCAGGGAGAGGACCTCAAAGTAAAACCCATGAATAGGCACAGAGCTCTCCAGGAACTTTACAGATGGCAGAAATGGTCACAAAAAAGCAGTTTTTTTCCTAGGCTCTTGCTGAATTTGTGCAACTAAGACCTGATTGGGTCTGAATTTACTCTAAAACATGCTGCTTCTGACTGACCAGTACAGTAACGTAGGAATCTGCTGCTAGATTCTCAAAGCATACCATTGACTGTATCATATTTACATTTTTTTGCTGGAAAGATATTGACTTCCGTATGAGTAATATTCATGACACAAATTCAACCTCCATGTTGCATTAGTGTCAGGGCTTTGCCCCACAGGAACGCCAATTTCCGTGGTACATTGATTTGCTGTGCTGGGTTGGAGCAACTTATGTCTTGCAAGTATTCTTCTCTTAACCAGAACATTGTATTGTTGTGTGTGTGGCATTGGTTTTCTAGTGTGCATGCTGTTTGAGGCACCTTTGAACATTAACTTTGAGTACTACTAACATGGTTTAAAAAATGAAAGAAATCAGATTCCACAATAAACCAAGATGGTATGTAATGTTGAGTGTGCAGAGTGTCCTTCAGGAAACGCTTGAGCCTTGAGGAATACATCACATATTCACGTTTTGTAACTTTTTGTGTTTTTGTGTGTAGTCATGGGCTTTGCTTCAGCTCTATCAGTGGTCTGAGTGTCAATGTGTTGCTGCTTTGACCTGTAGGAGGAACCGCTCAGTCCCACCGAGGAAGCTCAGAGACGCCTGATGAGGATCTTCAATGTCCCTGTAAATCACCCTGCTGTCCATCTGAATATTATTAATGTCTTGTCTTGGCTTTATGTCTCTGTGTATGTCCACGTCAACTCTCACATGACCAAAAATTGAAAAACAGAAAACTGTGGTGCCGTAGTTTAATGTAATGTGAAATTAAAGTGTGTACACTAAAGCACTACAGACTATGGGCTTAGACTGAGTCAAATCAACACTGCTGATGTTCCCCCTAAAAAAACTGCATTATGAGCTTCACCCTATAGTTTTACAGCAGGGTTGTTGTATTGTATTCTCCATCTCAGCCCCCCTAACTTACGGTTAAACACAACGATTGCTCCTTTGGGCTGTTAGCATTATCTCCATGCCTAACATGCTTAGTTTATTGGTGTATATTTACAGACGCTCACAGCAGAGGAAAGTATTAGCATGGTGTCTCTTTTGCCCTCCTGACTGGGACCGAACAGTGACTCATGAGGGAGTGAAATAGAGTCCCCTCTGCTGTGTCTCTGGCTTTCATCATGCACTTATTGCTTACTTACCTCTTACTATATCTATTAACTATCGCTGCTCTTAAAAGTCTAATCTTAGTTTCCCAGTTGAAAATGTTGACTCTTTGCTTGCTTTTGTACTCATTGGAAAGTTTTCTATATACACTTTCGATGTCCCGATCAACATTTTTTGGCCCAGATCCGAACCCTGTATTATGGCGTAACTGCCAATATAGAGTCCGGTCCAATTATTTATCTAAATGTTGATGAAATATATATCTGACACATTGGCAAACTATTAGGTTTATAAGCGTAAATTATTGTTATGGAATGAATGAAAGTTTAACTGGACAATGTCACTCCTGAAATAGACCTTGTGCGATCAGCTGGTTTAACTAGAGAAGATGTATCACTCTGTTGGGGACGTTGGAACTACCCAAACACTAGCGTTTGTACAGTCAGTGCTGTGTTCTACCCTCACAGATGATCCTAGGATGAGTACAGACATCAGCTTGCAGGGAGCACACAAACCTGACAACATACAAGTTTGTCGGGCTTGTCAGTTAGTTACTCACAGAATAAGTGTCAGTTAGTGACAGCAGATATGACCTGCTGGCTACTGATGTGTTACTCTGACAGTTAACAACAACTATTTGTTTGAACTGATCTACACGTCCACAAATCCTTGTCATTTTTATTAATGTATAGGACTTATCTCCACCCCATGGTTACTCATTGCAAAGTCATTTTCACTTTTCCATTATGCTGTCAAGTGTCCATGCTCTATTTCTTTGTTTTTATGCACTACACTGCATTTTCTTCATCCAAAGTTCCATGTTGACCTTGTCTTCTTCTTCTCCCGTTCTTCCCCTCATTCTCTTTCCTTCTCTCCTCACCGTACACACGCTGCTTTTGCTGGTTGTTGTCTCGCTGTGGTTGCTTTGTGGCTAAGCTGGAGCTGGCTGTCAGTGTTTCGTCTTCTGTCCAAGCCCCCACTCCTGCGGCCCCGCAGCCCCTCCAGGTACCGCGGTCCTCCAGCCTTCCTCTGGGCCTCCTGGCTGGTGTTTGTACTCGTGTGACTTGTCGGAGTGTAAGGCCTGGAATCCTTCTAACTTTTCCTAGTTTTGTCATTTCCCTTGTCTGTACTGCAGTATTTCCAACATGCTGAGGCCAATACAAAAAGCTGAAAGGCTATACGATTTCTTGTAGTCTGCATCCTCTTTTGATGTAATGGATAATATGTGGATTGATCCAGCCCTTTACAATTCATTGATTCCAGAACCACTATTTGACTGATCAGATTTGATTATGTTTTATTGTTAGCCTTACTGTGACTATAACCCTGCCTGTCAGTAGGAGAAAGTTTTTGGAAATTTGTTGGAAATGAAATTAAGGGAGAATCTGGATCTCTTCATTATTTGGCATTAAGGGAACCACATTTTAAAGAATGGTCTGAACGTTACCTTTATCAATTGTCTGGGAATAATGATACTAATTTCATGTCTGTTAATCCAGTACAGAGATAGATGTAGGATATATTTAGCCTAGGTAAGGCAGTGGAAAAGTATAGGAGTATGTAATCCTAAGAGTTTTTATTTAAATGTAATATTATGTGCCAACAAAGAAAGGTGAATTCACACATTGTTGGTTTGAGAGCAGTTAGCATTGGA
>CM042316.1:2637186-2719686 GCA_023566125.1 Zingel zingel
TAATGTCTAAGTGGGGAAAAAGCAAATAATAGAAGAGCTAGAACAGTCTGGTAAGATCATAAAAGTACATCACTTTACTGTAATGCAGCCTTTAAAACCAGGAAAAGACAACCCTTATGTCATATCACGATATTACGATATCCAAAATCTAAGACGATATCTAGTCTCATATCACAATATTGATATAATATCGCTATATCGCCCAGCCCTAGGTTTTAGTTGTATGCTCTGCTGTGCATTGTACCTGGATTATTTTTATGACCACATCCACAATAACAGAAGAGACCGTTCTAATCTGTAATTCCACACATTACATGTTTTCATAGTGCTAGACACGTGTGGAATATTGGTAAAAGGTAATAAGATCATTTTTTCTGTCAGCAGAGGGAAAAAGGTTGTATTGTCTCTTGTGATCGTACGTGGCCTGAGAAGCTGTGCTTCCATCCATGTGGTAGTCTGCAGGCTTCAAAGTTTAAAACATGAAAATCATGAGCTTTTCATGCTTTGTTTCTTTCCTTTTTAGTTAGCCAGTTAAGATAAAGGGATGAACGTGAGCACTTCCAGCAGGCTAACAGCTGTCCGTGTTTCCTGTCCTTTCTCTTGGCAGCCACCGTGGTGAAGACAGAGGCTGGCTCCCTGCCAGAGGGCAAGGTGAAAATCCAACTGGAGCATGATGGGACAGTACTGGAAGTGGATGAGGACGACGTAGAAAAGGTGAATGGGAAGATGGCTCCAAATTGTTAATGGTGTTTCAGCAGTAGGACTCTGTTTGACACACTTTGTACACACAGTTCCATACCATTTTTATGCTTTTATAGCATACAATTTTATATATTTCATCATAGAATCAGATCTCATTATGTCAAGTGAGAACGTACATTATACCATTTCTATCAATGATCACTGTATTTTACAGTGTATCACAGTATAAGCAATTGCAAGAAATAGTATATATAGTTGTATGTACTAGTGCAGTGCCTGTTTGGAGCGGGCCGATTGCTTGGTTACCAGTATTTTCTTTCACAACATTCAATAAGGCTCGGCTGCGACTCATCTAGAGATGCGGCGTACCCGTTTCTCTGCTACTATTTGAGTGGCGTCATGGTCATCTCTCTCTCTTTCTCCGTGTGCAGGCCAACCCTCCATCATACAACCGATCAGAGGACCTGGCCTCATTGCTCTATCTGAATGAATCCAGTGTAATGCATTGCCTGAGACAGCGCTATGGAGGCAACCTCATCCACACCTACGCTGGACTCAATATGGTCATCATCAACCCCCTAAGCACACCCTCCATGTACTCTGAGAAGGTAAGTTTAAGACTGATGATGGGCCAGCTGATTTAGACCCAATCACAATGTTTGGTTCCAATAACTTCCGGGTAGAAACCTCCTGTACATACAGTTTAACAGCGCTGAGCAAACGGGGACGAGGAACAACTGGATATACTCTCATCTTCTTTATCTAAAATGCATGTTTGATGCTTTCATATAAAACTTTGCCTAATGTTAGCTTAGAATTTACCTGTTGGGCCACAGACTAAAGAAAATGACACCACCCAAACTAGCAGTCTGACTGGCAGTGACAAGTTGCTGTTCCTAATTTGAACCTAGATTTGGTTATCAAAGCAACACAGGACAGAAAATAAGCAAATCATAAACATCAGACAGGTCAGACCTCCGTGTTTAACTTCATATCTTTAAACGTTACAGTTACGGCTGAAAATGACAACAGAAATAAACAAGTTTGCCAAATTGACATATCTCCGCAGTTAAAATCAACGGCCATTTGTCTACCTGGAAGTGGTTTTTGTGTAAGCGTGACGTCATGGTGATTCGGTCCCTAGCCCATAGTTTTACAAGACATGTTCACCTATCATCTTTGGGTGTCCATGTCGTGTGAAAAACTTTGCCTTATTATTGAGCCAGTTTGACAGTGTAATGTAATTGGAAAGTTCCCAGACATTCTACAGTGTGTAAGAACTGTGTTTTGTGAGTTCTACCTGGCATCGAACGCATATAATAATGTCTCAATCACATATTGATAAAGCTTCGCTGTCGGGCGTGATGATTGTCCCTAGGGCTGAACGATTTGGGGAAAAACTTAATTTTTCTGCCAGATATTGCGATTACGATTCGATTTGCGATTATTTGTTTTTAGCTAAAGTATAGCTGAAGTTCAATATTCACTGTGTAACAGATAAAACATGTCATTATAACATGAGACACCATCAAAACTGCTCTATATTCTTACGAAGGATGAGAACATGGATATGAATTGCAGCAATAAGTGTTTTTCTTTTAATAAGCATGGAAGATTAAACATTCAAACACAGAACACTTATCACAAAAGCTAAAGTTTTAATAATAATAAAAAACTATTCCAATAAATAAATAAAAAGTACTTTTCTGTAAACCGAAATGTCTGATCATCCTCAGTTCTCTGTAAACCGAAATGTCTGATCATCCTCAGTTCAACAGCAGCATCTACATATTACACCTTCTACCATCATGTTTAATAAAGTAATAATAAATAAATGAAAACTCCACTGAAAATAGGACATTTCTGGAAACAATCTGTGATATGTAACATTATTCCAGCATTTATCTTATGAAAAAAACAGTAAATATAATAAGGAAAAGAGGACTAAAAAATGTTACAACAAACATTCAACAAAATATTTCACATTTGATTAACCGCGGTCTTCACAATTAGCCAATCACATTCTTTCAATCTCAATTTCGATTTGAAAACAATTAATCGTTCAGCCCTAATTGTCCCACATATTGAATAAGTGGCTCGGATCTGATCCCCTCTGTGTTTTTGTGTTTGTCCTTCTCCCGTGCCCCCCACCCCCACCCCCCACCGTGTGTGTGTGTGTGTGTGTGTGTGTGTGTGTGTGTGTGTGTGTGTGTGTGTGTGTGTGTGTGTGTGTGTGTGTGTGTGTGTGTGTGTGTGTGTGTGTGTGTGTGTGTGTGTGTCTTCTTCCTCCCCCATCAGGTGATGCACATGTTCAAAGGCTGTCGGCGCGATGACTCTGCACCTCATATCTACTCGGTGGCCCAGTCAGCCTATCGCAACCTCCTCACCACCCGGCAGGACCAGTCCATCGTGCTGCTGGGCAAGTCGGGCAGCGGCAAGACCACCAACTGCCAGCACCTGGTCCAGTACCTGGTCTCCATCGCTGGCAGCACGGGCAAAATCTTCTCTGGTGAGCCTGCAGAATCATCACAAAAACACAGGGACAGACACAGTAGAGGAATAGCTAGACGTAGAGTAGGCCATGGTACGTCTCTGAGATTTATGAAGCACAGTATCGCTGCAGTAGGAACTTATGTTGCGACATCTGCAAACTTGCAATGTCTTGTCCTTGAATATAATATTAAAAACATAACTGATCCCCCCCAAAAACAAAAGATGACATCCGATTTGATATTTGTTTTGGTGACACAGCTGAGAAGTGGCAGGCGGTCTACACCATCCTGGAGGCTTTCGGCAACAGCTCCACCTCTATGAACACCAACGCCAGCCGCTTCTCCCACGTAGTGTCCCTCGACTTTGACCAGGCTGGCCAGGTGGCCTCCGCGTCTATCCAGGTAACACACACACACACACACACACACACACACACACACACACACACACACACACACACACACACACACACACACACAGACAGATGAAGGAATGAGTGTGAGTGTACTGAGGGTCTCCTCCGTGTTAGACGATGCTGCTGGAGAAACTGCGGGTGAGCAAACGGCCCGAGGCAGAGTCCACCTTCAACGTCTTCTACTACATGATGGCCGGAGCCGACAGCAGCCTGAGGTGAGTCCTCTGCCTCTTAACAGAATGACAGCAATACTATGAAGTCTTATCCAAGGTATACATATCTTTTGTGATTCGATTACAAAGGCGGTATCTTTTTTTCCATTAAGTTCCGTGATTTAGTTTCTTTAATTTTTCTCCAATTCCAGGGAAATAGTTGAGATGACTTTTGTTCTGGTTTGGGCATCACAACTCATCTGACCAAGTTGGATCAAGTCTGTTGTAGTAGGGCTGAGTTAATCAATTCTCCAATTAATCAGTTTGAGTGATCTGATATTGATTAATAAAATCCTGAAATTGATCTTTTAATACGTTCATTATGTTGATATTGTGGCTAGGTTAGCTCAGTTGGTAGAGCGGGCGCACATATGTAGAGGTTTATTCCGTGACGCAGAAGGTCCAGGGTTCAAGTCCGATCTGTGACGGTTTCCTGCATATCTTCCCCCCTCTCTCTCCGCTTTCATATAAAGGTAAAGGTACTTTATTGTCACATACATGTAGCGGAATTCATTCTCTGCATTTAACCCATCCCTCAAGGGAGCAGTGGGCAGCCATTTACAGCGCCCGGGGACCAACTCCAGATCTGAGCCAGTGTCTTGATCAAGGGCACTGACTGGAGAACCTAGTACATGTTTTTGATGGTGGGGGAAACCGGAGCACCCGGAGGAAACCCACGCAAACATGGGGAGAACACACAAACACAGAAAGGCCCGGAACTTGGAGCAAAGTCTCATGTTGTGTCGAGCCTTCTTAGTGTTTTAAAAATAGCTATTTTGAGGCTAGCATCAAAGTGCCCCTATTACTCCCATTCAAAAGGCCATTTGACCCAAAAACAAAAACACGGTACATCTTAAAAGTGACGCTTCCATCCTAAATATGCTTTTAAACTAAAGTTGGACTCGGGTACATTCACAACAAGACCCTAGGTTGCATTTTGGCGAGAGTTACGCTTTAAGTAAAAAAGTATTTTGGGGTTCAATTCTTAACGTAAACATTAACCTGGTTCATTATGAAAAAGTATCTGAGGTTTGCTTCTTGCTTGTACAATTTACAGCAGAAGTTCTGTGAGAATCTCTTCTATATCTTAGCAAAATTGGAGGTGTAACTGAAATTTCCCTAACCCGATTAATATCAAATCGAAAATCAACCGAATCAGGACCTTGTGAATCGGAATCACATTGATTCAGGAAATCATTGGCAATACCCAGCCCTATGTTGTAGTCAATCCAGGCCAGTTTGTGTTGAGTCAGGAGATGATCCAGTTCTTTAGCCTGTTGACCTCATTGAGATGATTTTGTTTGATGTGATTTGATGTGTGAGAGTGAGGAAAAAAATAAAACATAAAATAGGTAATATAGCAGTGTTCTGTGAGTGAGATTTAAAAAAAATACTTGGCTCACCTCACTCTAATTCACTCATTTACGTATCTCTCTGCAGAGTTTACTGTCTTTGTTGCCAGTGAATCCCACTAGCAAATTGGTCATTCAAAGTTTCTTCAGTTTCTTTGCCTCTTCCATGAATGTGTATGCATGAATTAGCGTTGCAAACTGTTTTATTGGACGTCCATTTCTCTTTGGTACAGGACCACTCAAGATTTCAGGTTCTCAGGATTATGGGTGGCTTTTAGCGATGCAACTTTGTCTGAAATCACTCCTTTCCTATTCCTGATATACAGTAGTTAACACTCAGTTAACTCGGTTTACTTTAATGAGCAGCTAAATGTCATTTCGGCTTTTGAATAATTTTGCGTCTCAAATGTCAGATAGTGTTAGATAAACTGAATCAAAAGACAGTGTTGTTGAAATTCACTGAAAACATGAACAGCAACATCCAGAGGTGTTAGCATTTCACCGGCTCATCCCACAATGTTCCCTCTCTCTTCCTCTTCTTCCTCTCTCTTCCTGTCTACCTCTCTCCCTGTCTCCCTCTCTTCCTCTCTTCCTCTCTTCCAGAACCGAGCTGCACTTTAACCACCTGGCTGAGAATAGTGCTTTTGGGATCCTACCACAGTCTAAGGTAATCACGCCAGAGGCATTTATTGAGATCTTTCTTTCTTTTGTTTATGGTTTCATTTCATTTTATGTATTTTTCTGAGCCCTATATTACAGCCCAGTGAAACAGGATTTTTAAGGCGATATTGATATTAATGTTTAGTATAGTTTAAAAAAACGTTTGAAGATACATATACGCATTTTTAATGAGGTTCCTTTTTCTTTTTTCTTTTTTTACAATTGCAACCAGACGTGTGACAGCTGACAAATCCACTTTGATGACACAGTTTTAAACCATTTCTTGAGCATTTCTGTACTTTAATTTCTTGTAATTTACTGGCTCACATATACGCATACATGCAATATTGGCCAGTTTATCATCAAGCTCTAACCTCTTTAGCAGTGGTCTTCAATGTTTTTTAAAGGCAAGGACTCCTTACTACATCTTTTATAAAATGAAGTTGCATATTAAACTGGGCTTTAAAAAAAGCCTAAAGCCTATATACATAGTACCTTTTTAGTGCATAGAAAACTATAAGCTGTAAAAACAACTGTTGGAAGGATTTTATAAATGTTTTTTATTTCAAACATACATGTGGCACAATGAATCCTTAGGATTAACTGTATATGTGGATGGCTACCTTAGTGACTATATTACCTATAGGGCAGTACGCCTATTATTAATGTGTTTCTTTCACAAATAGGCTCATTTATATTTGCTAATAATATGTTGGATTCATGTCAAGACTTTTTTTTATTTTTTTTATTTTATTTTCAAAAGTTGCAAAGAAACACCCTTCATTAATTTTGCCTGATGAAGGTCTAGTAATATACTGTTACATCATTTTTTCTTGCAACCTTTGACCTACTTATCCCCCTCCGACACACCTGTCTGACGTTATACTGTAGATGTGCAAAGTATTCTGCTCTATGGTATTTATGGATGAACTAAATGAATGGAAGTAGGTGTTTGCTGCTGCAACATTTCCACTTCCTGTCAGGGATCTCTAAAGTTTGTTGTGATTACATCCTCTCCAGCCTGAAGACAAGCAGCGCGCCTCGCAGCAGTTCACCAAGCTGCAGGCAGCCATGAAGGTGCTGGGCATCTCCGGGGAGGAGCAGAAGGCCCTCTGGCTCATCCTGGGGGCCGTGTACCACTTGGGGGCTGCAGGAGCCACTAAAGGTAGGAACTCCCTACTGACTGACTGCACATACATCCAATCTCCAGTACATCCCATCACTGGAAGATTATGCTCACTGGTCCTTACATGATGAGAACATACAAAATAGGACTGGAGGCACTCAACTCGTAGATACTTAGAAAGCTTTGAATGCTGGGTGCTGAATTCTAAAAGTGAATAATCATAAATAAAGCTACTAGGACAGCACTCCCAATTTAATAGTTTATTGCCACACAACGGACGTTTCGGGCAGTGCCCTTCCTCAGCGCGTGCAAAGACAATTACAAACAATACTAAACGCACAGGTGGGTTTAATTATCAAACCATTACTGCACAGGTGGAGTAAATCATCCACAACTAGCCCTTCAATCCCAACACGATGAGAACAATAACTGCTTTCCGACCGGAGGGATTTTTGCAGTTCCTAGAACCCGTTTTTTCTCGTGTTCCGACTAGACCAATTTGGGGATTATTAAATTCCAAAGCACATTTCGGTGAACAATTTTAGTACAATATGAGATCGTATTCTGAACAAGCCGCCATGACAGTCTGTCTTTGAATTTCTGCAGAAACCAGACCCATGTGACGCGACGCGTTCGTCCAATCAGCTGCCGGTTTAAATTTTTTGGGCGACAATACAGATTATCGCCGCCTGCTGTTATGGAGACGTATTACGTCTCGTCGCTTTGGTGTGTTCCGAGGCACTTTTTTTGACCAACTCGAGGAGACTGATCAGTCCAACTGCCTTTTCTGCCGAGGGTCGGCCGTCTGGTCTGTGTATCTGGGCCTCAACTCTTTCAGCTCCTACTTTGGGGCAGGATCTTTTCCCTTTTCCGCATAGTGGTGGTTAGATGGCTGTTATAATAACAAAAGGTCAGTTCCTATGGCCACTTGACCAGTGTGAATGCAAATGGAAAACCGGTTTTGGGGGAGAGTAGTTAGTAGAACTGTTTAGAAGTGGACTGTTCCTATAACTACGTTCCTGTAACTACTTGGTCGGAAGCAGCTCCACAGCAGCCCTGTAGTATTTACTGTCTTGCCGAGGTGTCAAGCCCAGTTCAGACCAAAGATTCGTCGTGAGAGGAGTTGAAACTACTTGGTCGCAGGACATTTCAGGCTTTTTTGTAGCTGGATATCATTTTAGCGTCTTAAATTATGAATGAAGATAGTGATGGTGAGATACTTGCTACAGCTGCATTTCTAGTAGAGATGAAAAGGGGAAACATTTTATGTCTCTGAATCACTACTTTATTATGACGCCGCTCGCTCTCTTCAGTCACTCTCCAGCTCGCTCCAACACATACCGTGCTCGAGGCCGCTCGTTGAGCCTCCGTCTAAAACTCTGCCATATTAACCAGCTGACAGTAAAACTCTGCCATTTTAACCAGCTGACAGTTTGTTGCTGACTCGACCAGCTGACTTCTCTATTGGCTGTTCAAACAGGTGACGTCTCTTATGTTCTAAAACCAGCCTCTGGAGACTCGACCAGCTGAGTCGCAGCAACTTTTCCCTGCGACAATCTAAAACGTTTTCGACTTGTAGCCAATCTTTGGTCTGAACTGGGCTTTAGAGATTGTGAGAACAAATCAGAAGAAAGGCCCACTGAGATGGGGACAAACCTACCCAGAACAGTGAGCAGATGAATCCTTCAGAGGACCTGGCCAGCTCCTCCTCCGTAAATGAGAATAAAACGTGTGTGTTCTTATCTTGTAACGGTGAATCAGGCTAATGACACAATCTCCAAAACACTTTGTTCATTCCTTTCACAAAACTGATACCAAAGACTAATCTTAGTTTTTCATTTAAGTGTTGAATGTGAAGCCTGTTAGATGAACTAATACTTTAAATAGACTAAAGAAATGCATGTCATCTCCTTTGTCTTTCTCTAAAATGTATCACCTCTTGATTTTTATCTCCTGCACTGGTCCATGCTCAGTATACTTAAAGCAACACCAAAGCATTGTTCGTCTTCGGTCCCCCTACAGGTTGGAAGCGGAATTGTCCATTACCGCTGTCGTAAGTTTCTCATGTCTCATTCGAACTACAGATCCGCTACCCGATCTGGCAAACTTGCATAGTGCAGTTATAGCCGATAGAGGGCCGCAAAGAGAATATCAGAAGTGCCGTTCACCCTGTTACGAGTTGATGAGCCACTGAAACGATTTTGGAAACATTATTTTAAGGTACAAAATAATCTTTGGTGTTGTTTTAAGGGATTGATGTCACTCACTGTGTCCCATCGCCTTTTGTTAAAACATGGCATGTTGAAAGGGAAAGACCAAAAGCACTGCAAAATCCATTTACTCTGCAAGCTGCAAGGCTTTCATTCAATTAAGAGTTCAAAGATAGTGGGCATTAGTGCTCACTTTACCATTCATTAGGCATGTCAGGAAAATGGTGTTCAGTGGATGATATCAGTCCAATTAGACCCCACCACTAACTACAGGGTCATCAGAGAGTGAATAAACATCACTCTAGCACTGTGACAACAGCAACCTCGTGGGCGGTGTTACAATTTTATTTGGAACAGTGGATCCAAGAGAAAAGAAGAATTTTACTCTGTTTTTTTTACATTGTAAATGCAACTTAGTACATTTTCACCTACGTTTTGGTGGAGGGCAACACATTCCCCCCAGCAAATTGCTTCTCAGTCCCGCCAACTATGTATTCATTCCCTTCAGATCATTACTTCAACATTAATGACAACATGGCCCTGCTTAAATGACCAGAAACTGCTAAAAATGAAATGTAAATCCTTCTCATAACAGCAAAAAAATTCCGACTAGAGTTGACTTCCTACCAACTGCCACTAGGTGTCAGGCTTGGCATGTGGATGAACCCACTCTCAGCTGGCAGCATGCTGGCTGCAACAATAAGCAGGACTACGTGTTTTTCCATCAGATGCCGTTAACATCACACTGAATTTTCATTTTATAGAGTGGAAAATGCTGGTCACAAAATTACAAAAACACATGTTCTCACTCTAGTGGGATGTAACCACGTTTTGGTTGTATTTGTTCAGGTAATGTCAGGGATTTCTGAGAAATCTTTCCAGTATTTCCAATAAATGTTGGAGCCTGGCTGCAGGGATTTGTGCACATTCAGCCACAAGAGCATTAGTGATGTTTCAGCGTTCCAGTGTATCCCAGAGGTGTTGGATGATGTTGAGGTCACGGTTCTGTGCAGGCCAGTCAAGCTGTTCCACACCAAACTGGGCAAACCATTTGTCAATGGACCTGGCTTTGTGCATGGTCATTCTCATGTTGAAACAGGAAAGGGCTTTTAAAGTGCCACAAAGTTGCAATCACAAACTATCATTGATGGGCCAAGACCAAACCAAGAAAACCAGAACCAAGCCAAAAGTCCAACAGTGTGCCGTATCGTGAATCCGCATGGCTAGATTCTACTAGAGGTAAGCAAGACAATGTTGATTTGTAATTTGGGTGAACCAGCCCTTAAGGATTCTTTTTGCTTTTGCTAAATCAGCCTACTCCTAATAATAAAAGTGAATCATAATGAACTACAAATAAAAAAAACATTGGATATGGTCCAAAACTGTAGAAAAGCCAGTAAGTGGACTTTGAGTCGAGAATGTTTTGTCAAATGTTGGATTCTGTCGTAGCAGAAAAACAAGTTGGTGCACCTTAGAGACCCCCAGAGTACCCCAGGGTTTCCCCAGAAAAAGGTTTAGCCGTGGTGCTAAGCCGCCCAGACCCTGATGCATCTCATAACACAGGCACTTTAGTGATGGCCTAAACTATACCCACACTAAATCCAATGGCTTTTGCTGTATGAAGGAGTGCATTTGGTCTTTCCCCCTAAAGGCTAATGTTTTATTTGATAAAAGAGTATTCATTTTTTTATGATGTGAAGTCGAGGTGGTCCACCTCTGCTATAAATCACTGCAGGGAACTCTTTGAGAGCACACCATGAAACATGGTGCAGGGAAGCAGGGGACAAACATGCATGGTTTTGTTGAATGATATTGGCTCAGGTTTTCTATCTCTCCAACTGGAATAATCGGCACGCCTCGTCTGAGCTTAGATGTGTAGTTCTTGTAAAACTGTCAACATAAAAAGAAAGAAAAGAAAGTAGCTTGTAGCTTGAACAGCACAGAAGTGTGAGATTTTGAAAGTCTTAAGCCCTATTCACACGAGATGAGTATCATCTGGGGACCCAACCCTAACTCAGCATCCAGACCAGGTTGGCCGTTAAAGGCGCCGGCCCCATATCCGTCTTTGCGAGAGGGATTAAAAAAAAAAAAACGCAAAGAAAATAAAAAACTTGAAAAATTATATATGACCCCGCCAAATCACAGACATGTCGATTCGCACAGGACTAATATTATCACAGGACCTCGGCGTTTGCCGAAATATGGTAGGTTATTTGCGGGGGAATTTTTACTTGACAAATTACAGACATGGCTGATAGCACAGGATTAAGATCACAGACAACCTAATTATTACAAATGACTAGGTTTTTAGTTACTTTAGTTCGAGGACATTGTACTACCTTTTCTTGGGAAAACCCCTCAAGGACTCCTGGCAGCATTTTTCCATCCACTAGAGCTGCACTATATATATACAGTGAGGAAAATAAGTATTTGAACACCCTGCTATTTTGCAAGTTCTCCCACTTGGAAATCATGGAGGGGTCTGAAATTGTCATCGTAGGTGCATGTCCACTGTGAGAGACATAATCTAAAAACAAAAATCCAGAAATCACAATGTATGATTTTTTAACTATTTATTTGTATGATACAGCTGCAAATAAGTATTTGAACACCTGTCTATCAGCTAGAATTCTGACCCTCAAAGACCTGTTAGTCTGCCTTTAAAATGTCCACCTCCACTCCATTTATTATCCTAAATTAGATGCATCTGTTTGAGGTCGTTAGCTGCATAAAGACACCTGTCCACCCCATACAATCAGTAAGAATCCAACTACTAACATGGCCAAGACCAAAGAGCTGTCCAAAGACACTAGAGACAAAATTGTACACCTCCACAAGGCTGGAAAGGGCTACGGGGAAATTGCCAAGCAGCTTGGTGAAAAAAGGTCCACTGTTGGAGCAATCATTAGAAAATGGAAGAAGCTAAACATGACTGTCAATCTCCCTCGGACTGGGGCTCCATGCAAGATCTCACCTCGTGGGGTCTCAATGATCCTAAGAAAGGTGAGAAATCAGCCCAGGACTACACGGGAGGAGGTCAATGACCTGAAAAGAGCTGGGACCACCGTTTCCAAGGTTACTGTTGGTAATACACTAAGACGTCATGCTTTGAAATCATGCATGGCACGGAAGGTTCCCCTGCTTAAACCAGCACATGTCAAGGCCCGTCTTAAGTTTGCCAATGACCATTTGGATGATCCAGAGGAGTCATGGGAGAAAGTCATGTGGTCAGATGAGACCAAAATAGAACTTTTTGGTCATAATTCCACTAACCGTGTTTGGAGGAAGAAGAATGATGAGTACCATCCCAAGAACACCATCCCTACTGTGAAGCATGGGGGTGGTAGCATCATGCTTTGGGGGTGTTTTTCTGCACATGGGACAGGGCGACTGCACTGTATTAAGGAGAGGATGACCGGGGCCATGTATTGCGAGATTTTGGGGAACAACCTCCTTCTCTCAGTTAGAGCATTGAAGATGGGTCGAGGCTGGGTCTTCCAACATGACAATGACCCGAAGCACACAGCCAGGATAACCAAGGAGTGGCTCTGTAAGAAGCATATCAAGGTTCTGGCGTGGCCTTGCCAGTCTCCAGACCTAAACCCAATAGAGAATCTTTGGAGGGAGCTCAAACTCCGTGTTTCTCAGCAACAGCCCAGAAACCTGACTGATCTAGAGAAGATCTGTGTGGAGGAGTGGGCCAAACTCCCTCCTGCAGTGTGTGCAAACCTGGTGAAGAACTACAGGAAATGTTTGACCTCTGTAATTGCAAACAAAGGCTACTGTACCAAATATTAACATTGATTTTCTCAGGTGTTCAAATACTTATTTGCAGCTGTATCATACAAATAAATAGTTAAAAAATCATACATTGTGATTTCTGGATTTTTGTTTTTAGATTATGTCTCTCACAGTGGACATGCACCTACGATGACAATTTCAGACCCCTCCATGATTTCCAAGTGGGAGAACCTGCAAAATAGCAGGGTGTTCAAATACTTATTTTCCTCACTGTATATATATATATTTTATTTTTTTATTTTTTAAAATTGTAATCGCAATATCGACTGGCCCAATATACATATCGCGAAAGGCTGCGACATATAGCAATAGAAACCGTTTTTGTGTTAGTTGAAGGAAAATATCAGTAGAAAATTACATTTTAAAAATAAACTCACTCTTTTTTTTGTGCTGCCTTTTATGTACATTTCGATGTTAAATTTGTTCAATAAAAGAAAATTAGAAATGATTTCCTTTCGTTTGTTTTAAATTCAACAAGCAATTTGTCATATTTTAGCAGAATACTGAAAGCAGCAGAACTGAGTACACTTTAAAGCTATTGCATATTTTCCTCATGTGGCTGCACCACGTGAGGAAAAGGTCACAACCATCCACTGATATAAACCAGGGGCTTGCAGTAACATGTCTAACCTCTTCCAAAGCATGATGGTGTTTTCAGTGTTGTTTGATGCTCATGTCATGTTTTTCTGTGTCTGTGAATTGATGAATCTGTGACCTGTGTTATCTCTAACCCCCTCTCTCTGCTTGCATGTTTGCATGCTGTGCCCTATCAAACGCAGATGGAGATGAAGGTAATGGAAAAACAACACACGAGTTGTTGACAGTTTTCACTTAAAAAAAAAAACCCAACTTTATTTCAGAGGCTCTGTTGTTTGTATTTTGTCTTAATGCCTTTATCATTCCTTCCAGACTTTAAGACATTAGCATTTTTATTGTTTCAGCTCCTCCCTCCCCTCCTCTCTTCATCTCCTTTCTCTCTTGTGTTTTCGTGTTTGCCTCATGACGACTCTCCGCGCTCCCTGTCTCAGCCTTTTTCTATTCCGTGAGATGAAAATCACGGGGATCGGAACTTTGCTGTTCCTTTTAAACGGCTATGTCTGATGCCTCCCGATGTTGCCCACATTCAACGCCTGAGCTGCTGTTACGTTACAACACATTCTCAAAAGCAAAGTAAAGGTTGTTAATTTCCACTTCTCTAGTTAGTGCTTTGACTTTCTACCACAGAACTTGTATTTGTTTCCCTCATGTATCCCCATGAAGTCTGTGCTTGGCAGGTGCTCCTGTTGATTTGCTAGCTGTGTGTCTAAGCTCTTTGATTGGCTGGCTGTGCAGGCTGTCATGTTGCCTTGCACCCTTTCAACACATGGGCTTTGAATTGCCTCCAGACCAAATGAAGAAGCAATCCTAATACAAACTGATAGTCAGGGTACAATCAACAGGAATTAGCAAAAACTGTAATCTGAGTTGTTAGATTTGTAATCAATGTGTTTTCCACCACATATGTCAGAAAACACCTCATTTAACTGTATATGGCTTTTATTTCATTTGCTCAAATGCCTACAGTAGTAAACATACAATGGCTTTTGACCGTTGTGATCATTTATCAGGGAGCTGATTTCCCCCTCACGGTTTAGTATTGAACATCCATAAGATGGGGCAAATGCAAGAAACAGATGTTAAAAAAAAAAAAAAAAAAGATGATCAAAAACAAAATGGTACAGGCCCGTATCTAGACATGTAGTATCTAATGTGGGTTAACCTCCAAAAATTAGATCCTAGGAATCAGGCCTGTTGTTTGAACAGTTAGAAAAAGAATGGAAATGGAATCTCAACACATTAGCTGTCAGTTTTCACACAACTCGCCCAGTCGTTTTTCAGTATCCAGACAAAATACCTTCCACTCCTGTCAGCAACAGACAGAAAGCATCTCTTTAGGACATACACACATGCTGTGAGGAATGCCTATATGGGTTAAAGGCTAAGACTATGGTTGATGCTGATTTGTACTTTTACAGTGGGTTTTCAGTTCAAGTATTGCGACTTGATAGTATTGAGTATTGCGATTTTCTTTTCCTTTTTTAACAAAAACAAAAGTTGAATAATAGACTTCTAGAGACAATATATATCATGAATCATTTTCTAAAAACCTTTTCTAAGAAGAATGCACATCGCATGTCAGTCAGTCAGTCAGTCTGACATTTATTTCTTTTGTAAAGAAGAACATAACATGGATTTTCTGCTTTTGTTTTTGTTTTCGCTGGAAACGGATATGATGTAGTCGCCGTCAGCGGTACCGTATAAACAGAAGATATTTAGGACATTAATGGGTAAAAAAATATCCATTCTGTGGAAAAGAATTGTCACACAAAAATCAAGATACGTACGATTTTCTAATTTTTTCCCCCACCCCTACTTTTTACCCTGTTCATCCTCCAGCCTCTCTATCTTTCTATAGCTTTCATCTTTATTATCTTTCTTCCTCAGGTCCGTGTTGCATATCTTTTTGTATTTTAAACATTTTAACTTTTTCTTTTTTAGCGGGACGTAGGCAATTTGCCCGTCATGAGTGGGCCCAGAAGGCGGCCTACCTGCTGGGCTGTACCTTGGAGGAGCTGTCCTCTTCCATCTTTAAGCACCAGGCCAAAGGACTGCAGCACTCCACCTCCTTCAGAGGGGGGCCAGACGAGGCCGGCCAAGGCGACAGCTCAGGTAAAAACCCAAACTGAGTCTGGGATCTCCTTTGTAAGATCATGTGCACACTAGTCTATATCGACAACGTTTCATTTATGAGATAGTTCCGGTTTGGCCAGAGGTTCGGGCGGATGTCCCTCCGAGCTAGAAGCGACTCTTTTTGAGTAAAATTCTCAGCACACACTCTGAAATGGAGGGGTGTGACCTCCCACAATTTAACTGGTTGAGGAGGCAGATATGGACTTGACTCCGGTCAGAGAATCAGGCTCCAGAGGAAGTATGTCTGGTTAACAGAGCTTTATTTTGAGTTGCATTGGTAGTTTGAGCTGGTGTTTGTGGTATACAAGAAACAAAGATAAATACAATAAGAATATCAATTTTAAGCTGCAGTATTATGACACTAATGATAAAGGAGCCATACTAATAATTATGGAATTATAGGAATCAACAGTGGTTAATATAGTTACTAACTGAACAAAAAGCAGCAGCTTTAAACTTAAAGTGCACAAATATTAGCTGTAGCTATTACCAACATATAAAAAATGTACATTTTAACAAGTTTAATTATACATTTGAGTAGTAGGCTACGTGTTTCAATAATTCATATCATGGCATAAACTGTAATTATTTCATAGGCTACATTCATATCCAAAAATATGGTATGGAAGTTCATTCAACATAACTCATAACAGGCAAATAACAATTAAAAGTATGTTATTTTAACATTTATAATCTAACCTAACCTGGCACTGCCTCCGTTTTGGTGTCTGCTGTGGTGTTCGGACCGTGTGCCGCGGCCCTTTTTCCTCCATAAACTCCGCTCTCAGCTCCTCTGCCAGTTGCTGCATGAACTTCCTCCGGGACATTTTACAGCTGGTGCACTCCTTGGAGAGGATGTTTGCAATGATTCCAGCCAGTTGTAGGATGTATAAAGTTATATGAACACGTAGACAGCTACCGGCCATCTACGTGTACCGCCACAGAGCGAGTGCCCGGCGCTTGCCTTCTGATTCAGAACAGAGTCCATCCACGGCGTAGTAGCCTGCGTTACAGAGTCTGGCTTTGCCTTCGGCCCATCGGTGATGCCCACACTTGTTAATCAAGACTGCTTGTGACATTTCTCTGATAGAGACGATGATAGTTACTAAGCAACCAATATACATTTTCAACCGGGCGAAAGATTAAAAACAATACCACGAAAATCCGAGCGGTCAATATGACCGTGTGTGGCCAAAATAGCTAAAAGTGATTGTATTTTCTTTGCCTTTTGTGTAATGTGTATAAAACAATTTTAAATGAAAATATAGACTCTTTTAGGAAAAGTCAGGTACCAGCAGGATTGCATTTTTTTATTTAGTAAAGTTATTACACATATAAATTTCAAAACTGTCAAAATGACTGTCATGGCTGTTCTAGTGTTAAAGTATGCAAATAAACCAGAGCACGTTTTTCTCCCATCCTAGAGTGCTGTGTGGACTAGCCAGACCCTCCTCCGCAGCGCTGTGGAGGAAGGTCTGGCAAAGCGAGACTATGTGCACACTGACATGTTGGCTTTTCACTGAAAATCTGTTGGTCCCTGGTATGATGAGAAGTGCAGTTTAACTGAGATAATATTTCTGCACCATTGATAAATACTGACTTGCCTGGATATGGGAAGCTCTTGTCCTGATAAAGATCTAGTCTACAATTTAGGATTTAAATCTGGGAAAGTCTTGACCAAGTCTTGAAAAATGGGACCAAACGTTTGATGCCAGCTTTTGATAACAGGCCATTCTCTGTACTAAACACATTATGGTCTGGACACAAAATAATTGAGGTTTGATTTGATATTTTTTGCTTAGAAAAAGTAAAAATGTAACCCTTAAACATGTGTACTGGCCCTGAGCAATATCAGGTTTAGACTGGGGGTTGATTAGAAGTGACTTGATTTTACTTTGATCATCCTGACTCTGATCTGTTGTCTCTCAGGCTCTAAGGTCACAGCTCTGGAGTGTTTGGAGGCCATGGCATCCGGACTCTACTCGGAGCTCTTCACTCTCGTCATCTCCCTAATTAACAGGTAAGACCTGGCAAAATTTGCCCCCAAATATATTATTTATTATTTTGATCCTATTGGGAGTTCTTCTTCAAAAGCGTTCATGATGTCGTTGCCATATATATGTATGTTTATTACAAACTCAAAGTCTCTTTCTCTACAAACATTGACATGGGATGCAGATTCATACCTACTTTCTTCCCACTGTGAAGTTTTTTATTTTTTATTTTTCCCTTATGTCCTTTTTAGCTTTAACTTGAACTCTCCGGTCTTTCCCTTCTTCACTCCTGTTAAGGGATGGTTATGAAGAACCGGTGCTAAACTGGTACCGGTTCCGCGCTGGTCAGGACCGAAATATCAATAAGCTCCTGGACAAACGACACTGCTATCAGTTTTTATGTAACGCTGCCGGGGGCCCGCTGGGTCTAGACATCTGAGAATATTTTTTAAAGTGCTCATATTATGCTTTTTTGGCTTTTTCGCTTTCCTTTTGTTGTGTTATATATCTTTTTGTGCACGTTATAGGGTTACAAAGTGGAAAAAGCCCAAAGTCCAACCCAAAGGGACTTACCATCTCCAACAGAAAACACTGTTCACAAACTGCTCCAAACAGCTCTATTGTAGTCCAGCCTTTACTTCAGAGACAAACGTGGTCACTTTGGAACACACGTTATAATGCTCGCCTAGCTGCTAGCATGGCACGCCCTCATACTCTGCTTCTGACTGGCTAGTAGTCCTTACCTAGGTACTGTCAGGGCACGCCCTCATACTCTGCTTCTGACTGGCTAGTAGTCCTTACCTAGGTACTGTCAGGGCACGCCCTCATACTCTGCTTCTGACTGGCTAGTAGTCCTTACCTAGGTACTGTCAGGGCCCTCATACTCTGCTTCTGACTGGCTAGTAGTCCTTACCTAGGTACTGTCAGGGCACGCCCTCATACTCTGCTTCTGACTGGCTAGTAGTCCTTACCTAGGTACTGTCAGGGCACGCCCTCATACTCTGCTTCTGACTGGCTAGTAGTCCTTACCTAGGTACTGTCAGGGCCCTCATACTCTGCTTCTGACTGGCTAGTAGTCCTTACCTAGCTACTGAGCATGTGCGACTCCCAACAAAGATGGAACAGAAGTGAGAGGTCTCACTCTGTAGCTAAAACAGAGAGCTCAACACACAGGGTGAAAAGAGGAGCTGCAGCAATGTGCAGTACAACAAAATTAGGTGTTTTTTGAAAATTAAACCACAACCTTTTCTGGTACAACCTCTAAATACAATTATGAACCTGAAAATGAGCATAATATGAGCACTTTAAAGTAAAACGTGTTAGGCTATACAACAAGTAGCAAAATCCTTTGAGGAATAACTCAGTGTAATGTAAATGTAAGACAACCGCAGTAACATTGTTAGACCAGACATAATATATATACAGTATCTAACAAAAGTGAGTACACCCCTCACATTTTAGTAAATATTTCATTATATCTTTTAATGGGACAACAGTGAAGAAATTACACTTTGCTACAAAGTAAACTTTTGTTGCCAGCGGTTTAGACATTAATGGCTGTGTGTTGAGTTATTTTGAGGGGACAGCACATTTACACTTATACAAGCTGTACACTTAATACTTTACATTGTAGCAAAGTGTAATTTCTTCAGTGTTGTCCCATTAAAAGATATAATGAAATATTTACTAAAATGTGAGGGGTGTACTCACTTTTGTGAGATACTGTATATAGGCATATGCAGCAATCTGCAGCTTCCCAGTGTCAAAGCTTCATCACATGATCTTTTTGTGTTCCTCAGGGCTCTCAAGTCCAGCCAGCACTCTCTGTGCTCCCTGCTGATCGTGGACACTCCGGGTTTCCAGAACCCCCGGCTGGCTCAGCAGCAGCGGGGAGCCACGTTTGAGGAGCTCTGTCACAACTACACCCAGGAGAGGCTGCAGACCCTGTTCCATGAACGCACCTTCGTCCAGGAGCTAGACCGATACAAGGAGGTGCTGCTGAGCACAACACTAAGCACTGGCATGCATGGGCAGAGCATACACATATTAGCACATTAGCCTTTTTTCTATCCTAAATGGTTGGTTCGTTCATGTTACAACTAAATTATATATTTTTATTTTATTTACTAGCTCACCACTAGTGCAATCTACCCATGCTGATAGTTGCGTTTTTTTGGGCATTTTGGCCTATAATCGATAGGACAGCTGTAGACAGGAAAGGGGGAGAGGGAGGTGTAAGACATGCAGCAAAGGGCTGCAGGTTGGAATCGAACCCTGGGCCGCTGCAGTAAGGCCTGAGCCTTGGTACATGGGGCGCACGCTCTACCAGGTGAGCCATCAGGGCAACCCGATTAGTTTTGGTTTGGTGATGCTCGTCTCCGCCCCAATACAGTGAAGGCCAATGGAAAGGTTTTGGTCCATGGCATTAGGAAAAAAACATTTGGAAACTCTGGATCATCAACAGAACACACAGTGTTCAAAGGTTTTCTTATGGACTTTTAGTTCCAATGGAAACTGTTCACATCAAAGTTTTAGGATTATCCTGGAATCCATTCACCACCATTGTTTTGGGTGGAAGCTAAAATCTCAGAGACAGTTATTGCAGAACTATGTGCATGGATAGATACCACCAGAGGTAGCTTAGAAAGACACAGTCAAGTCAAATTAACTGAATTATAGTGCTCTGCAAAATCCAATAAGATATATTATAGAAGATTTTTGCTGATTATGTGCTAATACAAATGTACACTCACACAACCCAATCTACAAGATTGAATAGCTTCAGTTGTGATTTATTGATGATCTCATCTTCTGCTGTTGAATCTCCTCTAGGTTACTAACCTAAGCCTTTATCCCCTCCTGCGTCTAGGAAAACATAGAGCTTGCTTTAGATGACATAGAGTCCAGTACCTCACTGTCTGTAGCAGCTATTGACCAAGCCTCAACCCAAGCTCTGGTAAGCACAAGAAACATCACAACACTGTCTCTGTTTCAGGCATCTCTGTGCATGTGATGTCTTTGTGTTCTGTTCCTATCGGAAGCCTGTCATGAAAACAAGTGATGAGCTCCACACAAAAAAATGATTCTACTGTTCATCTGCTAGGTGTTTGTTGCTTACAATTTATGACATTTTGTCAAATTAAATCTTTCCCCTTAAACAGAGACAAAAGCGGCAATGATCATTTACATCCTGCACCTCCATCCAATTAGTTTTGGCTCCTCTTGATTGGTTTAAAGAAATGCCAATAAACAAGAGCACGTTTTTCTCCCATCCCGGAATACTGTGTGGACTAGCTAGACATTCCTCCGCAGCGCTATGGAGGACGGTCTGGCAATGCGAGACTATATTGAAGCTGATTGTAAAAAAAAAAAAAAAAGAAAAAAAGTCATATAAATTAGGGTTTGGTTAGTTTTAAGCCGTGCTAGTAGCATGGCTCTATGGATGGCCATGTTGGTCGGTTGGCCAGTTGGTCCACCACTTTGGTCTGAAATATCTCATCAATTATTGGATGGATTGATAGATATTTGGTGCAGATATTCATGGTGCCAAGCGGATGAAATATACTGATTTTGAGGTTCCCCTGACCTTTCCTACAGCACCACCTTGTATGGATGGATTAGCACACATTCATGATTTGCAGAAGTCAATCTATACTATTGAAACCCTTACAACTATTGGATGTATTGCTGTGACATTTGGTTCAGACATTTAATCAAGTCACACTCTCAGTTTGGCCAAAACCTTGGTGACCAACAACCTGCAAGACTAATGGCATTCCCATCAGCCTTGGCTGTACTTTGTTGTCAGTGCTAATTATACCCATTTCCACCATATGTACGTATGCGTGAATATGCAGTTTTTTAACACAGGTAAACCCGCTAAAATTAGGCGATAGACTTCTTTACCATTGCCAGTAGATGAGTATGACTTTCTGTTTTTAGAACGCAGCATGGCGGCCAGTGACAATGTTACGGTATTTACTTCTTTTTTAAATCCGTTACTTATTCAGTTTCTCTTTCAAACTCGGTAACTACTTTAATTTGGAACGATGTCCGAGCGCTACTAGACAAAATTTGTGGCCGAGATGAGAGAAGTTACCAACGGAGGTGACGCGTTGGAAAAGGGGACAAAAATGAGCGTGTCCACCCAGGTGTCACGTTTCCATTACTGGTGATCAGAGCTGGAGCTAATTAATACCTGTGCCTACTGCAGAGTCAGAGTCCTGGGAATGAATGACGATTGTAAGCTTTCCCACTGCAGACAAAAGCCAGAAAACGCGATTCTGCGATGGCATAATTCAATGCATAATCAGCCAAAGTCCGCATATTTATGTGGGGGCCACATTTTTTCAAATACGCCGCACTTTCTCCCCATAAATTGCTGATTTCCGTGCAAAATATGCGGGGCTTGCATGATTTCATAATCCCTGCATTTTTGTTGCAAAAAAGTCACATATATCTTAGCAGAAAGTTGAAAAATGTTGCATTTACTTCACACAAGAGCAGCCATTTCCCCCTGTTGCCATGGGAACATTATGAAGTGACGTAATTACGCGACGTGAATATCATCGAAAAGCTGCAAACCCCGTGATGAAGCCACGATTGCAAGTTCCCGCAATTTCATCGCAGAAAATTGCATAAATTTCCTGCATATTCCATCGCATTTTTTAAGAAAATGTGCCACATAATCAATCAATCATTGCCCGCAACAATCACAAAAAAACTCTGTATTTTTCTGGAAGGACTGGATGTTAGTGGGTGTAAGTGGGTTTTTGGCCAATGGGAAAAGAGGCTTTAGGTTCTCTAAACCAGGGCTCTTCAATGTTTTGTAGGCCAAGAATCCTCAAGGCATTTCAGAGCTCAAGGCATTTCAAGAATTTTGAAATGCCTTAAGAGTCAGTTGACATTCTTTTTTGTCAAAGGGTGTCTATTTGCAGAGGTACCACCTCCTTATTTAGAGGGGCTTATATCTGCCAAGCACACACTTTTAAGAATCCCAACAGCAGAATAGGGGGCCAGCCACTCTATTTCAAACATGTAGACTGGCGAAAAGAACACTTTTCATTGCATTTATCAACTGTTAATGGGGCTGTGTTAGTGAGTAAGGGCTCATTGAAGGGCCATTTCCAACCATCCAAAGCATGTTTTCAAAGTTTGCTACTTTGGTAGTGAGTTTATTTCTTTTTCTGTTACTAACTTAACTTTTTAGACCTCCACATTGTTCGGATAAAGCATTCAATACACGTGGTGTTACCATTCATTTAAGTTTACAAAAAAATTATGAAGTGGGATACATTGATGCAAAACACCTTCTCTAACAGCAGAATATAGCCTTGGAAAGTTAGATCACGTTGAAGCCAGCAGTTAAAAACAGTTGGTGATTTTTGGAATTCAGGAGAAAAACATGTAATTTCTTTAAAATGAGATAGCAATACCTAGATCAGGGGTCTTCAATGTTTTGTAGGCCAAGGACCCCTTCGCTGAAAGAGATACAGAGTAGGGACCCCCTACTACTGTACATATATTGTATAAAATGACGTTGCATGTTAAACTGGCCCGTATGGATGAATATGAATGGATATTAATATATTATTTATACATCATGTTTTAATGTTAAACATATATGTGGAAGGCACAGTGGACCCTTAATCTTGACTACTTTACCTAGAGTAAGCTTATCTTCAATGTGTAAATTAAATGTTTTTTACAAATAGGCCAATTTATATTTGCTATAATATGCTGGATTAATATGATTGTATATTTTAATTTTTGAAAAAATAAACTTTCAAAAACTTATTTTTTAATATAATTTGGTGGCCCCCCTGCACTAACTCTACTAGGGGTCACGGACCCCCTGTTGAATATCTCTGACCTAGATAATTAACAGATGACATGTATATCACATATAAATGCCTTGTTAGAGTGGTGCATTTAAATCCACCTCAGGACCAGGGGCACACATTTGTTAAAGCACATTTTAAAGCTGCAAAATAATCACAGTCCTGATTATAGCCTTTGAAGAATAAATGTGTTGGCTGACAATTGACTCATTACTTGTCTACATGGTTCAAAAAACCCAAACCCGTAGACCCGATCTGAAATCTACCTGAAGATAATTAGACCTGCTCCAGAATGTGGTCCACCCAAACAGACCCAAGTAAAGAACCAGACTGAATATAATGATACCTTTTAATCTTTTTACAGTGTTGAATATACAGGTTGAATAATTCAGCATCAAACCGAAATAAAATGTGGGAAATGTGGCACCCTTTGCCATATTAACACTGCTACCGTAGAAAGCAGGAGCTAATTTGGAAGCATTAATTGAAAATAGATTAGGAAAGACTGCAGCATGGTTTATAAGAGGGTGTTATTTCAGAATCTTAATTTTGTTCTAGTAAAATAGCTGCTTGTGAAATACAGTGACATTTACAGTCTGTAAAGAAAGAATTGTTGAAATCTCGTCGCAGTCACTGTTGTTGGCTGCAAGCTGCAGAGATTCCAGCTGTAGCCAATTACTGCGAGCCTGTTGAGTGTGTCAGCTGTCCACACAGTTTGCCAGCCCACTCAGCTCTGATTTGGTGACTTGTGTGTCTCAAAATGTTAGAAGTTATTAGAGCGAGGCAGTTAGAATCCCTGGCTACAGTTGGTTATATTTGCCGACATTGAATCAAATGAAATGAGGTAACTTGTTTAAATGCTTTTAGATGGCAAACAGAGTAGCAAGTGTTCTCAAGGGAACATCTTTGACTCAAGAAAGGAAAGGGCAAAGATATCCCAAAAAATAGAAAGTCATTGGAAAGAATATAAACATGGCATATTTTCATCCTTTGGCATCAGGGCATCTGAATGAACTTGGCAAAAGCAAGAACTTCTAAAGTGTGTGTATGTTTAGAAAGTATCTCGGGCAATGTTCAGGGCATTGGGATGCTGTAGATGGGTTAGGGTTAGGGCTAACCCTAGTAAAGAGGGAGGAGTTATTTCACACGTCCAGGGTTCTGGAAGTAATGTATTTATTAAGTGGCTGACAGGTGACGCACTGTCAAGGCTTTGGGTGGACATTAGAACTCTCCTCGTTTATTCAGATGTTGGTGCTGTCAGTCTCTGCCACCTTACACCTCATCTCTGTACACAAGAAAGATGTCAAGCTATGATTGGTCAGAGTCTAATGTGACCATAATGAAAGGCGAAAATAGAATGAAATATGATGTTGACTCGTAGTGTTTGTTTTTAGCTTGCTTCTTGCGTTTTTAATAAAACGGTTTCTTTTAAAATGTATAATACAATGTTACATTTACTGTTTACCTGCTCATTATTGCGTTATCTTAGGTGATGAATAATGATTTCTATACACATCTTGCCTTGATTGTTTCCATCGTGGTCAAAGAGAAGTGATTGTGAATGACAAAGTAGGGGACATTTCTGAGTGTTGGTACCCATCACAGGTGCGCACTCTGGCCAGGACGGATGAGGCTCGAGGCCTTCTGTGGCTGATGGAGGAGGAGGCCGTTCAGCCTGGAGGTTCAGAGGAAACCATGCTGGAGAGACTCTTCAGCTACTACGGCTCTGTACAGGGAGAAAACAAAGGTGAGCACTCAACCTGTCACCGCCGGCTCAAGCAATCCACAGAAGGTTCCCTGGAGGCTGCAGGAACAGCAGACCGCACTGCTCATCCTCGTGACATCACAGAGACCAATGGAAATGTTTCCCATGTGTTGCAGGAGCCAGTCTGCTGCTGCGAGGAGAGAAGCCCCACCTCTTCCTGTTGGGTCACAGCCACGGGACAGACTGGGTGGAGTACAACGCTCAGGGCTGGCTGAGCCATGCCAAGCACAACCCTGCTGCCCAGAACGCTGCCACACTGCTGCAGGACTCCCAGAAGTACGATCACACACATGCAACATCCAGTTATTAGAGAATGTGGCGATAAGTAATCAGTGCTGGGCTGTTTATATGCTGCACATGCATGTGTCAAAAAGTGCTCCCAAAACTGTGCTGCTGTTAAATTAACCTTAACTGAAAAGATAACACAAAAGTCTTTCTGTCACCAGGTTACTTTCCTGGGAAAAACCTTACAGACATTGAAGCCCTGTAATATCAATCTTTATTAGAGAATAGCAAAATACAAGGAGTGGCAGTTACACAAACTGACCAGCTGAAGTAATACAATTGCATGTGGAATTTAAAAGGTTATAGCGCTAAATCATTAAAGGAGCAGTTCACCCACATTGCAATAAAAACATCTTTCACTTACCTCTATTGGTATCTATACATGTAGATAGTTTTGGTTTTACTTTTACAGGTTTTGAGATATCTGTCTCTGAGATTTCTGCTTCCACCTTAATACAATGACGGTGAATGGAATTATTACAATACTATAATTCAGAACTTATCATTCAAACCACAAAATTAAATTTATTTGTTTAAATAACAAATGCAAGATCATTATAGTATGTGAACTTGTAAAAACAAAATGGTACTTTTTCTGAACTTAAAGGGGACATATCATGAAAAATTCACTTGTTCAGTGCTTGTTTACATACATCTGGGTATCTGCAGTGCCTACTAACTCACAAACTGTGAATTATGTCAACCCAGTCAGTTCTCTGTGGGCTGCCTAGATCAGAAACCTTGGGATTCAACAAGCCATCCAGCCTTTGCTCCCCTTCACATGCAGGCCCATTAGAATAGGGCCAATTGAAGCAAGCTCTTATTTCCATTGACACCCTGATTACATGCAATTTAAAATTGCAATACATATAACAATTACTGAACATAGTAATTAATATATAATATACAGTTGCAATACACAGAACACCCATAAAACAATTACAGTGTTAAACAACTCAACACTCATAAAGAAGACATTTAAAGTGATTAAATGGAATCAGGCTCTTCAATTTCATTAGAATCTGCAGGTTATTGCATATATATATATATATATATATATATATATATATATATATATATATATATACCTCCCCCATCTGAGTATCTCAAACCACAGCCTTTGCGATAGTGCGCCATTTTTTTCTCACGAGCCAATCAGAGCAGACTAGGCTTTTCGGGAGCGGGGCTTAAAGAGACAGGCGCTAAAACGGAGAGTTTCACACAGAGGGTGAATAGGCGCTATGTCCCAATTCAGGGGCTGGAGCTTTCGGAGGCCACAGCCTTTGAAGTCTACTTCGGCCGCAGCCTTCAAAGCCCACGAAGGCTGAACCGAGCGGTCTCTGAAATAAGACGGTCTGGTCTGCAGAGCATTTCCTGTTTGTCTCGAAGCACCGAAATAGAGCCAGAAGTTGTTCTTTGTATTTTACCATTTGGTCAAGTGTCTCAGAGAGAGAGAGAGAGAGAGAGAGAGAGAGAGGAAAAAATAATAATCCCTCATGTAGCCAACATGTGAACATCTCTTGTCTCTGAGACCCAGAGCTCCTGTCAGCTCACAGCGGGGTCTTTGAGCATGACTGGCCAGCCAGATATCTAGCTATTCCTGCAGAGCTAGCTGGCATCAGACAGTTTATGGAGCTTCTACAATCTGAAGCACATTTAGAGGAACATTTTTAATTTGCCATACATTTTTATAACACTGCCTATATTCAATATCTACATAGTTAATTTCTCACCTAAAACATTCTCAGAAGTGAATTTAATAATGAAATAGCAGACGAAAATTGTAAGAAAAGAAAAAGAACTATTGGTTGTTAGCGTTTGTGTTTGCCTGTGCTTCTGATTGAATCCTGGGTCTGCGGAGGATACAACAGTTGGGTCCTCTGAATTCTGTAAAAGGAGGCCACATTTGTGGACCGCACTTGAAGGAGCCTTCGAAATTAAATTAAATGGGACAGCCTTCGTCACGCCGGTGTGACTCAATCGGTCTACGAATGCAGCCTCCGAAGGCAGCAGCCTCTGAATTGGGACGTAGCCACAGGTATATTCAGACATTAAAGCATGTACACATGTTCTAGTAGAGACCCAAAATACCTTTACTTTACACTTTATATTCTCTATTTTAATTCACAAGCATTTTCATAATTTTTTCTGATGGGAATTTTATGGCTTCTGTATGACACTATATGAAAGATTATTTCTTAATTTTTTGTATATTATACGAAATAAATGATTGCGCTATTACTTACAGTATAACCAAAGGTTTCCTAAGTGACCGTGGTGCCAGTTTCTGTGCTGTGCCAACACTGAATGCAACATGTGTATTATATAGGTTATTACTTAAAAATGTTAATATAGCAAATATTAAAAAGCAACTAATGAAACTGTATTAGCAACTAATTCTAATCAAATTCAGACCTCCAGTATTCATAATGAATGAGAGGTTTGAGAGCAGCAGGCTACAGTGTGAGCCAAATGATGCAGGGGGCATCCCACCAACAGCAGAATATGCCACTTAAGCAGTCTGATTAGTTCCCCGTATATTGTAGTATTAATAACTGCAGTGAGAAATAAACACGTCCTGTATTTAATGGGCATGCATAGAAATGCAATTCATTCTTCTGCCACAACAGGAAGAACATCAGTGGGCTGTTTATGGGCCGGGCCAGCGGGGCCACAGTGTTGTCGGGCTCCATCGCTGGTCTGGAGGGCAGCTCCCAGCTTGCCCTGCGACGAGCCACCAGCATGAGGAAAACCTTCACCACAGGCGTGGCTGCTGTCAAGAAGAAAAGCCTGTGTATCCAGGTCAAACTCCAAGTGGTAAGTGGAGGAGACACTCATTAAAACGTGTACTTCATTCCTAATAAAGTCCGCTTTTTGGGTACGGGTGAACAGCAATTGCAAACTGGGCTTCTGTCATTGCTGAAGTAATGTACTGTGCACCTAAAATGACCTGGATTCTTATATTCACCTATTCATACAATAAATGTAGAGTCCCTGGTTGTGGTACATCGTCCAATAAATCCACCAATCCCCAGGTTGCTTACCTCATCACTGTTAATGTTAAAACTCAACCCTGTTCACAATTGGGTTTTAATACCTCAACATTCATCTGGGAGGAGGTTTAAGGATTTTAGTTTTGGGTATCATTGCAGATACTGGTTGGATACTGAATCCTGTTCACTTGAACTGGTGCATTCCTTTTATAGAAAACAATCTACAGAAAACAAGTACAGTACTGTAAATGTCCATGTAATTGTTTCATAAAAGCAAGACTATACAGTACTGTAACTATAAAATAAATGTACGTTTATAAATTGAGTATAAGCATTTCAAGAGGTTTTATATTCTACTAAGGATGTTTTAATTGCATTTTTAGCCCCCTGGGCACCCATAGTCCACTCACACTGGTGTTTTCATTTATGTTGTCTAAAGCAAATACATCCCCTCTCACAACAGTGTGGATGTGTACAAACTGCATTTATTAACATTTTCCGTACACCTTCTGTATCAGCTTAGTCTAATTCCCAACTTAAACCTGACAAGATGTCTAATCAGCCAGAGTAATTGACGTGTATGTGTGTATTATTCAGCTGCTGTAGATTGCATGTAGATGGCTGGTTTGCGGTCTTGCACAGACTGTCACAATGTTAGATTAAACTACTCGTATCTAATTTCTGTTTTTAGGACGCTCTGATTGACATGGTGCGTCGTTCCAGGGTTCACTTCGTTCACTGCCTGCTGCCCAAAGCAGAGGCAGTGAGTGGTGGAGGTGAGCCCCGTGTGACGCATGGAGAGAGCCCCGACTCGGGCCTTATGACTTTGGACGTGGGCCTCCTGAGAGCTCAGCTCCGAGGATCCAAGCTGCTGGATGCACTGCGCATCTACAGGCAAGGTAATAAAGTACTTGTGGAAGCCTTGGCATTTATTTTCTCTTTCTCTAAATAATAGAAGAAAATAATGATTCAGTAGTGATGCCATCAGGGTTATCTAAAATGGGTCCAAGGGTACAAACTTATGACATACAATTTGAAAGATGTGAACATTTACAGGCAGTAAGGTCTAATGAAAAGATGTTATTGGTTGCATGATGGGAACTGTTGGATCTGGTGAATCTAGCTTGAGCAATACTAGGGGTGTGGGTGGGCCGAAATGGAACTGCTTTGAATTGATTGAGTGTTCACAGTAGCTGTTGGTAACTTCATTTATTCTGTGACTCTTATGACAAGTGGGGTCCCACAAGGCTCTTTACTTGGCCCGATATTATTCCGTTAGAATCCACTACACCTTGACCATATTATAGGTCATTTCACACTGTGGTGAGCCATTATTACGCCCTAAACCTCTGCCATCAAAAACTGGATGCACTTTGTCTTCCTACAATTTAATTATGATAAAGCTGAAGTATTAATCCCCATCTTCGACCAATGCCAGCTAAAACATGCACCCTCAAACTTGAGTTGTTTTGCTTACCCCTAGTCAGCAGATTATGAGTCTTGTTCAGTCATGCTATTTACAAACAAGAAGTCAAACCAATGCTCCCCAAAAACATAGTTGCTCTCACCTTGACTTTTGCAAATCTGGAATGCAGGAGCAAGGCTTCTGATGAACACTAAACACTGAGAACATATCTCCCCAGTCCTGACCAGTGTTGGTCAAGTTACTTGGAAATAGTAATGAGTTACTGATTACTTCTCCAAGAAAGTAATCCAGTTACTTTACTGATTACTTATTTTCAAAAGTAATTAGTTACTTTACTAGTTAAGTTACTTTTCAAAACTATGATGCACGACCTGAATAAAACAGTGGAAATTGGCAGCATGTCCTCGACAATATAGCCAGCGACGAGCTTCTTCAGCTCCGCGGCACTACGTCCACCTGTTTAGCAGGAGAGGGGCCCTCGGAGGTTCGCCCGGTGGAATTGGATGTAGCCGCAGCGGTCATGTCTGCTGGGGGTTCAGGGATTGTTTCAGTGAGTTTCACATTCCTGTGCCGGCTTGCTAGGTGCTTGCTCAGATTTGAGGCGGAATATTTGGACCTCTACTGCTTTGATTTTCACCATTTTCTCTTATGAGTCTCCAAACTTAATGGAAGTACAATCCTAACCCTCCACTGGAGTACCCCTCTATGTTAGTGATGCAATGTAAAAGTAAGTGGCCTAAGTTAATCGGGGTTAGGGAAAAGTTGTCCATAAAACATTGGTATACAGTGAGGAAAATAAGTATTTGAACACCCTGCTATTTTGCAAGTTCTCCCACTTGGAAATCATGGAGGGGTCTGAAATTGTCATCGTAGGTGCATGTCCACTGTGAGAGACATAATCTAAAAACAAAAATCCAGAAATCACAATGTATGATTTTTTAACTATTTATTTGTATGATACAGCTGCAAATAAGTATTTGAACACCTGTCTATCAGCTAGAATTCTGACCCTCAAAGACCTGTTAGTCTGCCTTTAAAATGTCCACCTCCACTCCATTTATTATCCTAAATTAGATGCACTTGTTTGAGGTCGTTAGCTGCATAAAGACACCTGTCCACCCCATACAATCAGTAAGAATCCAACTACTAACATGACCAAGACCAAAGAGCTGTCCAAAGACACTAGAGACAAAATTGTACACCTCCACAAGGCTGGAAAGGGCTACGGGGGAAATTGCCAAGCAGCTTGGTGAAAAAAGGTCCACTGTTGGAGCAATCATTAGAAAATGGAAGAAGCTAAACATGACTGTCAATCTCCCTCGGACTGGGGCTCCATGCAAGATCTCACCTCGTGGGGTCTTAATGATCCTAAGAAAGGTGAGAAATCAGCCCAGGACTACACGGGAGGAGCTGGTCAATGACCTGAAAAGAGCTGGGACCACCGTTTCCAAGGTTACTGTTGGTAATACACTAAGACGTCATGGTTTGAAATCATGCATGGCACGGAAGGTTCCCCTGCTTAAACCAGCACATGTCAAGGCCCGTCTTAAGTTTGCCAATGACCATTTGGATGATCCAGAGGAGTCATGGGAGAAAGACATGTGGTCAGATGAGACCAAAATAGAACTTTTTGGTCATAATTCCACTAACCGTGTTTGGAGGAAGAAGAATGATGAGTACCATCCCAAGACCACCATCCCTACTGTGAAGCATGGGGGTGGTAGCATCATGCTTTGGGGGTGTTTTTCTGCACATGGGACAGGGCGACTGCACTGTATTAAGGAGAGGATGACCGGGGCCATGTATTGCGAGATTTTGGGGAACAACCTCCTTCCCTCAGTTAGAGCATTGAAGATGGGTCGAGGCTGGGTCTTCCAACATGACAATGACCCGAAGCACACAGCCAGGATAACCAAGGAGTGGCTCTGTAAGAAGCATATCAAGGTTCTGGCGTGGCCTAGCCAGTCTCCAGACCTAAACCCAATAGAGAATCTTTGGAGGGAGCTCAAACTCCGTGTTTCTCAGCCACAGCCCAGAAACCTGACTGATCTAGAGAAGATCTGTGTGGAGGAGTGGGCCAAACTCCCTCCTGCAGTGTGTGCAAACCTGGTGAAAAACTACAGGAAATGTTTGACCTCTGTAATTGCAAACAAAGGCTACTGTACCAAATATTAACATTGATTTTCTCAGGTGTTCAAATACTTATTTGCAGCTGTATCATACAAATAAATAGTTAAAAAATCATACATTGTGATTTCTGGATTTTTGTTTTTAGATTATGTCTCTCACAGTGGACATGCACCTACGGTGACAATTTCAGACCCCTCCATGATTTCCAAGTGGGAGAACCTGCAAAATAGCAGGGTGTTCAAATACTTATTTTCCTCACTGTATTCTCATGGAGATCATTAAAATGTGATCTGAGCTATACTGTCTGATACAGAAGTTATAGTTTAGAATGGTCCAAAGTTCTTCAAGCTTAACCTGCTCTCATGCTCTTCCATGACTCATCTGTCTTTCTGATGATGTCAATAAAATATGAACTGTATACTCTCTTTTCTTGCCCAAATCATTTGAATCCAGTGATGAATTAAACTTCCAGAGATAGAGTATCTGAAAGGGTTCCGATTACTTGATCCATTGCTGTCACTGTATGTCTTCATTCAAAAGTGTATGTTTTTTTTTTTTTTTCACAATGTGAACCTCTCTTCCCATAGGCATTATTACTGTCCATGCCTCTCTAAAAGCTTGAGATCCCTAACATTTCCACCTTTCAAACCTTTACCACTTTTTAATGCTCTTAAAGTGTTTTTTTGGCTGTATTTCTCCTGAAAATAAAAGTTGACCGTTGACACGTTGTTGGCTCTCCACTTGCTGCAGACGCTCCTCTAACCTTGGTGTTGGGTGTTTTTGTGCTCTCCTCTCTGTTCTGCTCCCTCCCTGGCTCCAGGATACCCAGACCACATGGTGTTTTCTGAGTTTCGCAGGCGCTTTGATGTCCTGGCACCACATCTGACCAAGAAGCATGGCCGCCACTACATTGTTACAGATGAGAAGAGGGTGAGTGTTTGGCCGGGTTAGCCTGATGCTTTTAAGTGCTGTTGTGTGTGGCTGGATAAGTGACTGCTGATATGATGGAAACGAAGAGGTTAAAAATACACACAGATATGATTTTGATTGTTATCTTTGATGTCATGGATGTGAAAGGATAAGGCTTTTATTTCATATTTTTCTTAGTGTCAACAAATCTAATGAAAAGACTAAAACCAACAAAGTGCTAGTCTGTCCCTCTGCCGAAAAACCTGCTATGTAACATATCATGTCATCTTTAGCAACAGACAAATGAATGTTCAGCTATTTAAAACAATTATTGATACTTTGTTACTCTACTGACTCATAATCTATTGGACTAATATCCCAGTTCCAGTTTTTTTTTAACCTAATGTGTTCATTCTGTATGCATTTGCAGCATCAGACACAGACATATTCTGATAAAACTCCAATAAAAATTCAAAAGATAAAATCAATGTCACAAGTGATTGGTTGAAGAAAGATACAGTATTCTAAACTGTGTTAATTAGGGCTGAATGATTTGAGAAAATATTCTAGTATTCGTTGACCATTATTGTGATTGCTATTCAGTATATGATTTCTTTTCTTCAAAGTTTATTCTGTATTATTCACAATACACAAGCATTACATCATTATCAGTGTTGGGGAAGTTACTTTTAAAAAGTAGTGTTTTCTCCTTACTTCTTAAAAAAGTAATCCGTTACTTTACTTAGTTACCCCCTGTGGAAAGTAACTTTTTACTTTACTCATTACTTTTACGTTACTTTTAAAAGCAGGCGTCTCTGGCAGAGACTGAAGTTAACTATACAAAAACTATCTTTGACCATAAAGCCAATCTCTGGGTTATCAGTGAAGTGTCTGAACTCCACTGCAGGCTGGATTCTCTCCTCACAGAGGGACGGCTGAGTCATTATGAACGAGTCCAGCGCGGGTTGAATGCACATCAGCAGGTCATCGGTGTTACACGGTGTTAGTGTATACTATGTAATGTCTGTATCAACTTGTACCCGTCGCGCAGCCACGATGGTTGTAGACACATGCAGCCTCTTTTCTGGAAGTCCACAGCGGTCCGCTGTGTGTATGTATGAGCCCATCTCCACCGCGTCCATCTGTGAGGTTGTCAACTTTGTGTCTGCCTGGCTCAGAGCGCCGTCCAGCAAAATGCCACGAAGCTTAAAACGCTCTCAAAAGTTAGCTTTGGCTCTGCTACCAGTCTCTGTCACATCCCATGTGGAGCTTGTGAGCGCGCAGCTGAGAAGGCAGTGTCGCTGTCAAATATGTCCCTGGGAAAAGTAACGTTGCGCCAAATTGAAAAAGGAACTACGTTTCGTTACCAAATTTTCAGTAGTAGCGCGTTACACTACTTTTTACCCGAAAAAGTAGTTACGTTAAACCCAACACTGATCATTATATAGTGCAACACAACATTGGATACAGTCAACGTACAAACTACTCTTTCATGTAGGCCAGGCCTACGCTACGTGTTGTGATGAAATCAGATGATTTCATGCATGAATTGAAATGACTAACATAACAATAGTACAAACCTTCAATCACAGTAGAACATCATAACTTACTAGATTCAAAGCTTTGTAGACTAAAATATGCTCATTTAATGTGGGTGGGTGGCAGTAGCTCAGTCCCTAGGGAGGTTGGGAACCGGAGGGTCGCTGGTTCAAGTCCCCATACGGAGTAAGTGGATTCTGGTATCCTAAGGTAGATAAAATACATTTTTCACATATTTTTCACATTTTTAACTAGGATATGTTTCCATAACGTTGCCCTGACGACCCTATGTTTTGATCCCACAGCTGTTTAGAGATAGCTGGATTATAATCGTGATCTTAATTAATTTAATGCAGCAGTGGTTGAAAATGCACGCAGACTTTTGCCATGGATTGCGCTTAATATGAAAATTAAATAAATGGACTGACGCGCGGTCACACATCTGTTGTGTGAGTTCCAATATAGCTGTCATAGTTAGCCGGGTGCTGAAGTTGACGTCAACACTTCCCTCCACTCCCTTATCTCTCCTTATTGTAGCCTAAAGGTTGACATCCACTATCCTAAAACTGTTGCTCCAGTGTTGCTGGCGCTGCTGGCTGTATCTGGGTTTCTGACTTTCTCTTTTCCTTTGAATAATGTCCAAATATCCTTTTTGTGAACATGAGCTGAATTGACTGTCTTGCTGCTAGAGATCAAATAATTCCAAATCCCAAAACGTGCAGGTGTTGTGCTGAGTTCTGCTTCCTCAAGGGAATGTGATGATTTTTAAGGCAAAGTATTCTATTTAGTTTAGTTTATTGAAAGTCATGCTCACAGTCAAACAACTGAATAAAAGCAGAATTTACATTGGTTTAAAACATAGCATGTCTGGCCCCATATAGATACAAAATAAAAGATAAACATACTAAATATAAGTTTGTAAATAAATAACATATATGCACATGTATATTTATGATCACACTGCATTTAGTGCTGAGTTGTACAATCTCACTGCCGTGGCCAGTGTTGCTGTCTTCCAGTCGGTTGGTTCTGCACTGAATGTCTGTAAGATGGTCTCTGTTTCACAGAAGCCTGTTAGTAGTTATGGCTCTAGTCAGTGGAAGCAGGTCATGAAGAGGATGGTGTTCAGAAGTCATGCCGTACTGCTTGTTCCCTCCTGCTCTCAAGAGATGGGAGTTGGGGATTTAAACTATATAACCATCTTTGTCATGTTCATCAATGATGATAAATCATCTCAAGTCTTTTATTTTTAGAAAGTTTAGAGTAATAAATGTTTTATTTCGACTCAGTAGTAGTAGCATTTCCTTGTTTCCCGAGAGTTAAGGGACATGCATTATTCGGCAGAAATTATCCGTCACAGCTAGAGGCGCGTTCACAAAACGTAAACGAACGGTGAAGGTGGTCATAGTGACGCAAACGGTAGGCTAATGCAGGCAAAACACGGGAGACACAGGCATTTGTATTCTTTAATTTAAGCCTGGTTGTGTGCACAATACAATACCAAGGACATCAGTCTGTCCACATATCTTTTAGGAAGATATGTTTGGGTAGGCTCAGGCCTACATTACCCAGCGCCCTTGGTGATTAATCATTCAGCCCTAGTGTTAATCACAGGAAGACCTTGTTCTTATGAACAGCGGTTTATAGTATCTTGTCACAGAAAAAACTAACAATTTATGGGGACATAAATCCAATTCAAAATCTATTTCAGCCCTCATGCTTCTTAAAAGAAGCAGTTTTTAGAAAACAATGAGCTTTAGATGGGACACAGATTTTTATTGTCAGCTGTAATTGATAATAAATCCACCCTGGTATGTTTAGAAGATTGATGAACCCTTTTTTTGAGAATTGTCAGTTGGTATGAATGTCCCAAAGGATCATTAAGAAGCATCAATTATGATTTATGAAGTTATTGTTCATGAAAATGCTTACTCATCATGGCTTATACGTCTCAGCCTGTAAAAAACTAACCCTGATGATGTCAAAACTGTTAGAATGTTGAAAGTATAAAGTCTGGAGATTCATTATTTCTCTCTCCCTACCCTCTACATTCTAATCTTCCGGTGTGAACAGAATCTCTTTATTCCTCCTCTCTGCGCTGTCCTCTTCCTGTTCCAAGAGCGCTCTTGTGTGTAATTAATTATGATTGCACAGGCTGGCAGCATACGGCTACTGTACTGATTAATTACCGGTAGTGGGAAGAGCTCTTTCTTTCCTCCTCTCTCTCCCTCTCCCCTTTCATTCCCTTGTCTCTTTCCACTTTTTTTCTTCTTGTCTCATTATCTTTCCATTTCTTTTGTATTGGAGGCAGAACAGTTTAGGAACACCCTGGAGCATTTGATTAATGTCTTCTCTACATTCTGTTCAGGCAGAGTATAGTAGCTTTGCACAAAGGTGTGATTGCCTGTATGAGTGGGAGGTATGGCTGCTGGAGGAAAACATCTCTACATTAAGGCCTTCTGTACCTGATGTGCAAATAGTGTTTTTCAGGTTATTTAGAAAAATAAAAATCTGATTGGCTATGTGCCTGCCTGTTTGTGTGTTTGAGTTAAATGTGGAATACGAAAAGAATATTGACATGACTAGCTGCTGTCAACAGAGAAGATTTAACTGGATTAATTAAACAGATGAGTGAAATCAAGCTCCCCTCTCTTTTCCACAACACACTGGTAGCAAAGTGAAGATTCCTTGGAGATGAGCTTAGAGAGGATAGCCCACTCAGAAAGAACTAATGGTACCCAATTCTCTGGGGAGACGGGAACCAACAGAGGGGAAGAAAGAAAGCAAGGAAGATGGATGAAAGGAGGCCGTCTGAGACAGTGAAGGGCGTATAATTGGAGGAATAATATGAAAGAACTGGTTTTCAGAGAAAGTGACGAGAAGAGAATATTGGTTTGCTGAGCCCGTCGTAGAAATTTTCCCTAACAAAAATCCCTGTCTCTCCGCCGCCGACAGCCCAGTTCTGTCAGTTCCTCTTAATACGGAGTGATGCAGCCATGATTTTAGTAGCCATATGGTGTACCTGCCAAGAGCTTTTCACACCAACCATGCAAACAACACAGGGGAAGTCCACCACTTCGTACAGCATTCCTGTTGGCGTCCGGTCCTCTGTGGAAACTGACATGTAAAGTTCCATAGTTTTATTATCCTGGTTTTCAGTGGAGAGTTTTAGTGGTCTTCTTGCTGTGTAAGATGGTCTCTTAGGCCAGTGTTTCTCAAACTTGTTTCCAACCAAGGACCACTTACCTAATTAAAAAAATGCTCAAGGACCACCGTATTGCCAAAAATATCCCCCAATATCCCCAAAAAGCCATTGATCCATCTTGTCAGGGGACAGTAATCGCAAACGTTATTCCTCCGTATTTCCTTCCAATATCACACCGATCATTTGTGATGTAAATTGGAGGCATTATCGCAAAACAGTCGGCTTCATTGCTGAAGTCCGACAACACAGAAAAAGCCAATTCCAATAATAATGTTTGAATTTGCAAATGAATTTATTTAATTTAGAAAACAACACATCTATGCTCCTCACTGTTTGGCTTTGGAGTCGCTGGCAGACAGTTTAAGAAACACTGTTTTTAATTTAAAATTAAAACATGACATTTTACCAAATCTACTTGCGGACCACCAGGAGTCGCTTGTGGACCACTCTTTGAGGAATACTGTCTTAGGCTACACCTAGCTCCAGTAGCAGAACTAATCTTTGTCCTTACTAACACACCTAAAACGCATATCACATGACCATACACGTATACTGGGCACGCCCGTGCCGGTGTAAACAGGAACCAGCATATATACCCGGTTGGTGGTAGTTGCTTAGTTGCAGAAAAGACAACGGAGGAAGAGCAGCAATGGCAAAAAATAGGAGGAGAGATTTCTTAGTTTTGATCGCCATCGAGGTGGAAATGTTACTGAAAGTAGCATATGACTACAAAGTCAGAAACAGCTGTAATTCATTGTCCATGTTGAAATAATCACCGATAGTCAGTCTAGGGTGTTGTAGCTTTCTTGTTTTTTTGTTGTTTTTTTCGAGAAATGGTCATGTGAAAGGGGCGTGACGAATCAGGGAAGGGCACGTCATGACGAGGTAAGAGGTAAACGCTGGCATTAGAGCTGTAACAATTCAAAATTTTGCTATACAGTTATTGTCTCAGAAATAATTGCGATTACCAATATGTGTCTCTTTCTGTCAAATTTAGAAATATTTATTTATTCATTCATTTATTACATTAGTTCAGTAATATATAGTCTTCCGCAAAAAAGGGTGGGGGGTGGTGATGGTTGCAAAAGGTTATTTAATCAGTGGGCTTGTTGGGCAGATTACAGGCCAGAAACACAAGCATGTTCAATTTCTTTGCCTTGAGGCAGCTACAGCCCAAGATGTTTGGAGTTGTTATGGCAGCAAGTGACAGCTGTCGCCAGCATAGAGCTCAACAGTGAGCGGCTCTGGTTCCGGAAGTGTTTTTCACCATTCAATTGTTTCATTGACATTTTGAAAATTGCTCATATAAAGAGTTTTAAGTCTGGAACTAAGCCAACCAGCTACGAGATGAATAGTGTGCATAAAACATTTGATTCGGCGAAATGGGAAAGATATTAGACTGTAAAGAAACTATCAGAGACTTCAGTAGCAGAAGATCGCTCTAGCCTTTCGCGGTTTCGCGGGTACGGTAAACGTTTCTATGGTAACATAGATAGTTGGACCAATCGGAGACATTGGTGTTACGCTTAGGATTGTGGGTACTGTAGTTTTTCTCTATAAGATTGCCAATAAAACACGTTTTTCTTAAAACAAGGTTGATTTCATACAGACTTCTAGCTTCTACAGGAGCAGAAACTTCCATTTCACAACCACGTAGCTCGGGGTCAGTCTACCTCGGATGGTTTAGACATTATGGCTGATAATCTAAATCCTTATGGAGAAAATGAATGGGATTTTTATTTCCGGAACCACACTGTTGAGCTCTATAGGTTTAGCTCAACAGTCCGACCAATAGATATGTAGATATTTATTGTCCCATGAGGGAGTTTTGTTTTCACAGTCTGACGTGTGCATGGCAATATACACGGACAATTACATCAACAGATAACACCAAGACAGGTATATAGACACATAGAAACAACCATAATAATCCCTTGTATAATTAGATTGGCACATCTAAACAAAATCCATAATTACCACCCCTTAGGACCTTAGCTCAGGTTAGCAATTATTTGTGGTTTAACAAAGAAACCGCGATTATGTAAAATAATTGCGATTAGACAGTTATGTAATAATTGCTACAGGCCTAGCTGGTGTAGGTGTCGTCGTTTCCAAAGGTCTCCGTTTGTGCCCGTCCAGACTACAAAGTAACCCCGCAGTTTTCAAACCAAAACGGGAGCAGCAGTGTTTTCAAATGTCTCCGTTTTAGGGGCGTGGAAACGCCAGAGTAGTGTGGATGCAAATCATAAACACAGAAAAAGACATTATCAATCAATCAACATTTATTTATATAGCACTTTACAGCAACCAGCAGGTATTCAAAGTGCTTCACATCAGAAAACAAGAATAAAACAACATATCATACAACAAAAGAATGAAACATAGAAAACGGTAAAATCAGAAAAGGTTACATAGAAACAGGAAGAGGAGAGGGAAATTGTCACACCACTACTACGTATTAAAAGTAGGGCTGTCAATTGATTAAAAAATGTAATCTAATTAATTACATACTCTGTGATTAATTAATCGAAATTAATCGCATACATAATTAACGGTGCCTGAACCGATACTTTTTAACCCTTGTGTTGTCTTCGTTTCAACCTTGAAAAAACACTTTTTTTTCTGACATTTGTGACGCCTTTTTTCACAATTTGTTTTTGCTGCTGTTTTAAATTTTAAAATTTTTCTTCTACACATTTTCAGCGCTTATTTCTACGTCCAATATTTTCTGATATAAAACAAGAATTTAAAACGGGCCAATGTGACCCGAAGTCAACACAAGGGTTAAGAAAGTAAAAAAAAAAAAAATAAATAAAAAAAGGGTACCAAACAACAGTTGGTGACATTAAAGAACAGCTTGTTTATTGCTAAGGCCATATGGTCAAAATTAAATGATTTAATAATAATGTAGAACAATAACTTATTTCACTAGTAAATTGCTGTTGAACGACAAAAACAACCACCAAATGGGGAAAGGACATTTACAATAACTTCAAATGCACCACGAGGCTGTAGTTTACCAGTTTCATTAAAAGCACCGTCTGTGTTGGTTCTCCGAGGGCAGATGCAGATTGTTACATCCCGGTGTTGAGTCCTCTACAGTAAAACAGCTGTTAGCATTGTAACCGTTGAGTATAGTGCTGTTGAGTATAGTGTTAACTAGCTAGCAGTAGGCTAACGTTAGCTGCTGTTGAGTATAGTGTTAACTAGCTAGCGGTAGGCTAACGTTAGCTGCTGTTGAGTATAGTGTTAACTAGCTAGCGGTAGGCTAACGTTAGCTGCTGTTGAGTATAGTGTTAACTAGCTAGCTGTAGGCTAACGTTAGCTGCTGTTGAGTATAGTGTTAACTAGCTAGCGGTAGGCTAACGTTAGCTGCTGTAGAGTATAGTGTTAACTAGCTAGCGGTAGGCTAACGTTAGCTGCTGTTGAGTATAGTGTTAACTAGCTAGAGGTAGGCTAACGTTAGCTGCTGTTGAGTATAGTGTTAACTAGCGTCCCGTGCAGCGGTGTGTGTGTGTAGCCTGTACCGTCTGTTTCAGAGCATCAGAGAGAAGAGCAGACATATCTGTGGCTCCAGATTTCGGTAGCCAGGGTTGACAGGAAGAAGATTTTTTACAAGTAAATGTTCCAATTAATGATCCAGGCAGCACATTCTCGTCTCCCTCCTTCATGTTACAGTCCAATGGAGGCTAGAACGGCTCCGGGTCAAACGTCAATATGGAATGGATTAATCTGCGTTATTATGACAGCTCTAATTAAAAGCCATTCTAAACAAATATGTTTTGAGTTTGGACCTAAAAAGAGCTACATCTGTAATAGTGTGAATATCAGGGGGTAACTTGTTCCAGAGTCTCGGGGCAGCAACTGCAAAAGCCTGATCAACCCCATCGTTTATACCTTGACCATGGGACCAGTGACCGGCTGTCCTCACGCAACATTAAAATCTTGGACAAATACTCTGGAGCCAGGCCATTTTAAGGCCTTAAAAACAAACAATAAAATCTTAAAATCGATTCTAAAACAGGGAGCCAATGTAGGGTGCAGAGAACGGGAGTGATGTGTGCACGTCTAGATGTATTTGTTAAAAGCGAGCTGTAGCATTTTGCACAAGTTGAAGTTGTGAGATGGAAGTTTGATTCAGACCAACATAAAGAGCATTACAGTAATCCAACCGTGAACTAATAAAAGCATGAATCGCCTTTTCTAGATCATGCCATCATATTAGTTTTAAACCAAAACGTAGTAGTGTAGGTGTAGCCTGTAGGCTATTTTGTAGAGTGTGGTACACTTCGGCTTTGTGCTCCTAAGGATCCCAGTGTCTGTCAATCTGACCGAAACATTGAATCAGAGCGAGCTATCTCAACAAGTGTTCCAGGGGACAGTAAAAAAACAACCCTCTTAATGATGTTTGTGACCACCTGGCCTTTCTTTAGTGGCTCCATCAGGACAACGTTTTCACTTGTACACATTAATATCATAAGAATACCATAAAATGTACTGAGCACATTCATGCCTCCCAGAGCACAAATCCTTTCCCCTTGGACACTCCATGAGCTGTAATGTAAATGTCCCTTAGCCTTTCTTGTAGCACCACCCCAGGAACAACTTTACCTTTTAAGCCTTATGCTCTGAGAATAGCCAGATTCAACAATTTCCTTTTGTGGAATATAATCTATTGCAGCATCAAGAGGGCTTTTGGAGAGTCAGGATTAGTCTTTTTATTCTTTTTGAAAGGCCAGTTTTAACAAATATTAATCAGAAAGTGAGAGTCTTAATCCTTCAGCATCAGCCCCAAAGAGTTGAGCCTTGACAGCCAAACAGTCTGCAGTTTGTCTTTTAAAGGTTGGGCTGACACGATGGATGAAACCTGACAGAAAATGGACCTGAGAAGCTTCTCTGTCTCACTTGTTTTGTCCCTGGAGGCAGCTCGGTGGCGGGGAGGTGTGTGTGTGTGTGTGTGTGTGTGTGTGTGTGTGTGTGTGTGTGTGTGTGTGTGTGTGTGTGTGTGTGTGTGTGTGTGTGTGTGTGTGTGTGTGTGTGTGTGTGTGTGTGTGTGTGTGTGTGTGTGTGTGTGTGTGTGTGTGTGTGTGTGTGTGTGTGTGTGTGTGTGTGTGAGGAGAGAGAACTGGTGTTTGTTGCTATAACACCAAGCTAGCATCCTTTGGGCAACCAGGTCATGTGTTCTCTCAGAGCCAAGGCTTGCTGGTTTGTCTTTATCTGTCTGCTGACTGTTTGTTCTGGGTTCCAGGCGGTGGAGGAGTTGCTGGAGTCCTTGGATCTGGAGAAGAGCAGCTACCACATGGGGCTGAGCAGGGTGAGCGAAGTCACACACATGCACACTTTTCTACTCATTATTCATATAAGGACTGTTACTATAATGCTGCAACTTCTTGAATGATGGCCAGGGCCTTCATTAACCTTACTAACTGCAGAGAGAAGCCTTCATTTAATGCAGGTGTGTATTAGAGAAAGGCCTTGTTATTATAAATATGTTTTTATCATATTTTCCTTAGACATCTCTCTATTTCTGTACTGCTGTGTTATTAATTTTCTGTTGATGCTGTTTGCTGCTATTGCAAACTCGACACTTCCTCCATAATTCTAATTCATGGCATACCAATTGTATCTACTTTGTTGCCGTTACGTTCTGTGTTAAGATACTGTCAGTGAAACTCTTCCTGCACAGTGTTTTTTCAATCATGCAGGAAGTGTTTGATTGACAGCAGACTAACGGCGCAGATCCAGATTTTGCGACACGACTGAAGCGTGGTGTCGTGACGTAATACATCCATGGTTGATGCCACGCCCCTGACCAGCAGCTGATTGGACGAACACGTCACGTGGGCCCGGCTGCTCGAGAATTTCTAATCGACTGTCATGGCGGCTCGGACGGAATACGATCTCATATTTTACGAAAATAGTTCACCGAAACGTGTTTCTGAAAACATTTTAAGAGAGAAATAGGCCATATAGTTGCTGAATCTTTATTCCTTTAGTCTTTTTTTCAGATCGACAAAGGTCAGTTTGAAAGATTTTTGTCTACTTCTACTGGATAGTCGCGTCGCGTTCAACGGATTCATTTGCATAAAGATGGGCAGCATTTTTTCAAATGCAGCGCCGCCTTCCCAGGATGCTTTGCGGGGACATTAAAGTTGCTTGACGTCACCCATAGGAATAAAGTGGAGCGCGGCGTAACAGAAGCGTTGCATGGCCAGGTGGATCTGCACTGTAACAACAATCAAATGGGCCGCAATGTAGAAGCGATTGGAAATAATACGTGGATGATAACTGAGGGGTATCCCATGGAGAGCCTTCCAGTGACTCAAAGGATATAATGATGATAATTTGGTGGTAGGCTTTTAATGTGAAACATGCACAGTACAGTGCTGTGTATAGACTGAAATTAAGTAGTGAATAAAAAGTATTCCAAAGTAATCCAAAGTATTTTTGTTTAACAAAAGAAATCAGCAGAGTGCTGAGTTTGATGTTGTAGTTCTGATGGAATCAGTGCATAGTTTAACGTGTAAACTGTTATAATACATGCAATTCCATCTCAATGTTCTTTATTAAGAACCAAACTTTTTTGTGCTGGTTTTATTTGAATCCTGGTTTTCATTTTAGGAATGTACAGCCTTGAAGCCAAGTCTTTTCCCATACCTGGCTTCAACTACTTCCCTAGTTAAATCATGTTTCTAACCTTAAACTTCAACCCTAGTTCTCAAAAAAATCTATGCCAGTGCATACATACCTACTAGCCTGACATCGTCAGACCAAATTGCAATTGCAAATGCAAGTAATTCTGGAAGCTCTCAGTTCATTTTCAATTTTCAAGTGGTGTTATCAATGGCCGTAGACAAAAATGCCTCTGGAGGCGATTGGATAGTCCTACAACCAATCAGAGCAAGGAAATGTGACGTAAGCGACCGACAAATATAAACAGACTACAGCGTGCAGCGATGAGCTGTGAGGGTGTCTGTGAATGAGTGTTGCCGTTTTTCGTATTTGAAAATAGATGGTAAATATTTAAAACAGGAAGTTCCACACCATAATCAGCCATGTTGGTTGTTGCAATATGAGTTAACAGCGCTCCTCTTTACTAAGCTAAGTTTATGCTCACTGTATTGTACCTGGCGTGAGGATGTGCGAGCCCAATCAACGTCATTATGTATTTTGCGTGAAGTGCGAAGGCTCCACAAGTTGTCAGTCATAAACGGTTGTGATTGGCCGGCTTGAAATCTGTCTGAATGGGAGGTGGACCAGTATCTGCCAGAGCTAATTAAACATGAGCTAGCAGATTCTTATTACTTGTAGGCAGTTGTCTGTTCATTGCAGGGAGCCCTTAAAACTGACAAAAAATACTCCGCGTCACATCAAATCAGGCAAAAGCTGTGGCGCTCTGCATGGGCAGCTTGTCCTATCCAGACAGTTTTGGCAGTTGCATCTTTGTTGCTGCCATCAAGGAGTGATGGCTCCAAGTCCCAATGTCTCTTTTCACGTGGTGACCAATTAAACACACAATTAGAATGTGTTTTTCCATTCATTTTCCATTCTATCCACCTACCTATATTTAGCAAGAGGTGTGGTGGCTTCAGTGGTGTCAGTGCTTGTTTTGTTCCCGTGCAGTGACGAGTCTTCACACTTCCGTTCTCACCTTCAGTAGTCCTGGTGTGTTTTTGTTTTGAATCTTTTCATTTTATGGGGAGGAGCTGATCGCTGTTGCGCTCTGTATCTGTGACCTTTGCCAAGCAGCAGTCAGATACTGCCTGACTCCAACTCTTTGAGATAAAAAAAACTAGCTAATCACAAGGAAAAAGATAGGCTGATGGTTTTGTTAATTAGATCTTTGGATGTCTGTGGAATAAAGAGCAGCGAGCGCCTTGAGCTGTCAATTAGAGAAGTTTCTTGGCAGATATCGCAGGGAGTTTAACCTTGCCTTAGTGTTGGTGCCTGTCAGTCTCTACTTGGTCTGCTACATTTTCCCAAGTTCAGAAAAAGTTTCAAATCCAAACTTTTTTGTTCTGTGGTGTTCATATTATTACTAATGCCTCTTGTTTCACATTTTTTGTACTGGCAGACGAGACACACACAGGTCCAACCAACCCATGTGGAAGGCAAAGTGCCACCAACCCACACACTGGGCCACTTACTCTATCTAATTATACTGCAGTGTGGGAATCATTTTGAATAATGAATACATGAGCTGCATCAAAGTGGAGAATACCACATGATTAATACACTGGCGCATCACATTACTCTGAATCAGTCACATCTTCTGCTACAACAGGTACCTGCCAAGTCGGGCTGGGCAATAGATACATACTGTATAGGGATCGACCGATACTGGTTTTTCAATGCAGATACCAATTATTATATTATATTATTATTATACCCATAATCCATACTTGGAACAAATATGCATTTACAGTGAAAATGAAAATCTTTAAGTCAAAATTAAGATTTTGGAATGTTAACAAACTCCAACACAAAACTTTGTTTAAATCCATTAAGCAATAATTTAATAAATGAGAAACCTTCAACACCGTACACGTTAAAAGATCAAGTCAGATAGTGTCGTGGGCGGGACAATAAAGTCAGACTCAGTATATGTATACCTTCATTTTGATGTTGGAATGATTATCATCCAAAAAAATGTCATTGTCATCTATGACTATTGGGTACCTTTCACATTTTACCAATAAATAGGAATTGGCGTGCCTCACTGTGACTCAAAAACAAACTGCAGAGGCGATGTAGTCTTGCTCTGTCTTCACTGTAGGTGTGTGTGTGTGTGTGTGTGTGTGTGTGTGTGTGTGTGTGTGTGTGTGTGTGTGTGTGTGTGTGTGTGTGTGTGTGTGTGTGTGTGTGTGTGGGAGCTGAGCTCCACTCTGTGAAACATGCAGTGGAGAGAGAAGCTCGCACTTACACGCTCAGGTATTGAAATTTTGATTGATTTAACGTGAATCAGTACTCTGTAGTACAGACGTAATTTGGTCAGTACCCTAAAAGGTATCACATTCAGTAACCAACTCTACCCATGACACATGAAGTGTGGACTGTGCAGGTGGATGGCAGATGAGCCCCCTCTCACTGCCAAACTGGCCCTGTGGTTCACTGCCAACTTGTCTGTGGCTCTCTGCCTGATATCAATACACCATCCCTTCACTGACAAATGGGTCTCCAAGGAGCACAGCAGTTCATGTAAATCAGATGTGTCTCCTCCAAGGCTAGTTTGACATCATCTGCCCACAGCACTCGCTTGTTCGCCACCATCCATAATGTACTCCTAACTAGGCCTAGGTTACATTTGAAATGTTAAGCCACTAGAGCCTCTACCATACTGGAGTAACGTTCTGACAATTCTTTTTTGGATAACTTACTTTAGAACGTCTCTGCAAAATGCCTTTTTACAATAAATTAACAAAGAAGAACCTGATGTTCTTCTCATGTATAAATACAAGAAGCTGCATGAGAAGAAAAGCACATTTTAATAAAGAAAAAATATAAAGTTGCTACATTTTTTTATTTCATACACAGTTTGACATTGTATAGTGGTCAAGTCACAAGGTCTGTATGTCATCTAAACAACAATCTTAAAGTGGCCGTATTATGCTCATTTTTAGGTTCATAATTGTAATTTGAGATTGTATAGGTTTACATGGTTTAATGTTCAAAAAACACCGTATTTCTGTTGTACTGCCCATTGCTGCAGCTCCTCTTTTCACCCTGTGTCAGGTCTCTGTTTTAGCTACAGAGTGAGAATCTCAACTTCTGTAAGATCTTTGTTGTCAGTCGCACATGCGCAGTAGCTAGGTAAGGATTACATGAGCTAGCTAGCTGTTTCTCCAACTTCGGCCTGTACAAGGCAGGATTAGACGGGAGACTTCTTCTAAACGAGGGCGCACTTCCAACTTTGCGTGGAATACCTGCAGAACAGGGACATGGAAGTAGTTCTGTATAATTTATTTAGTAGATTAGGGTGAATTTGTATATGTTGTAGCAGTGTTTTGCCATTGAGAACGAGCTAGCATGCTAACGGTTAGCCCCCTTGTTTCGGCTAGTTACGTAGAAAGCCGTGCATATTTTGACCAGCTCACCCGAAGACTGAAGGCAGGACTCATTCAGAAACCGTATCTCACTCTAAACAGCATGGATGTTTGTTTTCTATCAAAGTTTGTATGTGTGTGGAAGCACCAGAGACACAAAATACCACCCCAAATCCCAGAAAAAGTGATTTTTTTTTTCTTCATAATATGGGCACTTTAATTTCCGGCCATACTCCAAACTATACATTCTCCTTTGCTCAGCCATTTTGAAAATTACAGAGTTAGGAACAGTCACATCCTCTGAAGGACAAAGCGTCACTCAGATTCTGCTTAATGAATCTACTTCCACAAAGAGCTGCCAGCTAATTCAGGGTGGAGGAACAGAGCAATGTCTGTCCCCAGATACACAAATTATCTAGACAGTTATAGGCATTATGATTGGCTTTTACAGGGGCCCAGTGTCAGCCTGCCATGGCTTTTTACAGTCAAAAATGAAATTGTGCACTTATTGGCATTCAAGAAGAAGCCCCACTGCTGCCCAAATCATCAGCAAAAGAGATGAAAGACACAGGAATGTTTCTGGACGAGACTTTAATCATCAGGCCAGCAACATCACTGAGATAGGTCCTCTGGACAAGCAAGAAATGAGGAAATAATAATAAGCACATGCTAGGACTCTCAGAGTGACGGCAAGTCTCTCTTGTAAACTTACTGGGTTAAGATGAGTTCTTTTATTGTGAATGAAAGGCTTGATCCGACCAAGTAGGTCATCCAATCAAATCGAAGCATTGACGCCAATGCTGCTGCCAGTTCTGCCGTTGTTTATCTTTTTCTTCTTCTTCTAGTCTGTAGAAAGAGCAAAGTCGGTAGCCTTTCCTCATTAGCGCCACCTCTGTTCAGGAGAAGACTGCAAATAGTGTCACGATCACCAGCGCAGGTATAAATAGTTAAAGCGATTTCAAGACGTCACATATGCGTGCGCCAGCTGGGCTGCGGTTACTGTAAAACATGCTTCAGGCTTGTGCACTTCAGCCTTCGCATTTTGCCAGTTCAAATAACACACTACAGAGTGTTTCCTGCTTCGGCTTCTACAGTGCTGTCAGCCAAAGTGTTGGTCACACTGGGCAGCAGTAGACAAAGCATGGCCAGAGTGTGGTGTGGTTCAGGAGTAGTCTAGTAATGAGTCCCAGAGCTGAGAGCATCAGAGGGGCAAGCTGAAATGTCAAAACACCCGCACCCTTTGTTTTCTATGTGAGCCAGCCACTGGCATCTTGATGTCTGTCCTTGCGGGCCAGGCAACCTGTCATGATGTTGCTGTTTTATTTCTCAGCATGAATGCACTTCAACTTCAAAAGAGCAGCAGAATATATACATGATAATAGATTGAAAAGTTAATGGGCCTAAAAGGGCGAATGAATAAAAATGTGTCTTATCTTATATACCACCCCTGGTTTACTACAGTTATTAACGAGCTAACGCTAACTTGTCATGCTCGTGAAGCTAGATAACGAGTCAACACCACACCAGCACCAGAAGAGCTCCTGGAGAGACGTTACGTTCCTCACTTCAAAATGGAACCACAGTAGGATTCTGTAGTGACTTTAGCCTGCTGTTGAACTCCCTTCCTCCTCATCAAGGACTCCAACATGTTTACGTTTTAGGTGCTGACTCATCACCGTGGTGTGCCTGTGCCATGCCATGTCGCTTTTGCTTATCTTGCAATTAACACGTTTTCGATTTATTTAGTGTGAAATGCTCCCACTCCCTGGAAGACTTGGGTCTGCCTCCGCCGTGTGTTTCAGACCAACGTTATGGGTCTCTCTCCGTATTTCCTCTACCCCCGCTCTGCTCTTTTTTCTTTTCTTTCGCACTGCTCCGCTCTGATTTTTTTTGTATCTCCGTGACTGTGTGGCGTAATAGTTGCACGACACAACGAATCGATAATGAAATTCGTTGACAACTTTTTAAATAATCGACTTTTATCGATTTTATCGATTCGTTGTTGCAGCCCTACTGTTGACTACTTCTTCAATCTGTGTGAGGCATTAAGTGTAGGCTTCAATCGTCAATTAACCTGGGTCAAATGGCCCTTGTGTGTTGGGAAAAAAATGGACAGGAATATATTACAAATTAATACTGGATTGGACATGGTATCCTTACTCAAGTGAAATACTCAATAATAAAGGAGTCTGATCTATATCATAGTTTTGACTTGCAGTACAACAAAACATCTAAACAGTCCTTCAACAGGATGCACGCTTAAGCTTGATTTATGCCTCTGTGTAAAATCTACGCCGTGGCTACGTACGTAGGTACGTGGAGACACAAAGCTACGCCGAACCCTATGCCGTAGCCTGACTTGCACCTCTCTTTAAATGTAACTACACGTCATGTCGCTCGGCTGTGGCTTGGTAGCGTTGCATTTCCCCCCGACTCATTTCCTGGTTCTCCTCCATAAACAACATGAAAGGGAGAGGGTTAACTTCTCCTGCTCCAGATTTCCCACCGTGGTCAGAAAGAAGAGGGGAGACACTTTGTTTCTCTCACTATGACTCTAGAGTCGCTACTTGATCCGAAGCTAATCACGTCACTCTCTTACTCGCTCTGCCACACCGCACCACACACACACACACACACACACACACACACACACACACACACACACACACACACACACACACACACACACACACACACACACATGCCGGCCCTGCCATTAGATTGACTTACACACCAACGCAGAAGTATAAACTTCAGGCCACTTACGTTGGCTACGGAAAAAGCTCTGCGTGGAGCCTCCGCGGGACCAAAAATCAAGCTTTAGTCACCCCGGGGATGTAATTGGATTTAGACTTCTCTGTGAAATAGATAAGTGCAGTGTTGGCATGTTTCCATTTATAAGCGCTCTATTATTTGGGCAGAGGTCCATACTGATTTTGTCTGTGTGCCAAATAGGACAATTTTCAATCCATGCAGAATGTCCAGTATGTTTGCAGCTCGATCAGTGAAGGTTTTTACAGGGTTACAAAACTCTTACTGTTGTTGTTGGCTTCATCTACACTGTTTTCTTCAAATCTAACCATGTCAACATGGAGCTTAAAAATATTCTCCCAAACCTATAGGATTTCAAGTGGATTTCATCCCACTAGAAATCCTTGCAAGTTGTACACTCACTCGCTCAACATTGCTATTTTGCAGCGGCACTGGGGGCAACGTCAGGCGCTTAGCGCCACCTAAGACAACTGTGGTTGGTTTAAAAAAATGCCAATAAAACGGAGCATGTTTTTCTCTCATCCTGGAATGCTGTGTGGACTAGCCAGACCTTCCTCCGCAGCGCTGTGGAGGAAGGTCTGGCAATGCGAGACTAGTGTGAACTTTACTTAGCATTTTTCCCAAGAAAAGAACGGTGGGACTTTGCTTTACCTCTCCCTCTCCTCCTGCAGGTGTTCTTCAGAGCGGGGACTCTGTCCAGGCTGGAGGAGCAGCGAGACGTTCAGACCAGGAGGAATATCTCTCTGTTCCAGGCTGCCTGTAGGGGATACCTGTCCAGACAGGCCTTCAAGAAGAGGAAGGTAAGGCTGCTGCATATAGTGGTTAGGCTCACTGCAACACATCTGAAGAGTCCATCATGGTGCATCATTGTAGCCTCATTTGTACTGCAGTTTAAAACTAGGCATACTTGATAAAGAGCTCATTTCAAACAGGAACACCTGTTGTGTGGTGGTAGCTATAATGAATATAGGGAAAACATCAGATATACAGGGAGACGGGCGCCTGGTTAGCTCACCTGGTTGAGCATGTGCCCCATGTACAGAGTCAGAGTTATTCATGCCTTGTGTTATTTATTTCTGTTTTCTGGTGTTAAGATGGAAGACAGAGCTACTGTGGCATTTGTTCTCAATTAGCTGTTAGGGAAAGCACTTACGAAAATACTCGGGAACTCTTCAGAGAGCACAATGCTGGCAGTGGTAAAATAATTCTCTCTGAGATGAACTGAGCTGCTTGTTCTGTTTCCTGGTGAGTGACTCCTTGTCATTTGCTTGGCTCCCCTCCCTGCTCGACTGATGCGTTAGATCACAGTTCTCTGGTGATCAGCCGTCAGTCTGCTGAAGCAAAAGAGGCCTGATTTGATGGACAGATGTCAGTCTCCTCTCCACTGGGATTCTATTGTATCTTCTTCAACCACTTCAGTATTGGTCTTTGGCTGTGGGATATCATCCTTTTCACATTATCAGTCTTATGACCGCTCAACCTTCCACTTATCCTTCCTGCTTTATTGGCATGGCCATATTCAGATACAGTATTGCCAAAGCACTATATGAATAGTATGTACTATTTGCAATAACGTTGTTACAAATAGCAGAGGTGTCTTTTTGCTGCTGAGCATGAAGTGTAGCGTGGCTTTTTACAGCGCTCAGAGGGAAGCAGAACAGTAAAGTTGTGGCCAAACAGATGAGCTGAAACTCTCTATAAAGCTCGGTAAAGATTCAGATGATAATTCCCTGCAGGTTCATCACTACCAGAGACCTCTTTAACATTGTCACATTGTTTTCACATTATTTGATACATTGTTATTAAGATATCTATTGTAGGCACTTTAAACATTAGCCAACGTCTTCTTTTTTACTTAAAGGTCTTATATGGTTAAAAGTGAGATTTCCATCTCTTTTTTGATTATAAAGTAGGTAGACGTGCTATATAAATACTGTGAAAGTATCGAAACGTTCAATCCAAAGAGAAACGCACACAGCCCGTATTCAGAAACTCTGCCTTTAAACGAACCGTCAGGACATCCATTCTACACTGTATATAGGTAGCCTGACAAATTCCCTCTGCACTCATAGCCAACCAGAGCAAGCCAACGGAGAGTTGCTAGATGACCCTGGCTGCAAATTACATTTGCTGCCGCTAGGGTGGTCTAGATTTCTAGGCTAATATATAGGTAGAAAGTGCTGTTACAGTGTGTTACAGAGAGCGTTGGGAATCTGGACAAAAAAAATTGCTAACACGATGGCTTAAGTTGCAAAACATGAAGGTGCTTTTATTTACAAAAAAAAATGGTGAAACAGCGCAGGACGTCCACAACGGAAAAAAAAAAAAATATCTTTTTACACAAGGTTTTCACTAGCAAAATTCACATCACCTGTCTGGATTGTAGGCACCCTCAGACTGACCCCATGCTTAGGTGGCCAGAGGCTTATATGTGTTAAACCCCTCACATTAGACCAACCAACTCTTAATTGTTTCATTTATCTCTCTATTATGTTACCATTTACACATCTAGACATTCACTGCTAGTTTCTACAATAAACAAATAACAGACTCTTGAAAAAATCATTTTCCACTCATCTTACTTTAGAAAACACCAAAACTTACACCCATTTTCAACTAGAAAATCTACCGTCACCTATGACCCAGATACATGGTATCTTCCACCATCAGCACACCTGAGTGTGATTGCTGTAGGCCCTACAGTAGCAGCACTTTGCCTCAGCTCTGGTTCAGACCCAGGGACTGGAGAGGAGAAAGAGTTCGAAATAATGGTTAAGTAACATAGTTTGTTGAAAAATAGAAATGACTGAAATGAATAAACTGAACTGACTAAACTAAACCAATGTAATGTGGTATTTTTAGTAACAGTTTTAATGAATGATATGTATAAAAGTGTAACTCCAAATTAATTGTCTGGGTTCTTGGTGACCTGAGTAGGTTTACCATGTGCCATCCAAAAGTGACAGGGCCTTTGTCACACAGTGCTGTAACAGTCATTCCCTGGCTGCAATGACGGTGCAGGGACTTTAAAAGCGCAGATGCGGAAGACCATGAAATGCTGACCAATAAGAACAGACTGGACTTTTTCAGGAGCGGCGCTTAAAGAGACACACGCTAAAAGGGAGTGTTCAGACAGACAGTGGAAGAAAAATAAACTGCTTTTGATCATTAAAGCATGTAAACATGTTCTAGTAGAGCCCCAAAATACAAGAATGAACCTGAAAATGAGCATGACCCATGTACCACTTATGGGACCTTTGTTATCCCAAAGACTCCAGTCTTGTTTGCGGTTTTTCAGAAGCCCTTTCAGATTAATACATTGACAACATTTTGACAGATTATTAAGATTATGGGGAACAATTAGGGCCTGCAAGCGCAACTGCACACTTGTGCTGTAAACGAAGGTCATGTTTTTAAAATAGCCAATTTGTCAACGTAGAGATTCTCCAAATCCATGTTTGGATCAAGAGAGCTGTGGTAGTTTTACCTGCTGCTTTACAGCTCTCTTTGGTCATTATGGCCACACCCAAGTCACTAGTGCAGCGACAAGGACAAGATCCCACACTGGCTTCCCACCCTCAATCAATGCCTGCTCTGTTCAAGGTAAAGCTGGAAGAAAAGTTGCCAGGCTATGATCCCTGGTCTCTGACGTAAGCAGTGACGTCACCCATTGGTGTGTGGATGGCTGTTTTAAAGCCTTCGAGAATGTGGACATCGCCATCTTGGTTGTTTGAAACCAGACCTGATGATTTTTGGGTGGAGCTGGGGAAGATGATGCGACCAAGCCAGTGTTGTTGCAGTGGCGCTGCGCTAAGCCAAAAGAGGGAAAGCGAGTCATCTAGTGGAGATTTATCGGCGGGTGAACACAGACCTCCGGGTACTGCCGCCATTAATCTATATCCTTACGCTAGCACTAGATAGCTAGCTTGGTTGGCAGAACACTAAACAAGACATTTTTAGGCAAACAAAATGTTTGAGTTAACTTCGATGAAGTGAAAACACACAGTGAGAGGGTCAAAGTTTAAAATGAAAACCCGGACAACAAGTTGAGGTCTATTTTAATGTCCACAGTGTTAGCATTGCTAAACCTCTTTTATGATTGAGAGGTTGGCATTTAGCCACCCCCTAAAGCATCCCCTGCTTTATCATCTATTTTACAATAAATGGGACCATCATTTACTTAATGAACATTATGCTGTATTGAATGAGATTTTGAAAGATGTGATTGAGACCATAAACTCATTATGAAAATGTTTACTGAGGTAATAAATCAAGTGAGAAGTAGGCTCATTTTCCTATAGACTTCTATAGAAACAGACTTCTTTTTGGAGCCAGTGGAGTCGCCCCCTGCTGAAAGTTAGATACCAAGCAGGTTTAAGGCACTTCCACATTGGCTTAACTTTTAAGGGAAGCTTGGTTCATTATTGTTAAAGTCTGTGGGTAGTGGGCCAGTGCTGTATCCTGAGTTTATGTGTCCTCCAAAGACCATCGTGGCATTTCAGATGTATTGGACACTACACAGTGAAATTAAAGTGTTTGAACCCATGGAAATGTATTACATCATAGCCAAATGAGCTTTCTGGGTGCTTCACATCCTGCCCTTGTAAAGGATTTTGCGTACTTGCGTGTCTGTGTTGTTCCACCAGTGAGTCTGACAAGTGGAAACCATTGCTGCTGTGTGCTGACTGAAGGTGCCAGCGGGGATCTGTTGACTTTGTGTGTGCGTTACTTCACAGTACTTCACAAGTTTTAATGTTGCTTGTGGAGGTTTCTTCATGTGAACACAATTCATTTGGTGCACAGTTGTGTGTGTGTGTGTGTGTGTGTGTGTGTGTGTGTGTGTGTGTGTGTGTGTGTGTGTGTGTGTGTGTGTGTGTGTGTGTGTGTGTGTGTGTGTGTGTGTGTGTGTGTGTGACTGGTAGAGATTAAGCTTTGGATCCCCGTTCTCCTTTTATTATCATTTCAGTTTATTCTTTCCTTCTGCACATGGCTCAGGCCTGCCAACTGAAATGGCTTTCCAAGGGTATTTGGGTTTCCCTTCTCTCTGTGTCCTCCAGTGGACTCACTTTGAGCCTCATCTCGGGGTCAGTAGTAATCTCATGCAATTGATGAAGTTTGGAATTGGGTTCCTTTCCTTGTGACCGCAACTAGTTGCTAATGTGTATTTTGTAGAGATTCAGTCTCAGGAAGATAAGAAGAAGACACTTTATTGGCTTTTTGCATCCCTTTTTGCATCCCTCGCTGCAGTCATTTTCCTCTCAAGGCTCAGTGGATTTTGCTCTACAGATTTCCACTTCCTGATCTCCTCACTGAGGTGAGAGGTAATTACAGAATGTAAACCCATTGAATGGACAATGCGGTAAAATGCTGACCATAAATAGTATAAAAAATTGTGTTTGATTTAACAAAAATCTTAAGAATTATGACTTCAAATCTAGCAAAGTGAGAGTGGAGCGGTCACCATCATCTGCATTCATTAGAAGGTCACCACAAACTCTTCCCAGTGTTCTCCATCTTATTTACTGGACAGCAGGTGAAAAAAGTCATCGCGAATTTCAACTGAGTGTGTAGCAAATCTGTGTCTTCTCTCAAGCTGTGTCACAAATCTGTCCCTTTGCATTGTCACGTTTGGATTCAAACTTTCATTTGTTTTGTGCGAACTTGTAGTTGTTTGTCCTCGATAAACAACCATATACTCAGAAAGGTAGATTTAAATTTGCTCAGACCCTCTTTATATTGCCTCAACATAAAATCAATAAGTTTGTTTCCACATCTCGTCTGTATTATTCCTGCTCCGTGGGAACGTCTCTCCCACTTTCTTCCAAGTTCTCTCTCTCTGTCTGGGGGAGCCGCGTTCAAAGCGGGAAATATGTGAGAGGAAGGATGAGAACGAGTAAAGGGAGAAAGAAAGGGAAGCTGGAGAAAGAGAGACTGTGCCTCGTCATGGGGGAATAGACAAATAGAAGAGATCCACTGGCTTCTTTGAAGCCCTGCAGTATGTCTCTCCTTTCTCTGTCTCTTTGACATTCATGGGGAATAGTTGAGAGTGGAGGAGCATGGGGGATTCCGCTGCCAGCCAACCAACACTGAGCCTAATTAAATAGTTGCCTAAAGACAGAACCCCCCCCACTGGGAACAGGTAGGCTCAGGCAGAGGCTGCTCTGCGTGTGTGCGTGCCAGGTGTGAAGGAGAGGTAGAGGACAGCGGAAGACGCGCACATGTCATTGCGGTTTCTTCTTCTGTCGCTTAAAGTGACCACTGTTTACTTCTGCCACAGCATGCCCAATCTTTATATTAATATTATTAATCTAGGTGTTAATGAGTGATTAGCAAACAGTGCAAGGTTTTTACCTTCTGGTAGTGAGTTCTAATCAGCTGCATTAAAGTGTAAGTGTAAGTAGGCCAGGCGGCATGCAGAGAGTCGGGGCTTACACAGCATGACGTTGCGTTTCCATCCACCTGTTTTAATGCGTATTTTCAATTTTTAATATTGCAAAAACATTGGTATGCTTGGCTGAGGTGGAAAGGTTGGTGTATTGATAAGACAAGGCAATTTTATTTATATAGCACATTTCAGCAGCAGTGCAATTCAAAGTGCTTTACATAAAACATTAAAACACAGTTAGAAATTAATACAGAATTAAAAATAATTAAAACCGAATTAAAAACAATTAATACAAAATTAAAAACAGAATACAGGAATACAATTCACAATGCAGTACAATGAATTAAAAAGGCAATGTCAAAAAGAAAGGTCTTCAGCCTTGATTTAGAAGAGCTGAGAGTAGGTGCCGACCTGTAGTTTTCTGGGAGTTTGTTCCAGATATGTGGAGCATAGAAACTAAACGCTGCTTCCCCCTGTTTAGTTCTGACTCTGGGGACAACAAGCAGACCTGTCCCACACCACCTGAGAGGTCTGGGTGGTTCATAGTTCACAAGCATATTCACAAGGTATTTTGGCCCTATGCCATTTAGTGATTTAGAAACCAGCAGAAGTATTTTGAAATCTATTCTTTGATGCACAGGAAGCCTGTGTAGAGACTTCAGAACTGGAGTGATATGATCCACTCTCTTGGTGTTAGTGAGGACTCGAGCAGCAGTCTTTTGAATCAGCTGCAGCTGTCTGATAAGAGCACAATGCAATCGGAAAAAGTGCAACGGAAACAGACTTAGCGAACAAATCGTGACATACATTTGACTTGAATGTCCACTGAAGCTTTCGCTCCATCCAAGAGACTTAAAGTAGTAGCAGAATGAAACATCAGATACAGTAACGTTATGTGTGGAGCGACTGATACATGAAACAAACCGCATTATCATAGTTTGAGCCAGTGGTGTAGTATCAAAATGTATCAGAATGAAGGTAATGAAATCTTTGTAACCCTGGTGGAGGACACTCAGACCAGAGAGGAAGAGGAGCGCTGTGTGGCTATATTTTATTAGAAGGCCATCCAACACGTTCATACAGTTCACAATGGTGAGTCAGGGCTTTAAAACCAGTGCTGAACCTCAGAGATCCATGGTATACAGTGTCCAGTGCATGTACACTTTGAGACGAAGCATGCATGTATAAAACATCACCATAGTCAAGTGTAGACGTAAAAGTGGCAGCGACCAGCCTCTTTCTAGATTTGAACGAAAGGCAGGATTTGATTCTGAAATAAAACCCTAGTTTTATTACAAAGGCAACACTCGACTACCTGTCAGACTTCTCGGACTTCTTCTTACCTCCAACTGAAAAGTAGATTGAATATCATAACTTGAAACAAGTTTAATAATTTACTGCAACAACTGTTTGACAATATTATTTATCTTGGATATGAAAAAGTAAAATTGAATCAACCTTAAATAAGATAAGTTGCCTTTTTTTGTGGAGTGGAGGCTTGAGGGAATAGTGTTTTCCTATGCAGGTCAGGGGGAGTGTGGGAATGGGACATGAAGTGTTCAGATGAAGATTAGAGTGAAATGGCCCAAGTCAGTGTTTCTCATGCTGCTCTTCAAGGCTTCTGATCTTTCCTTTCATCCTGCCACACTGCTGCCACATAGATCTTTCCCCTGCCCTCCGTTGCCTCCACATGCTTTTAAAGCAGTTACTGGTCAGAACTTTTTCCCGTTACAAGAACATTTCTAAAATAAATAAGAAAAAAGAGAGAGAGGGTTTTTCTCGGATGAGCAACATTTCTGTATCAGGACCTCCCAGTCATGGCAGCCTTTTTTGTAGAGAGCAATTTGTCCCAATTGTACGTTATGAATGGCTCTTCAGATTACCTGCAGTTAGGGAAGAATTCTCTTAATGCCTCCTTAACAAGCTGCCAATTTGACATTGATGGTTTTATTTGTGCTTGAAACATTAGCAGTTTGTCTGAGATAGAGCCGTCAGCCAAATGACATGCACATTTATGTCAAAGTAAAAGAAACTACTGATCATTTTTAGGCATGTGTGATCACCAAGGGCTGGGGAGTGCTGACTAATCTTTCACCATGTTGTTAGGCATCTCCTGTCTCAAAGAAAATGGTTGAGAAAAGGTTGTGTTGGTTTGATTCTATAAATGGCGGCTGTGTTGGAGAGTCTGAATCAAAGAACAATCTCGATTTTCATGGAAGTAGTAGATTTGGTCCACATGTTTTATTTTGGAGGATCCCCTGGTCAGCTCAAACATTTTAATTGCATTCACCTCCCTCATATTTGCTTGAAGATCCACAAGTGAAAATTGTAACATTCGGTCAACATGGCCCGCATCACAGTATATCAACAGAATTTTTTTTTACAAAAGTATAAGATTTAACATACCGTTAAATTGGCACACTGGACAACATATGTGCATCCATCAGTGGTGACCTCTTGCTGCTCGAATGGCTGTAAATAAAAAAGTCCAACCAAATCATGTGATCACAGTGTTTTCAACAATCTGCCTTTCTGCCCAAAAGTCATGCTGTTACTCTCAGATAGAAGAGATAGGCCAAGGCACGTGCTTTGGTAATGTTCCCAATGACTTGACTAATGGAAAAAAGATTTTCCTATGAAGAAATATTCAAAATGTTACAAAATCTTCAGAGTGCAACTATCTGAACCCATTTGATTATCATTTTGATGTTGCATGACAAACTGCTGTTGGTTTCACTACGTTACTGGCTCAGTGTCTTATTATCTTGCGGGCATAGCAGCACACTGTCGTGGTGAAGAGGGAGCCTCAAGGCAAAGCTCTCATTTTACTGGACACTCAACTACTGTAAGGGCTTTCGAAAAATGTATGTAAACAAACTGCCCGACACACACTGCCTTTTCAAAATTAATGTTTTTCTCTTATTGCCTGAATTAAGATTTTGTGGCTTGCCACAATTGTGGAAAGTGGTAAATAAAAGTGTGTGTATTATCCCACTGATGGAACACTACATCCACATTGTTCTATAGACACATCAGCACATAGAGAGACTTCCCAGCGCCATTTTGGTTGCAGTTGTAAATGCAGTAGGCTACCCTGAGAACAACAACAACTCTTTACAACTGTTGCATCACCAACTGTTCAGTCTTGTGTTCTTCCTTGGCTTTACATTGTTGCATGTGTGTGTGACAGATCCAGGATCTGGCCATCCGCTGCATCCAGAAGAACATAAAGAAGAATCGCGGTGTCAAAGGCTGGCCATGGTGGAAGCTCTTCACCACAGTCAGACCTCTGATAGAGGTGCAGCTCACTGAGGAACAGATCCGTGGCAAGGATGTGAGTACACACACACACACACACACACACACACACACACACACACACACACACACACACACACACAAATTGTTGTTTTTTTCTTTAGTCACAACTATTGAAATAGACTTACAGAAGTCAGCATTATTGCTTTTTATGTAAGTAAAATTTATTATAAAGCACTTTTCACAGATACAATTCTAAAGTGCTTTACAAGGCATAACAAACATACAAAAGAACACAATACATAAGAAAAAAAACACACTACACAATTAAAATGACAATTATACATGAACTGCAGACAGGTTAACCAAACGCTAGTTTAAATTGGTTGGTCTTTATCAGACTTTTAAAAGAATCCAATGAAACAGCAGACTGTAAGGGTGGAGGCAGAGCATTCCATAGTTCAGGTGCTACATGCTCGATCAACATGGGTCTTAAGCCATTTGCGTGAGACAGACAGCAAATTTAACAAATTAGACCTAAGAGATCGAGCTGATGAGTCTAGGAGCTGGATATTATCCGCATATAAATGGTATGCGATATTAAATCTGTTCATGATCTGTCCCAAGGGCAGCAAATATAAAGAGAATAACAGGGGCCCCAGTCCTGAACCCTGTGCGACCCCACAGGACAGTGGAAGGGAATCAGACGCAAAGTCTCCAATAGAGACATTGAAACTTCTGTCAGTAAAATACAATGAAAATCATCCTAAAGCTTTGCCTGATATGCACACCCAATCATGTAACCTCTCAATCAGGATATGATGGTGTCCTGTGTCGAAAGCAGAACTGAGCTCAAGAAGTACCAACACAGAACCCTTACCCACATCATATGCTTATTAATTCACTTCATCTGCTGTGTCCCCACCATCATGTCTGTCTGTCATTAACATCCTCTGTCTGCTCCCTCTCAGGAAGAGATCCAGCACCTGAAACAGAAGCTGGAGAAGGTGGAGAAAGAGAGGAACGAGCTAAGACTCAACAGCGACCGCCTTGAGAGCCGGGTAAACACACACAAACAGACGAACAGGATTTGGGTCATGTCTGAGAATCATCTTAGAACTCTGAGAAAAAATAAAAATAAAAAAAAAATAATATATATATATATATATTTAAAGAATTCATATAAAGAATATTTTCTTAAAAAAAGACTTATGAGATGAAAGAATTCAACATACATACAATACATTATAGTTGTAAAAGATTTATATTATTAGTATGATAATTCAGAATGGAGGAAGACAACAAAAGATAAACACATTACACTATATACAGTATAGTAAACAGTATACACTATATACACAAACAATATTACTACACAAACAAACCTAAAACAATTAATATATATATATGATGATATAAAATATAGTTCAAAGAGCAACTTATCGCCATCTGTTTCTGCTGACCTTTAACTTCTCACTTTGCTGCAGTGATGTAGAAGTGTACTTCACGCAGGGTGTCTGTACACAGTGATATCATTGGTGGGTGCTTCTCATTTGTCTTAAATGTTACCTCATTTCCTTACAGAAACACATTTTTAGAGAAACATGACATCCTCTCCCATCGGAAGTGACTTTTTAAAGGTGTTCGCAGATTTTAACTCCAATTGGAGAGAGTTCCAAAGTTTAGGAGCTACAACCTCAAAAGCATGTGCTATTTTTGGATTGAGTCTAGAGTGAGGAACAACCAATAAACCTTTGATCAGAGGACCTCGGAGACCTGCTGTAATATTGAACTGAAGCAGCTCTTTGTTGTAGGCAGGAGACTGACCACACAGAGCTCTATAAGGGCTCACAAGAATTTTGAATGGAATTCTGAATTTGATAGGGAGCTATTGAAGAGAAATCAAAATCTGTGTCACAGTAGAGCCTTTGGAGGGCCTGATCAGAAGCTCTGCAGCAGCATGTTGACCACTTTTAAGCAATCCAGGGATTGTCTGCTTAGGCAAGTAAAAAAGACAATTACAGTAGTCGTGACGGAACAAGATAAAGGTGACAATTATCATTTTCATCTCTGCAAGTGATAACAAATTGCAATAAATCTGAGTTTTACAATGTTTCTCAGCTGGATAAAAGCAGGAACGAATCGCGCTTGACATGTTGGTCCAGAGTCAGAGCCTGGTCCATAGAGCCACCTACATTTCGTAGAGAGGTTTTAAATTAAATGTATGATTAAATATCATCTGTGTAGCAGTGACCTGTCCAAGATGAATCATATACAGTACAAGGCAAACAGAATGGGACCAAGGACCAAACCTTGGGGAACACCACAAAACAGATTCTCAGATGCTGTATACCTTGTTTTATTTGCATAGGTAATGTGATGTGATGTGATGTGCTGTGCTCGTTACTACAGCAGCATCGGATGAATGATGAAAGTTGCTTTATGCTTCCTCTATTTGTCAGACGTACAGTTACTACATATTCAATTTGAACTACATGGTGAATCAGAACACAAGAACAAGTATAATCTAAACTGGGTAGTAGTATTACACCCAGTTGCCTGTCAGAGCAGTCTGATCAGCTGCAGGCAGCATCTAATCACTTACAGATTTCCAATTAAGGGGCATGGTGGTCCTTAAAAAAGTTCTGCAAAGGATGGTCTCTTGTATCCTCACTCAAGCTCACTCCTTTGAACAGAAATAGGGAAACTGAGACGTCCTTCATGATGCTGGAGCAGATTGATTTCAAGGAACAAGGACACATGAAATAAGGCAAATGAGAAGCACCCCTGGTGTTAAAAGGGAATGTAATGGTAATAGTGGGAGCCATCGGGGGAAAACAGATATTCTATGTGATAGGTCTTTTCTGTCATGTCCCTGATTATCTCCTATGTATCAACTGATATAATTTGCATATGAATGGAATGTGATTGATGCCCAAACCTAAAACAAAACCACCCAATTTCTGACAAAATAAATTGTTCCAAGCTATATACAATAATGATAATAATCTGTGGCGGTTGTGGCTCAGTTGGTAAAGCTGTCGTATACCAATCGGAAGGTTGGTGGTTCAATCCCTGGCCCTGCAGTCAAAGTGTCCTTGGGCAAGACACTGAACCCCGAGTTGCTCCCAATGCTGCCAATCTGAGTGTGAATGTTTATCTGATGAGCAGAGGCCTGCACTACGAAGCAAGATTTGGCATTAATGAGGTAACGTCAGGTTCAACCCAGGGTTTTGTGTATCACGATGGTGGATCACTTGTTATCGGGTCAAATCACCGTGGTAACTTATGCTGAACACCTAACCTGGTTGGGAGCAGGTTATGCTGGAGATTAGAGATCATCATAAAAGCACCGCCTATTTGTTGGCTTCTTGAGCTGTGTGTTGCCAATGTGCACATCGGTTTAAATTATGTTTTTATATTTTTTTATTTTCTCTCACAATCACTTACCACTGCCAGGGTTGCAACTATATGATAATACAGATATTATTATAGGCTAAAGCAACGGCAGTTTATGGAAAGCAAAAGTGTAATTGTGGTCAGATCTTGTGCCTGACTGATGGGGAATTGATATTGATAAGCATTATGATTTACGCATAACAGCATCGGGGTTTTTTGCCAGCTTTCCTTCCTAGGTTTTGCCTGTAAAACCGTGTCTGTGTTCTTCATATTTATGTAGAATTATAGTTTGCTCTTCTTATGTAAAATATGAAGCTCTGGTAGATGTTTGCGATTGGTCATGGGGAAACCCTGGGTTGATTGAACTAGTTGTTAACCACCGTCGTGACGCAGCTTATGTTAGGTTTAGTAGTACAGGCCTCAGGTGGCACCTTGTACGGCAGCCTCATCCACAGTGTATGAATGTGTTTTAAATGGTGAATGGTTCTTGTACATAAAAACACTTTGAGTAGTCATTAGGACTAGAAAAGCACTATATAAATACAGTCCATTTACATAATAAAACAATAAAACTGTATAAACATGCTTGACTCCTGCTGTGTGTGTGTGTGTGTGTGTGTGTGTGTGTGTGTGTGTGTGTGTGTGTGTGTGTGTGTGTGTGTGTGTGTGTGTGTGTGTGTGTGTGTGTGTGTGTGTGTGTGTGTATGATTGTGTGTGTGTGTGTGTGTGTGTGTGTGTGATTGTGTGTGATTGTGTATGTTCATGTGTTGATCCAGATCTCAGAGCTGTCATCAGAGCTGGCTGATGAGCGGAACACCGGGGAGTCAGCCTCCCAGCTGTTGGAGACCGAAACTTCTGAGAGACTTCGCCTGGAGAAGGACACGAAGGACCTGCAGGTAGACAGACAGACACACACACACACACACACACACACACACACACACACACACACACACACACACGCACGCTCTTTCACTCTTTAGTTTGGGTTTGCCTAAAAGGGTCGAACACCAGGGGCCTTATGCCTCACTGTGTCCATTAAAGCACTGACCCATTCCTTCACTTGAAGCTTTTCCCCCAGCAGAGTTCTATTAAGGCAAATGAAAATGGAACTACCTTATTGTGACGGCAAATAGAGATGGATAACAGTTTATAGCCCAATTAGCCCTTTAGCAGTAAGGTAATACGATTTTCTACCACACAACCACATTCTCTGACTTCACAATGAAGTTTGAAGTTAAGGCACATTATAAAATGTAGTTTAATGTCTGTTCATTTATACATAAATTTAACATTAGCACATCAACTTGAATTATTGAAGAGCAGAACTGTCAGCCTTTGCTCCTCTGGGGTTTTATAGTCTATAGTAATGTTTCAAAAGGAGTATTAATGTTGTAAAATGTTGTATAAAATTAAACTTGGATAACTGAAAGGCTGTCTTATATTTAAACATCGCTGTTTTGTCAACACATTTAGGCAGTAATTATTGAAGACCCAGGAGCTGCTAACACACAGTTCATTTAACTGCAACAAGGTCTCAGAGGCACACAGTATGGCCATTCAGTTGAAATGAACGGATTTCAGTCGGAGATGTTGCTGTTATAAAGGCTGATGGGAGCGTAATACTTTTTTTCTTTTAAAATAATTTTTAACAACATAAATGCAGTACTAAATCACCACAACCCAAACAGTGGTCCATGCATGTAGTGCAGGGGATCCTTACACTACTAATAAACGTGTATGTATTGATTGTCATATTCTAATTCAATTCAATTGAACAATGCAGTCAGTGTATATATAATACTTATGGCATGGGAAACAGGAACAGTTAGGAAAAAAAAATCCTTACCATAAATGGGGATCAGATGGCAAAAACCAAAGGTATCCTATTAATGCATTTGTTTACACAACAAAGAGTTTTCCAGGATGCTGTGGATGTTTTCCCAAAAGGGAAACACAGTTGGTCAACTCCAAAATACTGTAGGGTAATGAATCCCATCCTGTATGATCTCAAACAGTCGCACAATTCAGCCTCTTACAGAACCTCACCTTACTTATTAAGTCATGGCTGTTTGTCCTTCCTCACTGAGTGCATATGGAACTCTGATTAAAGTCGTAGCTCTGCATTGCACACACACACACACACACACACACACACACACACACACACACAGGAGCCCACAGGAGCCCACATTAACCAGTATATTCCCATGTAGCAGATCACTGATGCCCTTGAGGTGTGTGGTGCTCAGCATTAGATGCTGCTGTGAGTCAGCAGGAGAACACAGCCTGCTGGGCTGTTAAACCTCACTGTCTAAATGAGAGTTTCACCTATAACACAACAAAATCCTGGTTTGTAGGTATGTGGCTTTTAATTTGTTAAATACTGGTGAGATCAAGCACAGAACGTTGTCTTTCCTGAGTCTTTTGTTGTAGAAACAAATACACTTTTTACTTGGACCGTTATGCTTAGAATACAGGGCATGTTAAAGTATTTGCACATGAGTAGATTTTCCGACATTTCTATTTTTCCCAAAGCAGTTCTAGTCCAGTGTTCACATGGTCTCACGTTGCCAGACCTTCCTCCACAACGCTGCGCAGGAGGGTCTGGCTAGTCCACACAGCAGTCCGGGATGGGAGAAAAACCTGCTCTGGTCTATTGGCATTTCTTTAAACCAATCATGATCGCAAAGCTCTGCACGGAGCCGCTGCAAAATAGCCTCAGGAAGGATCTTGTTTTGGCGGAACTTGTGTACGTTCAAAAGTAGTTTTAGTCGTGCAACAGAAAACTCAGATTGGACAGATAGTCTAGCTAGCTGTCTGGATTTACCCTGCAGAGATCTGAGGAGCAGTTAACCATAGTCCTCACAAATCCACCGGAGTTTAAAATTCCAACACAAAGAAAGTGGAAGGAAACAGACATTGGCGAAAAATACATGCATCCGGCAGAAATTCCTGCAGCAGCGGAGCAATCCCGGAAGTGGAACGTCGTGGATATAGACTACTGTTCACATAAAGTCACATGATAGTTCTAAGAAACCCTGCAACATTTTGTGACATTTTCTCCCATTTGTACATCTCATAAGTCAATGGATTCTTCTGAAATTGTGTTGGCATTCATTCATATCCACTTCAACATTTATGTACAGTATACTTATCCTAACGCTCTACTTTTTTCTGTAAAAAAAAAAAAGGTCTCACCTACACAAACTTGTTGTGAATTCCTGGTTTCAGCCTGTGATTGCCAGCTGTTCATGAGCAGTGGCGCATATGTGAGATTTGATCGTCAGCATAATCAGCACCTCTAAACTGCCTTAGGAGGCTTTCTGCTCCGCTTCATTCACAAAAAGGTTACCAAAGAGTAAAAAGAAGACTTTCAGACCACTGAGCTTCAATTACTACTGTCGATAAACCGGCAGACAAAAACACAACCAATACAAAAATGATTAACATAGCTACAGGTGGAGCGGCACTGTACTGTGCCTGACATACAGAGGTAACGGTTTGACATGAATTGAGATGCTAAAAAACATCTTTCTAAATCAAATAATGTGAGGAGGTCAAGGGGACCTGGAGATATTAGACGTGAGAATGTTATAGCTGACGGTAGGTGATGTTACACTGTCAGGTTTAATGGAATGCATTAAGACTCTGAGGCAGCTATGGGAGAGAGATCATTTCCCAACAACTACAAATGTTGAAGTTGCCAAAAGATGGCAAAAAAAAAAAACTCTCAGTAAATTGGCAAGCATATGGCATTGGCAAATTGTCCCCCATCTTTTACAGTGCAGTCGCTCTGAAGGGATCCTTTCACAGCCATTATGGGGAGGAGGAATGATTACACCAACCACTAACTCTTTCAATGGACTGTATATATGGCATGCAAATGTAGTATTAAGATAGGCTTGAAAAGAATCTGAGCCTAAATCTAAATCCTTAAATGCACTCAATACATATTCCACCAAACAGCCAGGTCAGCCAGCGTTGCATTGATTGTTTATCTTCTTCTGCTCTCCCTTAGCCTGTCACACACACACACACACACACAGTGACGACTATAATTGTGAAATGTTATTGTCAGGCCATTTCTCCACCGATGCCCTCCCCCAGCTCCCTCGATCCATTTAGTTCAGTTATTTGATGTCTATGACATGATGTCTTTCTCTATTTTTATTGGGCGTTGTTGGAATAGATTTTTTCCTGTTACTGCTCAGATAGCATGGTGAGAGGCTGCATACAAATGGCCAGGCTGATAGAAATGTGGGATGGATTTTTATTTTCTTCTTGTGTAAGTGAGGAGAGGCACAAGGGGGCATTGTGGCTATTCACCCAGAGGGAAGGGTTCATTGCATGTTGCATTGGAATGGACCAGTAACATATTTGGATAATTCTTTACAGTGAGTTATTGCATTGCCTCCTCGGGAAAATAAGAGCTAAAAATTACAGTTAAATGTTATCACTGTAGCATCAAAGGTTCCATACACTTGTAAGGGACATGTATATCATGGCATTTGGGCTTACAGTTATTTATGCAGGTTCCAATCCTCTCAAGAAAAAACTTCACTAAGACTTATACACACATAGTGAATGTTGAAATATCACATGTTGCAGTTCCAGTTCACCATTGTATGCTCTGCTATAGTATGGCACAGACAAGTAAAGTGTGTGCCATGTTTATGGAGGTTATGGAGGTTTTTCAGTCACAAAGTGATTGAAAATGCACGAACAATATTAAAATAGGAAATATAAATAACAAACTCTAATGGGTCAAAAACATACAGACAACATAGCTAGAATTTGGTTTCTTTAGCCCTTTTCACCTTAATCAGCTGCTTTTGGCTGCCACATAGCACAGGCTAACGAGGGATCTTTATGTATTCAGTGCAGTCCTGTGGAACACTACTACAGTTACTGCTTTGCATCAAACATGGTCACCAAATATAAAAACACAATGATATGACCAAAAGATGGAGACATAAAGAAAGAAATATAAACCCATAAATTGTCACTTAAATGTAACCATAATTGTTCCAAACTTGTCGAAAAGGACTGTGTGAAGAGTTTCTTTGCCAGAATTTCTGTAAGCAGACCCTGCGGGGGCCAGACTTTAAAATAAAAAAAATAAAAAATGTATTTATACCTAATACGCCTCTCCTTGTTTGATATTTCAATTTTCTTACTAAATGAATGCTATATTTTTTGTGAGCAGACTTCTAAAAAACATGGAAAATCCATAATGATAACTAGGCTCCTTAACTAGAAAATGATCTCAGACTAGGAGGCAGTTCACTGTGGAGCGAGGGTTAAAGTCTGTGATTATGGAAACGTCGTAGTATGCAGTGTCCTGATTGGTGGAAAACGCTTGCAGGAAGAATGGCCTGTTGGCAGGTAAAAATGTCACTGTCAAAGAGCCTAAAGCAATAAGTTGACGTGGAAAACCACAGCTTTAATGAAGAATGGACTGATAAGTAGGCTAGCATTCCTTTTGCCAACTTTCAGTGACGCTAAACCTGTATGCCTCATTTGCAATGAAAGGATGCTGTGGCAAAAGAATACAACCAGCATCATCATCAAGAATGAAGATTGCAAACATGACAATGAGGTCATTCACATGCATATTAAGTAGCCACATGGATTTGTTTTGGTCTTATAATACATCCATAGATTTACCTCTCTTGCGGAGAGGATGGTTTGTTTAGCCGTCAGCTAAGTCCAATTAGTCCAAATTTTAAGATTAGTGGCAAACTAAGATAAACAAACAAACATTTTTTGAATTCATTATTATTCTGCGGGCCGGACTGAAAGCTTTGGCGGTCAGAATGTGGCCTGCAGGCCACCAGATGACGATTGCTGCAGTAACGCATTAGCGGAGTTCTTTTACAATCATTTTTTCCAAGACTTGTTTTCAGAAATTCATTGGAAAAATAACACAGAGGGTCCCGACACCTGTTCTGGGCCGCATCCTCACCCGCTGATGGGACCAACTATGATAGTCAGTTAGTTTTTACTCTCAGCAGGAGACATTTCAATCCTACATCATCAACAACCAAAGCTTTCCTCTGTGGACCCCTGAGACTTAATGTGCTCTAATGTGCTTCTACTTGGGCCCTCAACACATGAAAACCCGCAGAACTCCTCGGTTAATCCACAGCGACAGATGTGTTCACGTAGTCATAGAAACCTTTCTCTCTCATCCACCAGGCCAAGTTTGACAGCATGAAGAAACAGATGGAGTCCATGGAGATGGAGGTGATGGAGGCTCGACTCATCAGGGCCTCTGAACTCAACGGAGAGATGGAAGATGACGACACAGGTCAGACACTGTGTGTGTGTGTGTGTGTGTGTGTGTGTGTGTGTGTGTGTGTGTGTGTGTGTGTGTGTGTGTGTGTGTGTGTGTGTGTGTGTGTCTGATCCCCTGTCTCGCTCCAGACTAGGGTTTGGTATCATGTGGATATTTACGATTCCGATGCCGAACCGGTACTTTTAAAACGATTCCGATTCCTAAACCGATACTTGAAAAACTGAAAAATGACATCAAAGAAAGGCTTTTACGTCCGTTTTGGTGAGCCCAGAGGGAAAATATGGCATTTTAAAAGTAGCCTACATTTATGGTAGCTAGCTAACGGTAGACTACAGAGAAAGTGTGATATTTTTACATCCGTTTCTCAGCGACAGAGGGAATAGACTGAATATATTTCAGTCTATACATAGAAATTTGTATTCTAATCCGGTCCGATTCCTACCGGTTCCATAGTGGAACCAGGTTTCGGTACCCAACCCTACTCTAGACACAGCTGAGAAGTCAAGACAGCCAAAATCTCCATAAACCTGGGTGTTTTATTTTGAAAAAAGTATCAGGCTGTGCTGTGGCCTTCCTGTATTTGATTACCTACCTAGCTTGACACATTCGAGGGTGGAGATGCGGAAACGATCTCTGCAGCGTGCGGGGCCGCTCCTCTCCTGTTTGCAGCTGATGTGTACTGACCATAGACTGTGTAATATTAATGGACAGAGCATGTGTGACATCACCCATTGGTTTGTGGAGATCTGCTATGAGTCGTCGAGTTTGCCGTTACAGGCGCAGCCATCCTGGTTGCGGAAGTGACGATTTTAGACGAGATGGAGGGGCCCTTACACTCTACGTTACACACTTTCACTGGCAATCGCATCATAGCCACGCCCTAAGACACCCCCTGCATTATCGCCGATTTTAAAATCAATGAGACCATAATTCCAAAAAGTCTTCTGCAACACATCTGTGTTGCAGAAGACTTAAAACTATCGATTGAGACCATGTTGATTGAATATCTGTCAGTCAACTAATGAATCATTTTAATTAAATACAACTCCACAATATTCTCTGACAGTTTCAAAACCGAATAGAGATTAAAAAGGATTAAACTCTTGAATTGTCCTATCCTACGTGTGCATTTTTAAATGTGTTTTAACTGTTATTTGGTTGTTGTTGAGCCTTTTTAGGGAGAATTTCTGTCACTTTGTGACAGACAATAACATATCCATCCATCCATCCTTCTATCACTGAAATGACTATATTCCAAGCATATATAAGCCGTGTTGACAAAAAGGGAAAGTCGTCACAATTAGTCTTTCAACAACAACAATAACTTCATTTGGTGAACAATCTGTCAACAGAACCTTGACAAAAAGCCGTGAGTCGCATGTACACCTCTGAGAGTCTCTGTTTGAGCTGCGCATACACGTACTGTGTGTATGTAACACAGACGTCGCAATAGCAGTGATTCACTCCCAGACTGTTCTTCAGTGGAGGTGCAGGAACTGTAGGGGGTGTCCGATCGATGCTTTGACAAAAGCCAAGAAATATCCGATGTGAAGAAGTGTATTAGAAATTGATCAGTTAAAAGTGAAAAATAAAGTAAAGATTCAGTTCCAGACACCCTGCAGGCAGGCTGCCAGCTGTGTGACATGCAGACTTTGTGAATGTAGCATTGATTTTGGACTTAGTTTCTTCATGTTGCGTAGGTTGGAACAAACATGGCACACACTTTACTTGTCTGTGCCGTACTATAGCAGAGCTTAGACTGGTGAACTGGCACTGTAACATGTGACATTTCAACAAGTCATGTCAGACTGAAAGTACATTCAGTATGTGTGTATAAGTCTTAGTGAAGTTTTGTCTTGAGAGGATTGGAACTGACTTTTTCAGTGAATTAATATAATTTGAAATAATGGCTACAGCTTTAAACTGGCTGCAGGTGGACATCTTAGTCTCAAAATAAATCTGTCAGTGCAGTAGCTTGTGGCTACTTCAGTACTTAAAGATTTATGCTTTAATAGAAATACTGTATGTGTCTTATTAATTAAACATATCATCAATTAGACATCCTAATGACTTTGGTGATCCCCTGACTTTTCCTCTGGCGCTACAAACAGGTTAACGTTTCCAATGGTCTAAGTCCCCTTAGACCATTGGAAACTTTGAGGAGAGAAGGGGTGTTAACACTTGTACTAAATAAGAATGGCTCACAGAAATTCCCCATTATGTGCATTTCCTCAACACTAATTCAATCAATACAACATCAGTGTCATGTTATACTTACCACTCTGCTGTTTCTCTGTGTAATTCCAGTCACATCTACTTTGCTGTTTCTTTGAGTGCTGTTATGTTAGTCAACTCTTTCTGCAGACAATTTAATGCAAAAGCCTACCAGGAATGGGATTGGTTATAAGGCTTCTAATGTGAACTTCCACAACATCAAAGTGTTCTAATGCTTGGCCATTTAAAATTTAAGTTTGGTATGAAATTGTCACTAATATATTTTAGTTTGGAGGTATTTATTTATTTACTAAAATCCTCATTTCAAACGAATACTGTGCTTTTGTGACCAGTGTTTGCACGTATACATCAAGTGTAAACCAGATGAAACACGATGAAGCTGACTGTGAATATGCTGCTGTGACAGGCGGAGAGTGGAGGCTGAAGTATGAGCGAGCCATCAGGGAGATTGAGTTCACCAAGAAGAGACTGCAGCAGGAGTGTGATGACAAGCTGGAGGTGGAGCAGCAGAACAAGCGGCAGCTGGAAAGGAGGGTGAGTCCTTCACTCAACCCGAACCACCGCCCTCCATCTCTGATATAAGCACCACCATTAGCTTGACGCTATGTACTGTAGAATTCATTGATTTCCTTTTTAAGTATTAAAGCTGTAAATAGTATGATCCACCCAAATTAGACACCTCCAATCTTCTTGTTTTATTACACCAATACAAATATTTGCATTTATAGAATATGGCGTCAGATTTATGTCATATGTCAGATAAAATGAGCCGATGATGCCAATGATGCATATGACCACTGTAAATTACATAACTAAAATTACCATTATTTATTAAGCGGTTGTAATGTGAATGTAGTGTATAGATTCTATTTCTGCCTGGATGCCTCTCAAGTCATTACACGCTGCATGACATTTGTTGCTGTGCAATTCCCAGCAACAGGCTTTTCATGGTGTTGAAGAGTTTTCGTCTCCAGTTCTGAGTTGTCGTGTGAATGCGTTCGTTCAGATCACTGACCTGCAGGCGGATAACGAGGAGACCCAGCGAAACATCTCGCAGCTGAAGAAGAAAACCCAGCGGCTCACATCTGAACTGCAGGACACCAAACTTCACCTGGAGGGCCAACAGAGCCGCAACCACGACCTGGAGAAGAAGCAGAGGAAGTCAGTACGCACGCACGCACGCACGCACGCACACACACACACACACACACACACACACACACACACACACACACACACACACACACACACACGTTTGTTTCACTATCTTTGTGGGGACCCGTCATTGACATAATGCATTCCCTAGCCCCTTACCTTAACCATCCCAACTAAATGCCTAACCTTAACCCTTACCCTCACCCTAACCATAACCTAATTCTAACCATAATCCTAAAACCAAGTCTTAACCCTCAAACAGACCTTTAACCTTAAAAGCTGTGCAGACCCCACAAGTATACTGTACTCCCCGGTTTTTGGACCCCACGAATATAGTAAAACAAGCACACACACACACACACACACACACACACACGTAAACGCACGCACATACACACACACACGCAAACACACACACACACAAACACAGAGTGAATGTTAGTGCAGGTGTCTGTACATTCTCGTGACTTCATACAATTGTATTGCATCATTTTGTCGTGTTTCTGCATACTGTGTTGCTGTAGTAACAATAGTAAACTGTAAGGAAAGAAAAACTATATTGTGTTCCAGAGTGTTTATAGCATCATGCTGTGCAGACAGAACAGAGTATCCAGCTCATTTGTACTGCTGCTAAACTTCGTGTGTGTGTGTGTGTGTGTGTGTGTGTGTGTGTGTGTGTGTGTGTGTGTGTGTGTGTGTGTGTGTGTGTGTGTGTGTGTGTGTGGGGCTACTATCGAGGGACATGCTCCGTAGCTGTATATGTGTTGCTGAATATGCATGCTATATTTAAAGCATGTAGGATCTTCTTCGTGGCCAGCTCAGCCCATTTTAAGTTATTAGATTTTTCCAGCAACGTTACATTTTTTTTATTTGGCTTCTCACGTGTCATCAGAGTAGCAGTAGTTGTTGACAGTGCTAATCAGAAGAGTGTGTTTCTGTGTGCAGGTTTGACGGCGAGCTGAGTATGGCCCAGGAGGAGGTGCAGAGGGAGAGGAGCCTGAGGGAGAAACTGGCCCGAGAGAAAGACATGCTGGCCGGAGAGGCCTTCAGCCTCCGACAGCAGCTGGAGGTCTGTGCCACAAATCCCTGATAGGATGGTTTTTTGAATTTGAAACAGGGTGGAATTTTCCTCTCTGTGGTGTCTATTTATAGTTTATTTCCATGCCCGGCTGTTGACAAAAGTGGAACCACCCAGTGATTTATTCATCCAGCTGAATCAATGACTTACATGTTCCAAAAATAGGGACTATTATTATACCTATGTACGTATTATGTAACAGCCTAAGGTGTAAAAGGGCTTGTTAAAATGACTTCCAGTTACTCTGTTCTGAAGTGACATTGACTTTTTGCATCTTGGTGCTCATCACATAAGGTTCCACAACCAGTTAGAAAAGAAATATAAAAACTTCCTACATGTCGCCCTAAATGAACTTTCTATATGCACATAAATCATCAAGTTAAGTAATCTCCAATATCTCCAGCTAACAGCTGGGCCATCCAAAAAGGGCCTCTTTGCGATCGTAGCCCTTCCAGAAGCTTAGTGATCCAGCCTGAAACTTTAGTGACTTTTCTGAGACTTGGCACAGAACGATAAATCCACAACTGAACAGCTACTCTGTATAGAGAATTTCTGTCAGATTCAAATTTTGTTTAGTTTTTTTTTTTATCTTTATAGTCATATAACAGTTCATACATTCATGTGACATCCCTGAAGCATACATATTCTGATAGCCCAGATTTTCCTGGAAAAAAAAGATGTCTATAACTTGATTGTGCATAACAGGGTTGAGTGTTATACAAGCATTATTACACAAGGAGACCAGGCGAACCAAAGATTGGGAAAAATGGCTTAGACCCCTAACCTCTTTTATTTGGTTTGTGGAAACTTGTGGATCTTGATTACATCTATGATAAAGGTCTGCAGGTTTGCACTGCACCTGTCCACACAGCATGAGTTTGTAATTATGAGTTTTGGAAATATTTTTCTGTGTGTGTACACCTCGTAGCTACCTGCTGAGCTGAGGAAAAAATTGCTCAGCCTTCCCTCATCACGTGTATGTGTGTCTGTTACTGTTCCATATTCACACTGTCAATCCCCCCCCCTCTCTCTCTCTCCCTCTCTGTTGTGACTGTATTATTCTGGGGTTCAGGACAAGGACCTGGAGGTGTGTGCAGTCAACGTGAAGCTGGAGCAGCTGGACGCCGAGCTGCACGACCTCAACTCCCAGGAGTCCAAGGATGAGGCTTCTCTGGCCAAGGTCTGCTTCCTTTCTTTCTTTCTTTCTTTATTTCTTTCTTTCTCTCTCTCTTTCTCTTTTATAATTCCTCTCTGTGTGTTATTGTATTTATTGCTGCATATTGCATTTTTGCTATAAATCTCTTTGTATAGAAACTATGTACAGAGACTCGCAGAATGATATTGCTCAGTGCTCTATTAGCAACACAGTTAGTCCAGACAGCCAGTCTGTTATACAAATACAGGTGTACAAATACATACAAGATGTCAGGTTCTGTCCGAGGTTTCTGCCTGTAAGAAGGTTTTCCTCACCACTGTCGCACCAAATGCTTGCTCTTAGAGGAATTGTTGGGTCTTTGTAAATTATAGAATGTGGTCTAGACATACTCTGTCTGTAACGTGTTCTGAGATAACTCCTGTTGTGATTTGACACTATAAATAAAATTGAATTGAATTGAAATACACACCCACAATAAAATGTTTTAACTTCTAGTCAAGTGAACAAGCTCTATTTTTTTAATGATATTTACTATTTGTGTACTATATGTAATGATCCAGGTGAGGAAGCAGCTTCGCGACGTGGAGGCCAAGCTGAAAGACCAGGAGGAGGAGCTGGACGAGCAGGCCGGCACCATCCAGATGTTGGAGCAGGTACAGCCTGAGCAAAGTGCTCCTCTCACAATGTTTTTGTAGCTTTAAATGAATAGTTTACCCCAAAATGACGATTGACTACATCCACATAACTGCCCATGGCTTCTACTTGATAGCAAGCTGAGTGTTTTCTCAGAGTAACACACAAACACTAACAAAATGTCCTGATAGTGCTGGGAACTCTACACCACTGCTGGCTGTGATTTGAGGGTGTTGTGAATATTTTTATTTATATATTTAATATTGAGTTCAAGTTTGACTAAAGCATCACAGCCGTCGCCAGCTTTCTCCAGCCCGGTGTCTCTGTGTTCACTGAGAGTTAGACTACTAAAGGCTTAATCTGCTTTAATATATGATAAAGTCAGATACTAATATCATTTACTGTATCAACATGCCTAGTCCAACATTTTAAATTAATTTGGGAAATATGTTTTATTATTATAAATATATGTTTTCTTAAAGACTTTTTTTTTTTTTTTTACTTTCTTAAATATCTCATGGGAATGGAGCTGGAGTCTGGAGAGGGTTAGCCTAGCTTAGCATAAAGACCAGAAGCAGGGGGAACTGGCTAAACTTACCAACCACTCTTGAGATGACTAAATAACACACATTTAATGTGTTATCATTTATGTTAAATCTATACACAAACAGAAATGTAAAAATCTGATCAGACACCAAACCACTGCACAGCTCGGTTAATAATACTAATCTCTGGAAAGTTATCACAGATATTTTTGCACATCTGATTTGAGCTGGACAATGTGGTTGGAATTTGTATCATACCATTAATAGTAATTCCCTGATAGCTACATTTATCATGACATGGCAAATACGGTATATTGCCGAGTCACATATGAATATGAAAACGTCTGTAGAACTTTACTTGGAAAATTCAAATCAACGGTGTGTGAAGCAAATAAACACAAATATGATTGTATTGTCCCATTACAATTCCACTGAAAATTGATAGATGATAATAATGATTTCTCACCCAGCTTTATTTTGGATATGAACATAGTGTGAGTTAAGGGGTACAGGACAGAAGATCAGAGCAACATATGGGCTGGACAGCCATCAGCAGCCACCAGAGCCTGACACAGATTGGGAAGTTATCCATGATCACCATGTATACTCTAGCTGTATTTATGTATCAAAAACCGTTCTCTACTCCAGCAGCAGACTGAGCTGTAGCGATGCTCCCACACAGAAACAGAGTGAGCCTATCTCCCTGTAGTCCTTCCACTATGAGAAGATGTCAGAGTTTGTTTGCAACACAGAGAACAACAGCAAAGCACTGTGGACATATGCACACATATGAATAATATATGAAAATAAGGTTTGAAATCAGAAAAAGGGATCCTTTAAGCCAGGGAAGAGCAGAGATGATGTACAATGTGTGTTTGTCTTTCAGGCCAAGCTTCGTCTGGAGATGGAGATGGAGCGCTTGCGTCAGACTCATTCCAAGGAGGTGGAGAGCAAAGACGACGAGGTGGAGGAGATCAGGCAGTCCTGCAGCAAGAAAGTAGGCAGCTTCATTACATGTACATGCACCCATTTTAATACTGGTATTTAGGTTTGCAATAGAGCAACAAATGAGATGCTGAATACAAAGTCACTTTACAGCAGGGGTCTTCAACGTTTTTTTAGGCCAAGGACCCCTAACCTGAAAGAGAAACGGAGCAGGGACCCCCTACTACATATGTTGTATAAAATTGAGTTGCATAATAAACTGGGCCTTCAATAACGTGTAGGGTGGCCTAAAGCAGAGATCTTCAACAGGGGGTCCGTGACCCCTAGTGGGTCCTTAGAGTTGCTGCGGTGAGGGGGGGGGGGGGGGGGGTGCCGCCAAATTATTGTTTGATGGTTAAAAAAAAAAAAAAAGAAGTTAAAATGTCTGTGTCTGAATATATACAGTGCCTTGCGAAAGTATTCGGCCCCCTTGAACTTTTCGACCTTTTGCCACATTTCAGGCTTCAAACATAAAGATATAAAACTGTAATTTCTTGTGAAGAATCAACAACAGGTGGGACACAATCATGAAGTGGAACAAAATTTATTGGATATTTCAAACTGTTTTAACAGATAAAAAACTGAAAAATTGGGCGTGCAAAATTATTCAGCCCCCTTAAGTTAATACTTTGTAGCGCCACCTTTTGCTGCGATTACAGCTGTAAGTCTCTTGGGGTATGTCTCTATCAGTTTTGCACATCGAGAGACTGAAATCTTTGTCCATTCCTCCTTGAAAAACAGCTGGAGCTCAGTGAGGTTGGATGGAGAGAGTTTTCAGTTCTTTCCACAGATTCTCGATTGGATTCAGGTCTGGACTTTGACTTGGCCATTCTAACACCTGGATATGTTTATTTGTGAACCATTCCATTGTAGATTTTGCTTTATGTTTTGGATCATTGTCTTGTTGGAAGACAAATCTCCGTCCCAGTCTCAGGTCTTTTGCAGACTCCATCAGGTTTTCTTCCAGAATGGTCCTGTATTTGGCTCCATCCATCTTGCCATCAATGTTAACCATCTTCCCTGTCCCTGCTGAAGAAAAGCAGGCCCAAACCATGATGCTGCCACCACCATGTTTGACAGTGGGGATGGTGTGTTCAGGGTGATGAGCTGTGTTGCTTTTACGCCAAACATAACGTTTTGCATTGTTGCCAAAAAGTTTGATTTTGGTTTCATCTGACCAGAGCACCTTCTTCCACATGTTTGGTGTGTCTCCCAGGTGGCTTGTGGCAAACTTTAAACGACACTTTTTATGGATATCTTTAAGAAATGGCTTTCTTCTTGCCACTCTTCCATAAAGGCCAGATTTGTGCAGTATACGACTGATTGTTGTCCTATGGACAGAGTCTCCCACCTCAGCTGTAGATCTCTGCAGTTCATCCAGAGTGATCATGGGCCTCTTGGCTGCATCTCTGATCAGTCTTCTCCTTGTATGAGCTGAAAGTTTAGAGGGACGGCCGGGTCTTCGTAGATTTGCAGTGGTCGGATACTCCTTCCATTTCAATATTATCTCTTGCACAGTGCTCCTTGGGATGTTTAAAGCTTGGGAAATCTTTTTGTATCCAAATCCGGCTTTAAACTTCTCCACAACAGTATCTGGGACCTGCCTGGTGTGTTCCTTGTTCTTCATGATGCTCTCTGCTCTTTAAACGGACCTCTGAGACTATCACAGAGCAGGTGCATTTATACGGAGACTTGATTACACACAGGTGGATTCTATTTTTCATCATTAGTCATTTAGGTCAACATTGGATCATTCAGAGATCCTCACTGAACTTCTGGAGAGAGTTTGCTGCACTGAAAGTAAAGGGGGCTGAATAATTTTGCACGCCCAATTTTTCAGTTTTTTATCTGTTAAAAAAGTTTGAAATATCCAATAAATTTCGTTCCACTTCATGATTGTGTCCCACTTTTTGTTGATTCTTCACAAAAAATTACAGTTTTATATCTTTATGTTTGAAACCTGAAATGTGGCAAAAGGTCGAAAAGTTCAAGGGGGCCGAATTCTTTCGCAAGGCACTGTATATAGTAGGGGGTCCCTGCTCTATTTCTTTTTCATCTAAGGGGTACTTGGCCTAAGAAACTTTGAAGACCCCTGGCCTAAAGCCTTTACACATCCCTTTTTATGGTGCCCTACAATACTAGGCTATTAAAATAATGTTTTACATATTGATATATCATCATGTTTTAATGTCAAACACACAATGAATCCATAAGTGTAACTGATTGACCATGGCAACCTTACAGGCCAGAGTATCATCAATAATGTTGTTGTTTTTTTATGAATAGGCCGATTTATCTTTGCTAATATGTTGGATTCATGTTGATATTTTCAGACATATTTGAATTTTTTGGGGGGGGAAACTTTCAAAAAAAAGTACTAAACAATAATTTGGTAGCTCCCTGCAGTGACTTTAAAGACCCCCTAGGGGTCGCGGACCCCCTGTTGAAGATCACTGCTATCAGGATCCCCATTTTACCTTGCTGCTCCCCTCAAATGGCTTCTGCTTGAATTTGTATTTTTCCTGAATTGTAATGGCTCACAACAGGTCCAGATCACCACGCAGTGAGTGAATCACCCAATCAAATGCTTTCTAATGGGTAACTCACAAGAGAGAGAATAAAAAAGAATGGTCAAAATTGAAGTAGCATAGGCTGTGATATCCTGACTTTTAGTTTCTAGTATGAGTCAGAAAATCCTGCAATAGTTTATTTATTCTGGTTTGAAGAACCAGTTGTTGTTGAACTGACATCATCATTTGACTATTTCTTACATATATTGCTCACACACGTGCATTGCAGTTAAGTTTAGTGCCATTATTTTCCAGACATGTGCAACATGTGTATTTAATGTCTGCCTTTATTTGAAATGGGCTTATATTAGAGACAGGCCAATATTTATAATCATGCCTATTTAATATCTGGTCATATTTCATTGAGACATACACATCCCTGTTTTCTGACCTACTCCTGTTTTAATTTGCTGTTATTACAAACTTCCTCCATGTTTACCCATTGTCTTGGTAAATTCACCATAACGTACATTTCCACGGATATTTCATATTAAAAGCCTTCCAGCACTTCAAAGGGCATGATCTCTCCTTTTTCCTGAAGGCTTTTAATTTGAAACCTATATAGGAAGTGTAGGGTTGAACTGACAGTAGCTCAGCGGCGACTGCAACAGAAAGGTGAACAACTGGAAATAATAAGTGAATTAAAACAGCATTAGTGTTAAAGAAAACCTCATGTCATACTGATGAATTAGTGCTGTGGTAAATGTATGCTATGCTAAATGAGCCATTAGCGACTGACCTTTTATTTATTCGTGCTGACTCGCTTTTAGTTAAGAATTTACAGCATTTGTGGTAGGTTTAGTAACTGACCCTCTTGGTACACACACACACACACACACACACACACACACACACACACACACACACACACACACAAACAGTAAGCAAACAGCATTTCCAACAAAGGGTGTAACGATACATCGATTTGGATCGATATATCGATTCAATGATCCACGCTCCAATATTATTGATGCAAAATGAAAATATCGATACATATCGTCTGTAACATTCCCCTTTATTTTAGATTCCCTCTCTATATTTATTCTTTTTATTAAAAACAATAGGTTGTTATTATTTTACATGTCTGGAAGAGCTCAGTTATAAAATTGTCAAGCTTTTTGTAAGTTGTTATAAATGTAACTGATTGTGTTAAATGGGCACATGATATCGTCCCTTATCGATTGCAGGCCCCTGAATTGAATCAAATCAAAATCGTATCGTGACAGACTTTAAGATATCAGCAAATAGGGTATCATTGTCCAAAGAATCAGTATAATATTGTATCGTGATAAAACGTGTGATTTAAACCCCTATTTCCAACTGTATTTATAATTGCATTTGTTAGATTAAGGTCCATCATGGAAACTATTTGATGCTTTCTTGAGTCACATTAGTTAATATGTCAGCATAATGGCTCCCATTGGTGGCTGAACTGTCTCATGATGTTATTAAGGTGGATGGGAGTGTTTGTGTGTTGGTTTATGTGTGGGTGAGTGGGTGGTTTGCTGGTGGAATCTGGCTGCATCTTTAGCTTTGTTGATGTTATTACTGTTATTATATTATTTTGTATTTGCTTGGCCGTGGCAGTGCTGACTGCCCTCGTTAGCCCACGCGTAATTAGCTTCTTCTACACTTAATCCAGCTGGGAGCACAGTCTCCACACTGTGTCTTCCAGAGACATTTGATGTAGTATTTGATGATGGATTATGCTGAATAAATCCATGAAGGAAGCCCTATAGTATTGTCTGTGTAAATTGGAAACAATTGGACCTCAATGCAGAACCTTGCTCATATGTATGCATCCAAAGTATTTGAACAAACAAGCTGCTGTAGACTGGTGGAGCTTCTATGTTTTTAGAGCCAATGTGATCATCAGATATTGATATATGGCTATTCAGAATGGTTCAACACATATTTTTGCCTTTAACAAATATTGGGTGTTTTTTGTGTGATTTCAGCTGAAGCAAATGGAAGTCCAGCTTGAAGAAGAGTACGACGAGAAGCAGAAGGTGCTGAAGGAAAAGAGAGAGCTGGAGTCCAAGCTTCTGTCAGCGCAAGACAAGGTAACTACACGGTAGAGATGTTCTCGTGCCAGTATCATAAAAGCCTCCGATACCGCCTAAAATGCTGGTATCGATATCAGCGAGTACTCGAGTTTATGCACCGATCCGATACCACATAGTTTAGCCCTGAAGAAAA